>JAUTXW010000153.1:0-545000 GCA_030620095.1 Kuschelorhynchus macadamiae
AACGAGGCGAAAAATGCGCAATTTTTACCCTTAATCGCGGGTTCCTATGTCGGTTGGTGTTCTCACGGTTTCTACCTTGTCTAGTATACGTAACGTTTTAAGTGGTTTCAAGATAAGGCCCTGTGTTTCAGTACAAATTCCCTACAAAACGACCTTTAAAATTCTGATTATTTTTAACGTTAAAATTATGAAATATTCAATATTATTTAAAACAAAAATTTTAATACATATTTTGAATAGACCTGGGGACAGGTCTGTTTTACTTGTCTCTCTATCTGGATTAGATCTTGTAGCGGATAATGGGGGTATCGGAGGATGTGATCCTTCCCCTACCATCAAGAGTCATTGGGAAGATGGAAAACAATTTGAAAAAGAATAAAAATAAATAATTTACCAAATAATTAACAGATGAACATCCTCAATATACGGAATACATTTTTCGTGAGCTTGTGTTTAAAGTGTTTCAAGAGTATGCAGTTACATTGTATTAGAAAAACTAGTGGTGCTGTACCGTTGTATCAGATGATAGGGTATACATTTTTGCAAATATAATTTTTCGACATATAATATAGGGCTATTAATCAATGCAAGCAAAAACCTAAATAAGTATAGAATTTTGATTATTGCATCCCTTATATATTAGAAAGTCTATTCATATTTACTTAAAACTATATGGTGGCGCAAACTATAAGTAATATAATTTAAAAGTTTAAACTAGTTGAAGCGGAACTTTTCCAAATTTAAGATGAGCAAAATCATTAATCACTTTTTCAAAATCTAGTTCTTTCAGCACAATCTGATTCTATGGACATCAACAACAAATTGATCAATCTTTCTTGAAGTACTTCTTAATTCTTTTTAACTTGGAGAAGGACCGTTCCCCACTGCAATTAGTAACCACCATGCTCAAAAAGATTCTGAATGCAATTTCTACATTTGGAAATGTTTCTTCAATTTTATTAAACGTTCTATTTCTAGCTCTCTGGCAGAAATTAGGAAGCTTCGGGGGCCTTGGGCAGTTTCCCAGAGTGCCCAATGGGAAAGATGGGCCTGATTGTTCTGTCCATTTCAAAACACTTAAACATACATTTTAAGGTCGCCTGCGTAGAGCAGATAGTTGCAATGACTGAAATCATGACATATATCAGTATACCTCGAACAAGAAAGAGATGAGCAATACTGACCCCTTTGCGGTACCACTGAAGTAATATAAATCGCATGAGAGTGCTGTGATTTAACGTTAACATTCTGCTTATAGCCTACAAGGTACGAGTACATCCACACAATCAACGAATCACCAATGGCGTAGTTTGACACTTTATCCACCAGCAACGCATGATCAACCGTGTCAAATGCCTTAGAGAAATCAATTTCAAAGCTCAGAAAATACCTTCTCATTAGCTAGCAGTTTGGATGAACTTATGTTGTTGTGTATGCATACACTGAAGGTGTTAGGCAAGACACTGGTGACAAGAGACTCAAAAAAAATTAGGAATATGAGCTAGCAGACTGATACGATGGTACCTAATTCTCAAAAAAATTTTATTACCGTTGTTTTTAAATATAGTGGTGACAAACGAGGTTTTTCAGAGTTCCGAAAATAATTTTAGTGACAAGTACTTATTGAAAATATTCCATAAATGCCTTAATAGAGCAAAAACACAATTTTTAAGAAAGATTTATCATGTTTTAACTTGTTTACTTAATATATAAATTAATTTCAGCTAATGAACGAAATGCTTTATGCCAATAGGTTGGCATACTTTTGCAACGAATAATTTCCATATTGATACAGAGTCTTCTAAATCAATCTGCCATGGGTTAATATTAATTAATAATAAAACAATTTCATATCTGTAAATTTAGGTTAAACGCAAAGTAACATACCGTATTAATGTGACATTTACGACATACCACTTACTCGTTAAAATGATATAAATGTCTGACATTTTAAATTTATCTAGTTTGCTGCGATCACAAATTACCGGTTTTTGTTATTCAAAATGCGCTAATGACTTGTACTTGTGATGTTTTAAAAACAAACATTAGCCTAAAAAAAAACTTCTAAGTAGAAAGCGTCATTGAATGAATGAGCATTTTTTCATGATTCCTGGAAGATGTATTTAAGAGAATAAATGTTAAATGTGAAATTGTAAAGATATTAAAATTTTTGTTTTAAATAATATTGAATATTTCATAAATATAATCAGAATTTTAAAAGAAAGAGAAAGAAGGGAATTTGTACAAGAACACAGGGCTTTAACTCGAAACCACTTGAAACGTTACACATAACAGCGAGTATAACAGAGTAGCAATCATGAGAACACCAGGTTCAGGTACACACCCTCTCTGGACGTCCCAGAGGTACTGTCCCGTCGACTAAGGTATGCACATGTTGTAGAGACTTCGTCGCAGATTGCCGTCGCACTAGCCCTTTTTAGCATGGAACCTGCGGAGTCCCTTTAGACAAGAGGACCTCGTAGACCGAGCCTATCTAACGTCAACAAGGTCGTGTCGAGGGGATACTGGGGCACAAGAAGCCCTTCGTGCTCCTTTCTTAAGGGCCAACAGGATTTGCAGGTCGCGTGGGTCGATACGCCGTCCGATTCATAAGTGTCCCGTGGCTAGGACAAAGGAGAAAATTGATTAGAGGATCGCGTTGTAGGCGCATAGGTTCCAATCACACGGACGCGAGGACGTTATCACCTTGCAGGGGCTCAGGCCTTGACATTCCCCTGTCCTTACAGGGTGGGGGTATCCCTAGAAAGGACAGTCCTAGTTGGTCCACTGCAAATATCCGGGGGACACACCGATCATCAGGTACTTGATACTCAAAGTAAAACTCCAAGATCAACTGAGTTTTGTTGTTATTCTTACTCATTGGTACATTCAGATTGACGATACAGGAAAAAACTATGTTTACAGTTTTTAAAGGTCGAAACAAAGTCAAAACCAGAGTGCTGCAAAACACTGCAAAGTCTCGTCAAAAAAGAGCCTTGAGGTAAGGTGCATGCCCATTGAAAAGTGTCTGAAAAAGAGGCGTGTATCGTAACACTTGAAACCACCGCAAAATCATTCAGGATCTGAGTGCCTTCTCGACGGTGTATAACCGGGAAGACCACTAAATTCAAAACCAGAATCAGCTTCAACGAAATATCTGAGGGCAAGCAATTTTTATCTTCAACGCTTTATCAGGACGATACCACCTGCACTTTTTCTAACCTCAGGATCTGAGTCTGCCTTCTCAACAGTTTAATTACCGAAGAAGACTGCTAAATTCAGAACCAGGATCAGCTTCAACGGTATGTTCGGCAGCAGAAACTTTTTTATCTCCGTCGGTCTATCCAGGAGATACTAATTTCATCTTTTCTTGACTTTTATTTCTAGTTTTTTTTTACTTTTTAAATAAGGGAGCCTAGCCAAGAAAATCTTCACTCTATTTTTTGGAATTCAATTTTACACGTAAGCATTTAATCAGGGGGTGTGTTAAAACTAAATAAATAAATTTATGTGGTCCTGGCTTTAAAAATTATACCGAAATTTAAAATGGCGAACATTAAAATTTTTTAGTTCATGTAGCATTATTTACAAAAAAAAAAAAGAAATCTTAAATCGACCGTTCTATTTTTAGGTCAGTTAGTAAGTGGCTAAAGAAACTGACAGCGAAAATAGTAATTATTCAAATAACATGTTCCCTATTTAAATACAATGTATGTATAAATGTAATGTATTGTAAAATCGTAAATCGTAAAAGTGGTGTTGCGTTGATTCGGAGTATTGTTATGGGTTTATCTCTAATAATTTTTGTGCGAGCTCTTAGGCATTATGGTGCGTAAGTGTGAAATGTGCAAAAATGTGGACCCTTTAAGTTCTTTTTTCTCGGGTAAGTCAAAATGTTGTTTTTCTGTTACTCGATTCCTTGATTCTTCTTAATATTTTATTAATTTCTAAGTACAGTTAATTGATTTAAGGGCTATCGTGAATATGTAATTGCTATTTTATCTTTCTCTAGAAAATTGCATATCTGCACTTTTTTCCCTAAGCTACATATTCATAAATTCCGATGCAAAACCGATGTATGTAGATACAAAAAAACAAAGGTATACCTACATATCTTTGTATACATATTTGACATAAAAATATATATATTTCTTTCATTAAATTATTTTAAAATATTAAGTTACAGTACGTCGTTTTGCATTCAGAACAAAGTAAACAAAAATAAACGAGCTTAAATATACGTTTATATGTGTAAAAAAAAATACTATTACTAAATATTACGCTCATGTCGATTCGCATATTATATGTCAACGGCAAGAAAAAAAGAAGTTATAATGCCATAACTTTACAGCGTTGCCATTTCTCGGATGCGAAAAAGAAAACAGATTGTTTGTCTTTTTCACACTTTCTTACAGTACATATTTATGTACTAAAAAACATATATGATTTTATAAATATCTCTCATTTTCTTTCGCGTCTGGAATTTCTGCCTAAAACTAAGACTGTTGTCTCTTGATAGCACAAGTTGAAGACAGATTCACTAAACACCTTGGCCGAAGTTTTGAATCAAAACCCCAAAAAAACGGTTTCGTTTTTGAAATACTATAACTTAGGAGAAATATGCTTTGTTTACATTTTTTCGATCATTGTCAATAGCAAAATAATTTATCAATTATGATTCCTCAGTCTCCCCAAAAGTTGTCAGGGTTGGGAGTAATTTCACATAAATTGCAAAAAAACAAAATAGGAATAGTTGCTGTATTTTATATTTTCTCTTCGAGGCGTCCCTCAAAATATATATTTTAGCTATATCCCCTCTCTATTTATCAAAATTCATCAAACATATATAAAATTACAAAGAAAATTCGATAATTCTGTATTATGCAGTACGTAAATACATATTTGTCGGAAGTTCTTATCTGCAGTGCTACTCATTCAAATAAAGAGTTACAAATATTCTAGGAAAATAATTAATAACTTGGTCCGTAATATTATGACGCATGGAAAACTTTATTACGCTATCATTCATCTGTTGGTACAAAGTGGTTCTAAATTATTGCCATTTATTTGTTTAAATAACAGTAGTTTAATAGCTTTCAGCTCCGCGTCGTTTCCTTATGGACACTACTGTCATCTAAGTAATATTTACACAGCTAACTTTCATCGATAAACAGTTTCAACAACATGTCTCAGATATATATAATAGAGGAACGTAGGTAGCAGATCAAATAATATACTGCTTTCTACCTACGACGACATTGTCTACATAAGCTAGGCCCCGCACAACACCGCCTTTGTATTTACACACAAAGGTCAGGATAATTCCGATCGAACTATTATAATATCCTGTCAACTACTTCGGTTGTTTACCAAGTCGATTATACAGAGTGAATTTTTCTAATCGAAAAAATTAAGTCTATAAATAATACAAGGACATCAGTTATATTTCGCCACCCATTATAAGGGTTTATTTTTGTAGATAGAAAAAAAATATTAAATACAATAATTAATGGATTTCGAAGAACTTCCCAGAAAAAAAATAACTTTGAATATACAGGGTGAATCAGAAAGTACTAGCGTACCAAATTTTGTTTTTTTTAAATGAAATGCCCTGTATATTTTTGATTGTTTAGATTCTCCTTATTATTGCCCTTTCAAAAATGTGTGATATGTCTATACATGGATCGGTAGTTTTTGAGGTATTTGATTTCAAAATTCCCTCTTATCCTAGTTAATTTACATGAAATTGTGTCCAAGGTGTTTTGCTGGTACTGTCATTATCAAATTGTCACTTTCATTTAACTTCTCTGTCTTAGTTTCGCCCAACCAATTTGGTTACTCCATTGAAGACAAATTAAATATAATACACTTATATTATGTCAATAATAGTATCATAGGCAATTTTCCGGTAGAACCATTCCAAAAGGAAGCACAATAAGATATATAGTAAACAAATTTGAAGATACCAAAAGTTTAAATACAAAAGAGAAACTGCCAAATCCAAACGAAAACTTTGACCGACTTAAGCGTGTTGCTATTCTATACAGGTAAGTTATTGTTGTTAGTTTTCTATACTTAGGACTATATCTGGTTCATTTTATCGCAGAAAACCTTGAACGATCCAAGCGATCTGATAAAATCATTTGGCAAAATTAAACAAACTCTCTCATCGTTATAATTATATTATCACGCATATAAATTGCTACCCGCTCATGGACTAACTGAAGAGCATAAACGACAAAGATTAATTTTTTTCTCAAGAAATTTTAAGAAGATGTTTGTTAAATCCGCTCTTTTTACACAATATACTTTTTACCGATGAAGCAAGATTTACTACTAATGTTATCTTTAATCGTCGCAATAAACATTTCTAAGAAATCATGGTTCTTGGGATTAGACCGTGTCAAATTGGAATTACTATCCAACGTTTCGCCTTCGATTGCACGAAGCATCTTCAGGGATCTTTACTCCACGAGATCTGAACACTGAATGAGCTCGGAGAGATTTAGGCGGGCTTTTATACCCGACTTGTGCTCGCCGAATCGTGACCCTGGGTTAAGATCGGTTTTCACGTGTCATGTAGACTGTAACCCTATTGAAATTGTTTATATGATTCCCTAATTTTTCGTTTATAAAATCCTGGAACCGATGCTAGAACCTTGGTTTCCTTTACATATATAATATGGCCAGTGGTATGCTGATGTTCAGCTACAGCAGATTGAACAATTTGTTTCTTTTTAATACATCGTTCATGTTCCTTAAGTCTAGTTGATATTGAGCGTCCTGTTTCTCCCACATACACTTCTCCACAGAAGCAAGGAATTTTATATACTCCTTCTGTTTGAAAAGATACAATAAATACAAAAGTACAATATCTTCTATACACTAGACACAAATGTTCCTGTCAACGACAATTTCCATTATATCAGACATATTGGATCATAATAATCTTAATAAAAACCTAATAGACCTAGTGGAAGCTTGTCTTGCATCTACTTATTTCATCTTTCAACAACTTTGAACAAACTTCAGAAGGCAACTATGGGATCACCTGTGGTAGCGAATATGTTTATGGAAGTCTTTGAAGATATTGCTCTAACATCCACTCCACTAAAACCAAAGCACTGGTTCAGATATGTAGATGATACTTTTGTTATTTGGACTCATGGACAGGAAAATCTCTTCATATTTCTGGACCATATTAATCAAAAACATCATAATATCAAGTTCACGATGGAAATTGAATCTAATGGAACGATTCCCTTTCTAGATTTGTGTGTTCAAAGGAAGGAAAATGGTACACTAGGACATTCTGTGTATAGAAAACCGACGGATACAAATAGATCCTTAAATACAAATATCCATCAACCACCACAATAGAAATCGGTTATTAACTCACTAGTATTCAGAGCTATTTCGATTTCTGATCAAAATTCTTTAACATCGGAAACATCGAAACTGACATGAGGTATTTTTAGTGTAATATATTTGTTAATTTTAACCCAAAATGAATTTAAATCAGTAAAAAAACTAATCTAATCTAACCTTACATCGTTTAAGATATCCCAAAAATACTAACAATAAAAATTTGGATTCTGTAGGCGTAAACTAACTTAACCAGACCTAACCTACTAATTAAATCCACAAAATGAACATATTTTAGTATAAGTAAGTAAGTTAAACAAATAACATTTGTTGATAAATATAATCAAACTGTTTTCCCTTCAGCACAGTATCAGACCCAAAAAAAGGAGAATATATTGTTAGATATTAAAACTTATTTTGTTCCATAAAATTGTTCCTAGAAACCCATAACTCTTTTCTTTCGTTTTAAAACATACTTAAGGTAATTTAAATGTTTTGACGTAACAAAATATGACATGCAGTGCGTAACACTGTGTTTTTTATATACCACTTGGTTCCTAACCTAATTGTTTGACATTTTAAGAATTATGATTTTAATCTTAATAACAATTATTTGTGCCTTTAAATAAAAGTGTCTAGTTAATTTCTTACATACGAAAATACAAATGCACTTACCGATAGTATTTTCTTCCTAGTGCTTTTAATACGGGTTTAAATTAAAAATTTAAATTGGTCAAACCACCGCGAAGTAATCGATAAGTCAGTCGGTTATATATATATATATATATATATATATATATATATATATATATACATGCAATACAAAAAATATTCCATATAATATACAAGGTGCACACGTAAACGCAAGTAAAATAAAAACATTGAGAAATTGAAATTTCTAAGATAACCTAGTTAGCGAGAGATGAGATAAAAAGTCATTTAAAGTTTTTTGTACGAAGTGTAGTTTGTAGGTAATTTAATGACAAATAAATAAGTAGAGAAATTCAAATTGAGACATTTTTTACATATTCAACACTAATTTTCCCAAAAACTGTGTCTACTACTACGGTAAAAAGAATAAATTGCACTTTCTACAAAAAAAATGCACACGGACATCTTATGCGAGTGTTATTGCACTTCGAAATAAGAATCATGACCGACTATTGTACTTTGCTTTGATAAGAGATTATGCAAACTAGGAAGTACTAAATAAAAATGAAGGCGTAGGAACTTCTGGTACCTATATAACAGTCATCTTACAGACGACACTATTTTACAAATCAGAATGTTTAAAGGTAGTACTTTTAAAACATTGGATACCTAATATTAATATTTTTCTAAAATATAATAAAGCATTTTTAACCCATAAAATGTATCGGTACCGTATAATAGCAGTTCTATTTTAATTTGTTTTGTTTTTATTTGTATTGTTAATATTAATTTTACTGAATTTTCTTCTAACCTAATGTGTCTTAGATGTTGACATTTTGTAAATAGGTATTTATCTAATGTTTTGTTCTGTATTAAATTTGAGTAACTTGAAATGAAATAATAATACTTGTGCTTGTTTTTTTTTAGAGCGTAATTTAGACTGTACTAATAAAATTATTTATATTTAATTATTTATGGCTTGTTGCGCCTTAAATGCGTTAATATTTTGTTTTCTACTTAACTTTCCAAAATAATTTTACTTACTTAGAAAAAATATAATTTCCTAGTTCAACTAAAAATAACCATTCCACTTATTTAAAAAAATGATTAAATTTTGTTTATTAAATCCAAGTAAAGTAATAAAAACAAAGCAGAAATACAAAAGGACAGTCGAAACGAAACAAACAAGAAAAATTCCATGCATTTTACAGCATAATATAACTTTCAAATAAGTTGTAAGTATATCCAAATATGCTCTCATATAGTTGCGCCATTAAATTCTTAGTAGCAAGTACTTCTTAGGAGCGCTTATATTGTAATTAGTGGGCACGTCTCAGGACAGCTCATCATCCAGAATGCGTTCCCGCTATGTTAATTTATTTAACCCAGACGGCAAAATTGCAACAAGTCGCTATTTCAAACCCAATGTCAATTTTAAAGCATCAATAACAAGGGTATTTATATGAAACGTTTATTACATAAAATGTAAAATTTAATCTAATCTAAAGTGAGCTGTTAAAGACATGCATTTTAATGTTTCACCAGTTTTTTGTCAAATTGGCACCTGAAATAATGGATCATACTAATTAGCGTGTTTAATTTAGTCCGTACCTTAATTATAATTCTCTTTCAAAAGTATAAGTTTTCAAATTACTTCCTAAATTTCAAAGTGGATACGCCACTGAAAACTGGAAACAAGATGTTGTCATTTTGACGGGCCATCGTTTTAAATCTTGGGACCTTCCCGGTCTCGTCAAGGCTCTTGTACATTTATTTATTCAAAGCTATATATATTCTAAATTAAACTGTCTTAAACCAGAGTCTATATATATTCTTAAATGTAACTAGCTTCTTAAGCTAGTCATTCTTCTTACTGCAGTGTTGATGGATATGACGTTAACATAAATAGGGGAAATTTGTCATCTTTTCGAATTCCTCAAGATCCATGTTTAAAAAACTTTTAACAAGTTGTTTATGATTAATTATTATTACTGAAATTTGGCCAAGCTCTTAATTCCCGGTAAAATGGGCATAATAACGATTTTTCTCAAATTTTGTATGTTAATAATATACCATTACTAGTTTTGCTCTAAAAATTTACATTCAGCATTCAAAACTATAAATGACTTCTGCCTAGCCTAGCATGAACCCTATTGCGTTCAATTAGAGTTCTTTTAAATATCAATATGTTTTTGTTTATTTGCCTATCGCCAAAATTAGGGGTAGCTTATTTGAAAAATAAAAAAAATCAATTTTCCTAACGCCTCACTCTTAACGGGAAAAGGTTTCTTGTCTTAAGTGTCCGATCCAACAACAACAAGAGGAAAACGATTTGCTACATTGTTGGAAGGTGACTTCTGTGGGATTGTAATTCTCTTTATTCCTTATTTTAAGATAGCCTTGCTTCTGATATTTAAAGTAACCATTTAAATCGTATTTCACCACTTATTTTCCCGAAAATCCGTTTTTGTACTATGGAATAGTAATAGGTTTCCTTACTGTCCTGCATCATTCAGTATTTATTCACAAAAAAAAATTTTAAAAAGGCTTTGTAAAACGATGTAGATGATTATAGTGGGAAGAGGGCAAGCAAATAAAAACACTATAGTAATTTCTATCTCAACGTTTCGTGGTCAATTACTACTTTATCAAGGGCCTATAATAAAAAAAAGAAGAAGACACATTACATTTGGTCGTACTATGATAACAATATCTAATTTGAAATTTCAAAAATTGTACTTAACTCTATTTAAAAAATGACGAACAACAATAAATTGAACACATTAAGACAAGAATAAATAACATTGTTTAACTTACCAATACCTCACGCGGTCTGGGTGCCTTTACAAATCATTTTAGTGTATAATAGGGTTAAGTACAATTTTTGACATTTCAAATTAGATAGGTTTATCATAGTACGACCAAATGAAATGTGTCTTCTTCTTTTTCTTTATTATATGCCCTTGAGAAAATGGTAATTGATCACGAAACGTTGGGATATAAATTACTAGTTCTTATTAGATTATAATTTCTGGAGAATGTAAGACAATTGCTTACTAAAAAGGCTTAGTTGAGGTGAGGATGCTTAAATAAACACACTGTATATGCAAGCAATTAATTTTAATATAACGCTCAGAGTGGTGCAGTTTCAATAACAGGTTAAAAAAAAGCATCAAGAGCTACAAGCAAACGAAAACGCAAAATTCGCAAGCTCTTTTCCACGAGCCATGTATTATATTAAAAATAAATCCATGTGAGAAATAATATTTGTTGAATCTACATAATAAATTTTACCCTTATACTTAAACTACTTTGTTCGTGTAAAGTTTCAAAGCAATTTCTCCGAGATTAGACAAGTTATAGATTTTTTATATGAATCAGACTCATATTTTCCATAGTGCACCTTGACAATTTATGTATCATTCCTTTAGTAATGTCTGAATACAAAATCGAGGACCTAAACTTTACCTTGAAAATGCATACGAAATTATTAGATTTGCCTTATATCTAATAATTTCATTTGCAATTTTCAAGTTTCCATTCAGCCAAGTCTTTTTCTATTCAGACATTACTAAAGAAATGATACACAAATTTTCATGGTGCCTTAACAGCCCTTCGATTATATTGCGTTATGTTATTCCTGGGAACCATAAAATGTGTTTAAATTATTAATTTTCAAACACCTCTGGTTCGAAAATTATTATCTAAATATGAGGTATAATGCTTGTAGAATATGTGTCATAAATAAGTCAAAAAATTGGGCGATTAATGAAAAAAAAAAGTTGACATATATACCCCTTTTTGAAACATCTTGTTTCCTAAAATAGATTCCTAAACAAAAATGTACTGTCAACTATCATAAGTAATGATTAGTAGATACATATGTAGTTTTAAATAAGATTTCAAATGACAAATCGAAGAACTAATAGATGTTAGTGTTACTATTTTAGGCAAGCCAATATGGGAAACTGCTTGGGGACAACAACTTTCTCTGTATATTAATAACCTGCAGCCGACTACCAATATTTAGTTAATTACTTAATTGTATTGTAGTTTATTTTTAAGTTCAAGGTTCAATAACTGGTTTGAAATGTTATTATAGAACCCTGGAAATTATCTTTTAATTGAAACGTAGAATGCTGTTTACCAAATAAACCAAAACGTCATGTAGCCTGGGAGCTAATAAATATTTCGGACTTAAATTACCATTCCTGGTTTTCATTCTTCTTGGGTTCTTTGTAATAAAGATCGTATCTTATTTTATTATTTTAAAATGACGTTACCTTGTTGAATCTTTGCTTTAATAACATTTCTTAAATATTACATCAAAGTTTTTGTCGGTGATCTTTCGAATTGACTTCAAATTTGTAGCCAGGTCTGGTACGTAAACAACGTTTGATTAAATTTGATAAAACATAATGTTTTATTTGGCCATTGAGCCATAGATTTTTTATGCAAATTTTAGACAATTGTAGGTTCAATTATTTTCTTAATTTACAAAAAAATTTTGTAAGTACAGCCACTGTCTAGAGACACTAGACATATTTGCTTCTTTATTGCTAGAAGAAAGACAAGCTTCAACGTTTAAGCTATTTTGGTTAGAATTTTTGTCATTCTTTATATATTTAAATTTGCAAAATATGTCCCTGTTTTGCAGTGTACAGAGAATTTGCTCCCTTAATTGTAGATATACGGACATTGTCAAGTGAAGTTTGTAAATAATATACCTTAAAGTAAGCGAGTGTTCTTAGCTATTTTTGATTACAAAAAATCAAAATGGCGGAAGTGGTGCTCCATTTTGTATAACAAAAAAAATAATTATTTCGATAACTCATCAACAACCTCATTATGGTGTGTCACTTAAAACTCCAAATGCTGGTTTCTCGGGAATTAGGATATGAAAATGTATGAATTCTCATGTTAACCTTCCAACTTCCGCTTCTGTTTACATGTTAGTATGTACTTATTCAACCCTAAAATAAAATATACGAAACTATTAAGCGATCCGTGACATAAATGTAGGGCTTCCTAAAAGGAAACAGGTAATTTTAAAAATTCGAGTCTGTCCACCTTACTAAAATTACAACAAAGCTCTCAAATTATCTACGCTACGATATATAAACGTGCCGGAAACCTCGGCTTAAAAAAAGACGTGATAAAATTACCACCCAAACATTCCACGTCCTGTTTTAGATTAGAAAACATTAGCCAGAAATATTTGTTTTGTCTTCACTCATTAGTGGCCCTGGTCATGATTTAAAACAGCGCATTGTTATCATTTGACAGCTTTAAACTAAGGGTTCCACAAATGTTTTTACCTGTCGAAGAGGTATAAAGAGAACAGGTAGGCCCTGCACCTCACTTAAACAGGGTTGGTATGAATTTAGTGTAAATCGATTTTATGACCCCTGTAGACACATTAGTTCAGGTCCGTACGCTTTAAAGTGTTACTACGTAGTTATGCATGTAATAATTATATTAATCTTTTAAGAACTTATATATGAAGGACGCCAAATATCCCGTAAAATGCCATAAAATTGCAGAATTTACAGAGAAGGAAATCTTTACTCGGCAAAATTGATTTTTTTAAAAATTTAATCTCATTCACTTGGACAATATATATATATATATATATATATATATATATATATATATATATATATATATATATATATATATATATATATATATGATAACCCAAGAAAGTACTTGATATTTATAAATTGTAAGGTTCAAGAAGAGAAATATAAAATATATATATATATATATATATATATATATATATATATATATATATATATATATATATATATATATATATATATATATATATATATATATATATATATATATATATATATATATATATATATATATATATATATTGTGTTATATATATATATATATATATATATACTGTAGGTCAAATTTAGGTTCTCCACTTTTATGTCTTAATAATTTTTTTGTAATCCGATTTTCAAAAAATTTGAATATATCTGTTACATTTCAAAAATGTTCGCTATTAGCTTTTAGTTTGTCCCCAGTAAATTGACAATATTGCATTGTTTTAAACCAGTATATTTGCAATTGTTCCATGAGTTTACAGTACTAAATGTAGAAGAGCTATTAAACATTTTTGGATAGTATTTGAGACACCGTGAAACTTTAGGAATTTTTGAGTATTAAATCGAAGACATGGCTGAAGGCCAGTGGCATATATACAATGTATTCGAAGAAATATGCAATAAATGGGTATAAAAAATGTATTCTTGATAAAAGTTTGTGCGTGAAGGAAAAATAGTTTTGAGAGTACTAAACTTTAAAAGTAATACGAACAAGTGGTTTTCAAAAACCAATAGTTTCAAAAAATAATTTTTGTGACGGCAGTTTTAAAGGTCTAAAAATCATAAAGTAAATCAAACATCAAAATAAATCACTTTTTCGATCGTCAATCTAAATATCTCCGTAACTATAACTAATATGAAAAAACTTTACTTAACTTTTGTTTACAATTTTGTGTGGCCTTTAAAACTGCCATCACAAAAATGTTGTTTTTTGAAATTTTTAGTTCTTAAAATACTTTTTCGTATTTTTTGAACACCCTATATATCTGACCTAAAGTTTGATATTGTCAAAATTCTTTTTCTTCAAGCGCCAACTTTTATCCAGAATAACATTTTCTGAAAATTGAATAATAAAAAAGGGCCCCATTTATTGCATACTTCTTTGGACATACTGTAGACATTGCTTCTGGGGGGAGGAGGATCTTTACCTTGAAAAATGCGTGAGATTATTAAATTTACGTTATACATATAACATACCCAAAAATGTTTAACAGCTCTTGGACTATAAAACTTTAAGCTATCCTACTTAATTATCTAAGATGTTCGAAAGAAAGTTCTTTTAAATTTCCCTAGCATAATTATTGGTTATTTCATAATGCATTTTTTTAGGCATTTCTGAGTATGTTTAAGCAATGCATTTTAAGTCGTTCACTTTTAGTTAACATGATTTGAGTTTGGAAATGGATGGATTCACTACGTAGATTGGCAAACGACAGTGACGGAGTAAAAAAATAATTTATTTTTGAAAATGCAATATTACTCTTACTTTAACTTAAAAATTGCCATTTTTTTTTTAAACGGATGGACTAATATACACTTAATACAGTTTTTCACAAATTAAACAACATTTGGCACACGTGTCGCGTCGTTTGCCACCCCACCTAGTGTATGTTAAAAGTATATTGGTCGATCTATTTGCAAAACTTCGTTTAATTTGAAGTAATGTTAAAAGAGATAATGCATTTTTAAAAACAAATTAATTTTTTACTTCGCCCTCTATCATTTGCCCACCCACCTAGCGAAAGACTATATATTAAACGTCTATTAGTTTATATATTTGGGAAAATGTTGTTAAATTTGAGGTATTGATGGATTTTAAAAATAAGTTAGTTTTTTACTCCTGCCCTATTAAGTGAATATTAATTTATCTGTTTGCAAAATTCCGTTAAGAGTGAGGTTACGATAAAAAAATTATTGCATTTTTAAACATAGATTAATTTTTTACTCCACCCCTGTCGTTTGCCTAGCGAATATCTATATATTAAGAATACATTAGTCGGTTTTTAAAAAAACTATCCCCCTATCGAAAGAGTTAACTTTAATTCCCACCTTAAACTATGAATGTGTCTTAATTACCACTGTAAACTGGGAATTAGTGTTAATTCATACTTTAAACTGGGAATTATAAAAAAAGAGATAGTGTGTCCCGAATTCGCTTTCGTTAAAAAGGAATAATTTGAAATCTAACAAAAATTATTTAAAAATATGTGTTCTAGGCATGTCAAAAAAAATCGGTCTACATCTATGGAACTCTAATTTGCCCACCATGTACAGGGTGTCCCATTTTCGTTGTTTTTATGGGGTATCTCTCTTATTAGTGAAGATAGAGGGTTCCGGTTTTCGCGAGATGGTGCTACTTTTTTGTGAAATGAAAGATGACCCAAACAAAATTTTCATAGCCCCCTTCGTTTTTAAGATACAGTGTGAAATTATAAATATTCCATTTTTGGGCCCCCCTTGTATTTCGATTGTTGTTTAACTTATCGAAAAGGTAAAAACTGGTAAAAACTTTATTTTATGAACAACAAAAACTAATCCTACCACTAAACTAGTAAAAGTATTGCTCGAAATGATGTCCATTTTGCCTTACAGAAACCGGTCGTTGTTGCATTTCATTAAATGCTCTTTTTGTGTCGTTTATTAAATCGGCTAAGGTGTCATGTCGTGTCCTATATATTTTATTCTCTAAAGTACCCCACAGGGAGTTATCCATTTTCCAAATACTGCCTTATTCTACCGGAATTATGAGCAGGTGCTCCGTCCTGCTGAAAATATATGTCGCTTAAATAGGCCAAAGGCAGATCATCGAATAATTCCCGTAGAATAAGTTCCAGTATTTGGAAATACCGATCTGTATCTAAGCTCCCCTGGTATATAGGATACATTATTTTTGAATCCAATATGAAACAATAAATATTAAACCCAAACCTACCCTGTCATTCGCGAGGAAATATTCGATGCTGGTTTTTTTGCGACCAATATCTAGAACTATGCCTATTTAATACTCCGGCGCTACTTATATATGCCTTATCGGACCATATTACTTTCGCATTTTTCTAGATACCAGTTACAGAAAACCATACGACGCTGCGCGTCGCCTGGATGTAAGTGTTGCACCAATCTGAATTTAAATTGTTTGTAACCTTGCTTTCTTAAAATTTTGGAACCCCAACATTCTGATGGATTTTTCGACAAGAATTTGTACCTATGTATATGTATTTATTATAAAATACATACCGTAATAAATATAATTCCAAAGCCTCGTTAACATCTTCGTTAGATTGTGCAAAGCAGATCAATAACATGTCGTATTTTTCTTCATTAGAAAACGTTTTGTTTATAGCCATTTTTTATTAAATTATTGTTGCGGTTATCTAATCTAACTTCAATACGAAGTTAACATGACAACAATTTTCTTTTGTTTTGTTTAGGCAATCCCACCCTCCTACCAAAAACTGAGTCTATCTCTAAAAAAATGCAAATTACTGGGCGATTCGAATAGAAAAGTATATACTATTATATATTTTTGAGAAGCCTATTGTGAATATAAAATAAAAATATACCGGGAACAAAAAAACAGCTCACATAAAAATCTGACTACGCCACTGGATTCTACGTGAGAAACTGTATCAGAGCCAGTTTCTACCTTTTCGATAAGTTAAACAACAACCAATATTTTCAATTTCACACAGTATCTTAAAAACTAAGGGGACTATGAAAACGTTGTTTGGGTCATCTTTCGTTTCATAAAAAGAGACATCCCATAAAAACAATGAAAACGGGACACCCTAAACATTTATTTTTAGCTATTCATCAAACAAAACTGTATAATAAAAAAGAGCAATAAACGTAAGAAAAATCATCATACATTTTAGACTCCTTTTTTAATTTATACCTGTATTTATAACCATATTTAATAAAATAATAAATCAATCATAGTCATAAAATATGCAAATAACAGGTTTAATATGAATGCAAGATATTTTTTGCGTCGTAAATACACATTCCATACATAAAAGTACAAGGTACCAAATCAAAGTGCTGGAGAAAAAAAAAGTTAATAAATCTTGATTTTTAAGATTGCCATTTAGAGTAGATGAGCGTGGACATTTTAACTTCTCCACATTTTTATCGTTATAAATTTCTTATTTTTGAAAATCCAAATGATCCTAAAAACAAAGTGTATGTCTAGTTCTTTTATAGACTTCTTATACAGGGTGTCCCATTTTCGTAAGTTTTAAGGGGTTTCTCGCTCATGAGTAGAGAAAGAGAGATGCGGTTTTCGCGACCCATGCTACTTTTTCTTGAAACTAAAGATGCCACAAACCGATCTTAGCTAACCGTTATAGTTTCTGTGCTACACAGTGATTTTGAAAATTTGTCGTTTTCAGACACCCCCTGTATCTCGGTTATTTTAAAAGTTATTGTAAGTGTGAAAACGGGTCTTTATACAACTGTGGCATACTCAGATGTTTTTCCAAAGGTCTCACCTTTTGAGGTATTGACATAATTTGCCTTCTTTTAAACGGGATACCATATATATATTTTTCTCTTATGATATCAGGCTCATTGAACGCTTTAAAAATATATATCACAGTCTGTATTTATGTTCATAAATAACGCCGCAAAATGCATATTTCAATTTTTTTTGCGTAGGCGACCATGGCTATTTAACCATCGTAACGCCGAGAACAAAATCGCGTTGCTATGTCATTACAGTTGTCATTCCGATCTTCTAATTAACTACCATTATCTATTATTGTTATTGTTGTATTGTTTAATGTTGCTTTTCTTTCTCTTCTGTTCTACTTATTACTGTTATATCGATTGGTAATATGGCTCGAAACCAGAAATTTGAATATTTTGAAAAATGTGATACGACTAATTGCTTCATTCGGTCTAATGAAAAGGAAATTTGTATTTTAGGATTTATTTTTGCGTTAATTTTGTTACACATATCCTGAAAGAAGACAACCCGATTAAAAATATTTACAAAAATTCAATCAAATCTACGACAATATGGGAACGAGGAATCTGAAGTCAAAGTTTCAGCTTTTATTCAAGCAAATCCGGAAAAATCATTTAGAAAAATGAAAAAAGATATAGGCTCCCAAAACCACAGTGCAAAGAATCCTAAAAAAAACATAAATTCACACCGTACAAATTCAAACTAGTCCATCATTTGCACCCTGGTAGCGCTGAACGTAGATTGTTCTGCAGATGGTTTTTAAGTATGAATGCAGAAGATCACGATTTTCATAACAAAATTATTTGGTCGGATGAGGTACATTTTTCAAGCTCGGCAATTTTGAACCGACACAATACTCACTCAACTTGTCGTTTTTCTCAGAGAACGTCGGGGGAGATTTGGTATCAACGATTTCGGCTTTATTTTAAAGGAAAAAATTATTTGTAAAATGTTTGAAGGAAGTCTAAATTCAAATAAGTATTTACAAATCCTAGAAGAAAATTCTATGCGAATTCTGGAAGCCCATTCTTTCAGAAAGAAGGGGCTCCAGCCCACAATGCAAGAATTACCCTAAACTGGCTCAAGCAACATTTTCCAAGAAAATGGATAGGAACAAATGGACCTGTTGGATGGCCAGTGGCCACCACGGTCTTCGGACCTTTCGGTTCTAGATTTCTTTTTGTGGGGCAATTTAGAAAATAAAATTTTTGCAAGGCCATATGACAATGTAGAACAATTAAAACGACCACTGAAAATACTTTTGAACAATTGCAGAGACAATCTTTTACATTAGAAAATTCTTTAAAAAGAATACAAAAATGTTGCTAATTGGTGAGCAATTTGAACAATATCTGTAAATTATATTTTTTTATCTTTTGTTATTAAGTTATCTGTTTATGAAAGTTTATCTGTTATGAAATCATGGTTCTTGGGATTAGACCGTGTCAAAATAAAATTACTTTCCTACGTTTCGTTTGCACGAGGCATCTTCAGGGATCTGTACTTCACGAGAACAGTTAATGAGCTCGGAGAGACACAGGCAGGATATTTATAGTCGACTTGTGTTTACCGAACCGTGTAACGATCTATTAAAATTTTTAGGATACTTATAAATTCAATAGATTCTCTTATTTTCCGTTTATAGGATCCCGAAACCGATGCAAGTTCGTTTACATTTATCGTCCAGTTTCTCCAATATAGATATCCCCACAGGAACAAGGAATTGCATATACTCCTTCCGTTTGGAAAGGAATAATGTGTGTGTTAAACATTTGTACGTATGTTGGACCGGCAAAGTAACCTTGCAATCCTGTCTATGGTTCCGTGTATAAATGGAAGAACTACACTTCCTATTGGTAACTCCTTACTAGTATCATTTCGTGGAGTAGGATTATAATATTTTCTAATTGACCGTCTAATATCCTCAGTGCAATATACATTCCCTCTTAAAGCTTGAGTCAGTTTCTCTATTCCCGATTGTAAAGAATCTTGGTCACAAATCGCGAGGGCTCTGTAAACCAATACATTCATAACTGATTGCTTTTGTGCTGGATGATGGGAATTTGCAAGTACATCTATAAAGGGAATTCTGAATATTAGCATGTTGTTGATTAAGATAATCAGGAAACTCAGGGAGGCTTTCTGGACCAGCGGCCATATTCCAAAAGTGTCGTCTACATATCTGAACCATGATTCTGGTTTTAATGGAGACGACATCAAGGCTTCTTTCTCAAAAGCTTTTATGAAGATATTTGCTATCACTGGTGACAGCGGAGATCTCATGGCTGCTCCTAAAGTTTGTTTATAAAAAGTTTCTTGAAACACAAAATATGTTGATGTGAGACTTGCTTCATTCAGATCTGAAAGTGAGTTGTCAATATTATTATGGTGAAATAAGTGTGATATTATGGAAATTGAATCATTTATAGGCACATTTGTATATAGCGATTCTACATAGAAACTGACTAAGATATCTTTAGGATCTAATTGAATTGATTTTAATTTTTCTACAAAATGCGTAAAGTTTCTAATATATGAATGTGTTTTTCCTGTAAAATTGTTAAGAATATTTTATAGATATTTACCAATTTTGGAAGTAGGGGATTCCATTGCACTGAAGATAAGTCGATAGGAGAACCGCGGGATCCTTCAGCTGCTTGGCCTTAACATCTTCTCCTCTGCTGGTAGGTTGGATGCTTTTATAACGTTGGCATTTTCCTTGTCAGCTGGAAGAACCAAAATGTCTGTATTGTTGTTTAATGTTTTTATCGGCGTTCTTTCCGCAGCTGATAGATTCGACTTAGACGGGTTGAAATTTTTAATGATCATCGCTGTTTCATACCTTATTACGACCGCTTCTTGTGCTGGAAGTCTTCTGTCGCTTCAACGGGTGACACTATGTCTTGGGTCTTTAGAGAGAATGGATTGTTCGGCTCATTAAGGATTTTGGAAGATAAATTTATTACGGTGTCCTGTGGCGGTTTTATTGGTCTTTGGTCTCTCCGAGCTCATTCAGTGTTCCGATCTCGTGAAGTAAAGGTCCCTGAAGATGCCTCGTGCAATCGAAGGCGAAACGTCGGAAAGTGATTTCATTTTGACACGGTCTAATCCCAAGAACCAAGATTTCTTAATTGACCACAACCGTGAATGCTTTCGTTCAATGTTTATCTGTTATGTTTTTATTAGTATTCTATTAAATAAGTTTGTTACTCCCGTATTAGTATTAGCGGTGTCATTTATGAAAATAAATATAGACTATTATGTATATGTTCGGTGAGCCTGATATCATAAGAGAAAAATATATAGGTTGTCCCATTTAAAACAAGGCAAGTTGTGTCAACATCTCAAAAAGTAAGGCCTTTGGCCTGGATTCTACGGAAAAAGTTCTATAAAGACCCGCTTTCTCTTTTATAATAAATTTTAAAATAACTGACGTGCCTGAAAACGGCAATTTTTCAGAAACTATGACAGTTAGCTAAGATCTGTTTATAGCATCTTTAGTTTCAGGCAAAAATTAGCATGGTGTCGCGAAAACCGCACCTAACATACTAAAATGGGACACCTTGTACATTGGGAAATAAATAATATTTTTTGCTAATCCTCCGTCAGAATCATAAAATGCCTCTTAATCACCTTAAAAGTTAACAAAAACATACCCTGTCTTCTAAAGTTGAAGAAAATAGGAAAACTTCTGCTTTTTCTTTAGTGTTGATAAAGTGCGGGACACGAAAGAAAACCGGGCTGAGTCAATCGGTTTAGGAAAGTTGGCCAAGAAATCCTTTTAAACCAGTGGTGTCCAGTCGTTCTTTAAAGAATATGGCACTCCTTTTTGACTATACGCACTTCAGATAATTAAAAAATGTAACTATGCTTAATGAACCTTTATCTATATTTGTCTGTTTTCTTTCGTGTACCGCACTTCTATATCTCTTTTGTGTTGCAAAAACGGCGAACTTTCGAATTTTTAATTTTGATCGATTTACCTATAAATATATGTTTTCTTGAGTTCTGTCATTAATGGTTCCAGGGGTACTGCCTACGTCCACTATTATTGGACCACCCAGTATAGTGATACACGATTTACAAGGGCAGCCAGCATCAGATATAGTGAACGAGATTTATCAAAATTTTGATTTATGCAGTTCGACTTTGGACTACTCGGGTATGCCAAAAGTGGCCGTCTGTCTCCGTTTGTCATATTACTTTATACAGGGGCCGTCATTGTGAAGTACTATACAGGGCGTTTCCTAATTGCGTGCTGATGTTAAAGGGGGTGTTTTTATGTCCTAGAAGTCTTAACTTTTGAGATACAGGATGGTAAAGTTTAAGTTGTGATTGTTGGACTGGGATAAAACTAAATTTAATTTATGAGCAAAACAATGGACAAACACAGCATTTGGGAAAGTTTCTCGAACTTTAGCTTGCAGACCCCCTAATTGTCCTGCCATCACTGCAGCTCCATCATAGCTTTGAGCAACTAATTTTTTCTCTCCATTAATTTCTTTGGTAACGTTATAAACTACGGTCTATAATGGATCTGCTGTACGATTTTCGGACACGTTCTTAAAACCTCAAAATCGCTCATGAATACTTCCGTCTGTTTTAACGTAGCGTATTACTATAGATAATTGGCTAAAATTAGTGATAACAGTTGTTTCGTCCAGAACAATAGCAATGAACCGCACCTCGCCAATCTCCTGGTTAATTCTTTTTAGAATAATGGTTGCAACAGCTGAAATTAAACCATTCTGGATTCGATTCGACGTTCGGCGAAAAACGCTAGACTGCTCTAAATGATTTTTTAAGCAATCATCATATTTAGCTATTAAACTAAGTAAATCTTGAAAATTTCCTCTATTTGAAGAAACCCTTGTTTCGTCATAACCTCTAAATCCCAATTCATGCTGTGCGAGAAAACAAACAACATCGATAAGTCTTCTTAATATTTGCCTATTTTTATCGACTAGTTCATTGTGTTGGCGGTGACTAATTTCCAACTGTTTATTAAGGGCGTGTTCAATGCTGGTTATGCCGAAGACTTTTTCTTTTATGACGGCCTGTAAATGCGCTTTGGACATAATGTGTCTTTTTACAGCTTTATGGAAATTGTTTAAATCGGAAAAACCAGTTTTATTCCAGAGACCTTTTTAATTTTCAAAAAGTAAACACGGCCAACAAAATAATTTACTTATATTTTCACACCCTGTTAGCCATTTAAATTATTCGTATTGTTTTTCCGGATAAAAATGTCTAATCTAGTTTTTCACTTTTTTGGTTAAATTTTTTAATAGGCGGTTTTGCCCTTCCTTGGGAAATTATTTGAAGTTTATCAGCGAAGTTTAATGTTGAAAATCCCTTTATTATTAAGACACACACCACACATTCACACACACTCTTCTTACTAAATTCTTCAACATTTTCAACGTTATTACCGACAGCCGAAGTTGACGGTATTTGCCTATCCACGTCCATATTATTGTCTTCCATATCGCACTATGCACGACGCGACGTACGTATCACATAACATACGGATAGTCGTTCAAACAAAGAACCTATACAGGACTTGGCTGCAGAGAATCTAGCGGCCTGCATAGGTTCCATTCCATTTTCTATTGTCGCTCGGTGGGAGTCAAGGTCGCATTTATTATGGGCTTGATAATTAAGATAATATTTTAGCATTTTTAATATAAACTAAATTAATGGTTTCCTATTGCAAAAATTACATTTTAGAAGATGTTTTGTAATTTTTTTTGGGGAAGCACTGCTTCCCTTGCTTCCATGGACTGCACGCCCCTGCAACACAGTAACACTGCCGATAATGCAACACCGATGATGTGTGGCATATTTTCGGAATCTATATTTTAGAAAAATATATTAAGAAAATAACTCGTATAAATAATGCATTTTCGATAATAACATCTAAATAAAGATACAATAATAAAGGGCTTGACTTTTGGAATACTACTTATATTTTTAATGAAAATGATAAAAGTTAAACGAGTTCGCTTGTACGCAATCTGCCACATACCTTTCAAAAATCTATTGATACAAATGACAGAAAATTGCTGAATTTCCAAAAAGGAGACCTTCACCTGTAAAAACCCAAAAATTATTTTGGGTTTAATCTCATTCTGTACTCTATACTGTAAAACAAATTTAAGTCATCCACTTTTATATCTTAATAACTGTTTTGTAATTTGGTTTTCAAAATTTTTGAATGTCATTCAAGAGAAAAAACGAATTCTTTTTTGACTTCCCACGTATTTTTCAAGAAATTCAAAATAGCTAATCGATGTATTCTAGCTCAGAGAATTCGAAAATCGTAACAAAAAAAACAATTGAATGAGAAACAAAAGATTTGCGCTAAGGATGTTGGGTTTTTTAAACGAAACACCCTATATATTATTACATTTTTGGATTCTATGGTCAATTCGAAGTATTTTTTAATATTTTTAGTGTCTATCTTCCACTGTTTTTGCTTTATTGATGTTTGAACATTGACCTTTTTGCTTCTTTGAGCCGTCATAGCAGCTGAACGGTTGGACCTAGAGCAAAATAACTTTTACATTCCTATCTTAGTTTTTGATAAGCTATTTTATGATGCCAGTGAAACAAAAGAACGGAAATTATTTTGCTACCTCTTTAATTGGAAACATTCATATGAAATGCAGGGGATGCAGATCACCTTACTTCAAAATCACTGTAATTTTGACGTATTAGTAGATATTATATTAGTTTGCCGTAATGAGATATCCATTAAATGAAAAACTACAAATTGTAACGCTGTATTGTAAGTGTCAAGAAAACACCAGTGAAACACCAGTATTGCCAATTTTCATAGAAATATATCCGTAAAAACAAATATAAGGATTACAAACCTATTTGAAGAAACTAAATCATTACATAACAAAAAGAGAAACTCAGGACGAAAAGTATATCGAGGCAGAACTGTTTTCAATTATTTTATAAGAAATCCCACGTACTTCCACTTCAGCATTTGACACCTGCACAGAAAGAAAGTCGCGTTCAGTTTGTGTCTGAGATTATAATACGGCAACAAAACGACCCTGATTCGTTTAAAAAAAATTTTTGGACAGACGAGGCCACACACCTCCCCAGGAATATTTAATCGACGGCTGTAGAAAATCCGAGAATATTTCAAACCATTACATTTCAAGGGAGAAGCTCCATTCATGTTTGTTGTGGTGTTAAAAATAATAAAATTTTGGGTCCAATATTTTATAATGAATCACTAGGTGATCTACGATATCATAATTTCGTTCAAAACCAAATTGAAAACCTTTTGGAAGAATTGCACTTGGAAGGATATCGGAATTTAATTTGGCAACAAGACGGACCTCCTCCACATGCCACGCATGATTTTAGAGACTTTTTGAACCGACGCACGCGTCGACGCCGTAACGAATGGATTTGAAGGAATTGAACCATCGCTTGGCCAGCCAATAGCTCTTATCTTTCACTTTTGGATACCATTCTTTGAGGGCATCTCAAGAACGTGGCATACCAAAGTAGAAACGAAAATAATGATGAAATTATGGAAAAAATTGTGAACGAAATTAATAGACTTAATCCAGAAAATGAAATTTAACTGCAAGTTTGCAAAAGCTGCAAAGAGGATACGAATATTGCTTCGAGAATAATGGGGTACACATTGGGCATTTAAGTTATTATGATTTGTTACTTTATCGTTAATATTAACTATTGTTTTTTTGTTATGTAATGATTTAGTCTCTTCAAATAGGTTATTAATCCTTATAATTATTTTTACGGATATATTTCTATGAAAATTGGCATTATATGTTCTTCTTGCTTCAATGGCGTTTTCTTGACACTTATAATACAGCGTTACAATCTGTAGTTTTTCATTTAACGAATATCTCACTACTGCAAATTAATTTAATATTTACTAATACGACAAAATTACAGTGACTTTGAAGTAAGGAGATCACCTGTATCAGCTACATTTTATATGAATATTTTCAATTAAATAGGTAGCAAAATAGTTTACGTTTTTTGTTTGACTGGCATCATAACATCAAAAACTGAGATAGGCATGTGAAAGTTATTTTGCACCATTCAGATGCTATAATGGCTCAAAGAAGCAATAATGTAAATTTTCAAACATCAATAAATCAAAAACAGTTAAACATATAGTACCCTTATTAAAAAACACTTAGAATTCACTATATAGTCCAAAAATATAATAATATATAGGGTGTACCGTTTAAGAAACGCAACATCCTGTGCGTAAGTCTTTTGTTTCAAAGTCAAAGTCAAAATAAGCTTTATTGTCTAAGATACAAGAATCTTGTTGACAAAGCATGATACAATAATTTATGTAGCACTGAATATACAAATAAAATATAAAATATAACACAGAAACTACCTAACGATTATGTATAAAAGGAAAAGAACACAATTCAAACATCTAAATGGTAAGTAAAAAAAAATTAATTTTCAGTACACTATACCAAATAATGTTTAGTTTTACTTGTAAGTCAAGGATAAACTATATATTTCCAAGACAAACATATCTACAATTTGTCCAATGTTAAAGTGTAGAAAAAATGCAAACATATAAAATAAAACACAAAATTTAAAAAATGTCAAAAAATTAGAAAATTGATGATTAGAATATTAACAAATGCTTTTAAAGTGTATCTAAAAAAAATTCATTCAAACTATAATAAGCTTCACCAAGTAATGCTCTTTTTACAGTTCTCCTAAACAAATTTAGGCTTTGCAAACATTTCATTCCAGTAGGCAAATGGTTAAATATCTTTTTTCTTTCGTAAAATATTGATTTTTTGGTCAGAGCAAAGGTGGGTAACGGCAGACGAATATTAAAATTAACATAACCTCTAGTTTCATATGTATTGGCTGGTTCAGCAAAATTTCTCCTGTCTTTGAAAACCAGGCTAACGGTTTCCAAAATTAGCAGTGACGGCAAAGTTAGGATCTTTTTGGATATGAAAAGTGGTTTACAGCTGTCGCGAGAGTTAGCCCCAGATAACCGTCTCACTGCCCTCTTCTGCAGCACGAAGACAGACTTAAATAGCCCTAGTTCACAGAAACCCCAGCAGAAGGCAATACCATATCTGAGGCGTGCGTCCACCAGTGCAAAATAAACGCACTGCATAGCAACCAGCTGATGTTTTTTTACAAAGTGCAGAAACATGGGGAATAAACTTGAGGTGGGCGTCGATATTAAGACCAAGTAATTTTGTGTTAAAGACACTTAAAAGGTCAGTATCGCCGAGACTTAAGTGGTCGATTTCACAACCAAAACCAACGATGCTGGTCTTACCGACATTCTGAGAAAGACAGTTACTGTCACACCATTCCTTAACCTTGCAGTTTCTCATTCAATTGTTTTTTTGTTACGATTTTCGAATTCTCCGAGCTAAAATACGTCAATTGGCTATTTTGAATTTCTTCAGTAATTCGGGGGATGGAAGACCCTGTACATAGTGAACCAAAAATGTTGCAGTGTTTTAAATCAGTATATTCTCAATAGTTCCATGAGTTTACAGTTTAAACTAAGTGTTGCTTTCCTACTTAATAATTGAAGACGTCCGAAATCAAATCCTTTTTAAGTCCATAGCATAGTTATTGGTTATATCACAATTATTTTTTTACGCATTTTTAAGCAATGCATTTGCCATTTGATTTCAGAAGTCATAATATTTACGCGTTTAAGCTATACGGCAATGCCTCAATGATTTTCTAAATGCAAATACATTCTCTCAAAACACGAGAAAAATATGCAAATTATTTCCAATAGACGTAAATAAAATTGTATAGACCGCAAATTGCAAATTATAGTCTAAACACATTATTACATTAACGGTGGATGAGATAAATGTCGAATGGCTTAGCTATCGTTTACAACATGTGTAAGACAGACAATACTAGTTGGTGAATTTTTGCAATGCAACGCTATATCACTGCCCATAATGGAACACCGCTGAAGTGCAGCATATTTTGAGAATCTATAATTTAGAAAACCGTTTTCATAAAAAAAATAGAACCGACTTCAAAAAGAACCACTAAAAAGTAAAATCTAATATTTTGTTTTGTATTGAAAATTTGACTTTATCAAGTCGGCGTCAATCTAATTTTTAATTACTTAATCACAGACACTTGTATATTGAGTGTCTACATATATACCTCATTAAATATACACAGTCAGAAATTTTCAATGCGGAATAAAATATTAAAGCTTAATAAAATAAATAAGTAGTTACTACTAGAATTACCCTATTAATATTATAAAAATTGTCAAAAATTACAAAGATGAGGAAAATCGTACCATTAAAAACCCCAAAAATTATATGATTCACGATATTAACATTGTACTTTTTCCTTATGATATGGTGAACGCAATACATATTGCCTCCTGCGCCCTCTGAAACAATTGAAAATGTGCAATTTCACCATTTTTCACATTTGTTTAATATGTTATATGAAATACCCTCAATACTCCCTAAAAATTGTATCCAAGTTGGTCAAACCGTCGTGGAGTAGTCGATGTACGTACAAAAAAAAAACAAAAAAAAATACATAAGATCAAATTGATAATCTCCTCCTTTTTTGAAATCTCTTTAAAAATAAACTCGTATAAATCAAAATGTATTTTCGATAAAAACATCTAAACAACGTATATCTAATCTGATACTCTAAATCAAAGCACAAAAATAAAGAGCTTGACTTTTGGCTACCACTTATATTCTTAATCAAAATGATAAAAAGTTAAACAAGTTTGCTTATACACGATCTGTAACATATCTCTCAAAAATCTATTTGAAGAAAAAATATTTTTGCCGGGATATATATATGTATATATGTATATATATATATATATATATATATATATATATATATATATATATATATATATATATATATATAAGTTTTTTTCAGAACGACAGTAGTGAACGGATGTACACTCGGAATGAAAACACATCATATATATATATATATATATATATATATATATATATATATATATATATATTAGTTTTCGTATATCTATGTAGCCTCAATGAAACCTAATTTGTTTTTATTAGTACTTTAGATCTTAGAGAGTCTTGAAAAATCCTCTCAAGTAAGCAATCGAGAACTAAGGAAGTCTATTTTGTAGACACAGATGGACTTGCTGACTTCATGAAAAATTAGGGCTTTTTATGTTGTATTCATAAGTCTATGAAACCAAAATATGTTTTATTTAAACATCAATAGAAATGGGTATGAAGTGGTAAACATAATTGAAAATATGTCTGGGCAAACCCTGTGTTACCTTCTCTCTTCACCCTACAGGAGCGATCGACCTGATTCCAAGGAAGCGATAGAGCTCCTTTTAAAACTTTCCCACTTCACCTATGTGTGGAAGGGGAAGCATAGCGGACAATATGCAGACATCATGTTAGACAACATCACCAGTGGTATGAGGAACAGCACGAGGTTCTGGAAACGACTAAGTACATACTGGAGAAGCCATCTGACCTGCTATAAAAAAGTTTTGGCGCACATTAGTCCTATTCGGTGATATTCTCAGGAAGAGAGGGATGGGATTGGAATAAATAGTGTTTCCAGGCAGCAAAACCAGAAGGGGTAGAACCAGACATTGTGGGTCAAAATACCTCCATAATTCAGACAGAAATTGATGTTCGGGATTGTATAAAAGGGCGTTACAAGAACTCCAAATTGTCGCACTGCTGCCAAAAAATACTGAAGGAAAAAATCGCCTATACGTTGCTCCTAGACTATTAGGAACACGCCTTGAAAAGGTAAATGAGTGTTAATCTCATTAAGTGATATTTGTGATGAATCTTTTGAAGAGCATTCTGACTTTTTTATTTGTTATTTTAGGCGAAAAAGTTATTTTTCATAAAAAGTTCGGCTTGTCTAAAAAATAATATTGATTTCAAAAAGAGTATCATTTTACATATAGAGTACGAAATGAATAGAAAAATAGTATTTAGCAAAACAAAAAAATATGAAATTTCAACTTTTGAGACAGCTAAATTAAAGGTCGGGCAAATGCAAGCCAAAATGCTTTTTGAATTTTTTTGATAACAGACTTAGTTTTTGTGAAAATTAATTGTGAATAACTAAAAATTGTGCATTTTTTACACATTCACTTTGACTTGTATTTGCAGACTCTTTAATTTCCTTGTCTCAAAAATTGGAATTTAAATTTTTGTTTCACAAAGCTCTATTTTTCTTCTTATTTCGTACCCTGTATATAAATTAACATTCTTTTTAAAATTAATCTGATTATGCAGATAAGCAAATAGATCATTATTAAAATAAAGCCATTATCTGTTTCATATTATATTGTCATGAATATTTAAACTCTATTTGTGGAAAATAAATAAAGATATCCATAAACAATAATTAATATTTCGTCATTGCACCGTTGCTTTCGATGACGGTTTGTAGACGACTTGGCATGCTTAACACAAAATGTCTTTTAAATTCTGGAGTTATTTGACTCTGGTGTTCCGCAGGGCTCAGTTCTGGGCCTTTTGTTTTTTTCTCTGTGCATTGCTGACGTACATTCTGTTCCTAAATCCTGATACATCCATCTTTATGCTGATAATATTCAGCTCTAATTTGATTTTTCACCAAAATGGAAAGGATCGGGTAAGAAATATAATTAATGAAGATCTTCACAATGTTAAACAATGGATAAGGGATAACGGACTTATGTTGAATGCATCGAAGAGTCAGCACATATTGATAGGTTCAAACTATCACCTCGAAAAGGTTGGTGATCTTGAGCTTCTGGTGGATGAACAGGTGATCGAATTCAGCCAGTCTATTAAAAATCTAGGGCTGACAATTGATTCAAGATTGAAGTTTGAGTGTTTTAAATGTCTGTCGCAAGGTCTATCTAAGCTTGAAGAGGCTTTATCCTTTTAAGAACTTGCTGGATAGAGACACTGAAAAAATGCTTGTTAGCTCCCTCGTTTTTTATCATTTTCATTATGCTGATGTGGTTTATGTTCAACAAATGAAAGTCGCTCGAGACTACAAAAGATGCAGAATCAGTGTGTATGTTTTATAGTTCTTCATGTTCCACGCTTTGCACATATTTCTCCATATGTTCGTGGTCTGAACTTTTATAAATTGAATGAGATCAGATTTGTTCACTTGATCTGTTTTGTACGTCAAATACTGAATACTCAAACACCCAAGTTTTTTTTTTGCTAGACTTACACTTCGGTCTAATATCCATCAAAGAGAACTGAGAAGTGTGCGCGAGACTCTAAATAGTCCGTCTCATAAAACCATGGCTTTTCAATCCAGTTTTTCATTTCTGGTTCCGTTTATCACTAATGCATTGAAAAATATACCTAATATAACAAAAGGCTACTTTAAAAGCAAGATTGAAGCAGGAACTTCTGTTGCCTGTGATAATGAGTCGTGGTTTTGATTTTAATTTGTTTTAATGACTGCTTTTTTGCATATATATCTAGTTTATAATTGGTAACTTTAAAAGCAGGGCTAGGTTATTGAGATTACTGGAGACAGTGTACCTTGTCCTTTTGTGTATATTTGTGCTTTCTTATTGTATGATTATTGAATTTGAATACCTATACATATAATTAGTTATTTTCTCCTAATATCCTAAATAGAATTGAGTTCTGGGCTCTTTGAACTTCACGGTAAGACAATCACCCGTCTATACTTTGCAAAACTCTTTGATCTCTAACAATGACCCCTCCCCAAATAATAATATGAAAAAGTCCACTTTGATTAGCCTCATAGCCATATCTCTCGTAAATCATTTTTGAGTTTGAGTCTATATACACGAATTTTACCATTTTTGCTCGATTTGAATGATTTTTCGTTCGAAAATGTTACTCTTTCCAATAAATTATTATGGTTGAGATATTCTCTACAAAAATTCTATTTTTCTCTCCTTGTTTTCATTACTCAAAAATATTTTACAACACATCTGTTGTTTATATCTGACGCTTCTATTATCTGCGATAATTGGCTTCCTCTTTCGCGTTTAACGATGTCTTAAAAGGGTTTTCTCTTTAAAAGTTTACAACCTTATCTTCTTACTCCGTCAAGATCTTTCTCCTGCCGGAACCCGGTTTTCTTTTAATGTCCCCGTATTCTTTAATTTTTTTTCTTGCATGACATCACCGTATATTTGCTTATTCTTAATTCCGCAGCAATATGTCTTACAGTTACTGTTCCACAATCTTATTATGCTACAGTTACTTCTGGCATTATTGTTTTTCATCTAGGAAATATTGATGACAATGTATGACAAGCTGACAACAAATCAGAACCTGCAGTTTGACATAATATGTTACCTAATAGTACAGGAGATTAGAGCCAAATTTGAGTATTTTTTGGTCATAATGGATCAAGTGGGTGATATCGGACTAAGCAGTCGAAAAAGGGTAATAAATATCGAGTTGGATTGCCGAGTCTCATGCAAAGGCAACCCTTCTTTATAAGGAAAAGGAAAACAGAGAGTTTGTTAAATATCAACAAAATTAAGATCTAAATGGCAAACATACACTGGCCATTGAGGTTGAAGACAGCACATAAAGAATTGAGTGCCGCTTTTATTTGAAGGCTAACGTTGATAAGGCTGTTTGGATCAAGTTCTCCATATTTGGTAGGAATATCTTGTTATCAGAGGCCTTGAAGGAGGTATCCGCAAATACAATGATAAGAGTCATGGAGTATATGCTTTGGAAAATGTAATTAGAGTCGCAGTGATGTTACGAGATGATCTACTTGCATTTTAACCTAACCTAAAAGTCTTCTCCACACTATAATCTATTTTCTGAAAATCGTTCTTATTTTAAAATATGTTTGTATCATTAACATAATGACGGAGGCGATGCAACAAATGCAGTTAACCCATAATTTTTACGGTAATAGCTTTCAAAAAATAGCCGCTATTGTTTTTATTTTGTTCTCCTAATAGGAACTAATAGGACCGACAGCAGCGGTATTTCACAAGCTCTCCATTTACTAATTTGTTCAAAAAACTAGACGTTTTTTATTTTCTTCTCCAAAACTCAGGGGTTTGTAGGCCGTAAAGAACTTTTGTACTGGGTTAGGCATCTGGTATCATCTATTTTAAAAAATCACTGTATGACTGAAGAATTATTATATTTCATCAATTGTGGGGTATATATAATAATCACTTCAGAATATGCAACTTAATTCTTGAAAATTACATTTTTCAAATGCACTGCCTGAACTTGTATACATTGTTTTAACCTCTATTTGAAATTTTGCATAACTCATACTAACATTTCTGCTCCAATATTCCCTATTTCTTCGGAATTTCGAATTTTAAGTTCTTAAATTATATGGGGTCGTTTCTCATAAAACTTTTGGTTGAGGTATCACCAAAGAAAGAAATCACGAGCCGTCAAATCGGGAGAATTAGACGGTTAGGTTTTGTCACCAGATCTTGATATCAAGCGAATAAAAACATTTCTTGCAATACGGGTCTAATCTCCTATGCTGTACGTGCGGTAACACCGTCTTGTTGCAACCATATTTGATTCGGGTCTAACATACAACGTAAACTAACATATGAACGTAACGCTCGGAGTTTATTGTGACAGTTTCATTATTTTATTTGAAAAAATATGGTCCAACAATACCAAATGATGAAACACCACACCATACACCTTGTGGTCGTGAAGCGGTCTTTCATGAAACTCTTGTGGATTTTCCTTTGCCCAGTAGCGATAATTTTGTTTACTGACATACTTAGCTACTTAAATGGAAGTGAGCTTCGTCTGACATCAATCATCAATCATCAATTGGTTATCATCATGCAAAAACTGTACAGAAAGCAATACGAATAGGTTTATCTACATCTTTCAACGTATGGACTATTTGAATTTTGTGTCAGTATAGGGTTAGTTGGGGTAATGGTAAACGATTCATACAAAAATAATTTTAACAAGGCATAAATTCGAAACCTTGATGATTGCATAGAAAATTCTAAATGGGTATTTTTTAGAGCACTTACTGAATAGGTGCTTTCATGAACAGCTGAAAATTTGCAATACATAACAAAAAAAAACTCGTTTACATTTGCCCCATCAAAAATTCAAATTTTATCATATTTTGGGGTAAATGTAAACACACTATTTGTTCTATAGATAAAAGATAGGAGGATTTAAATGCGGTAATAGTAAACAAACAACTATAGTATAGTTGTGTTATTAATTATATTATATTAAGTTTATCGATGTGTTACAAGTGTGTTTACAATTCCCCCATTGAAAAAAAACGTTTGTTTTAAGGACATAATATTTATTGAATATGGATAACAACAACGAAACAAACAAAAATTAAACTTTCTCAAAAACATCTATTTTCCCGGAAAACGAATATATTATCTTCCTCCCCACGTTTGTGGTTTCGTTAATGTAGAAATCTGTACATGTCTCATCTATGGATTTTAGGCCTATAATTCCAATTTTGCCATCATCCTCATCTTTTTGGTGTACTACACATACATACTTATACCCAGTGTTTTTAGTAAATCCTTTATATTTTACTAGAACGAATGTGTCCATTTTCAAGTCATCCTATTTTACCTCCTTGTATTTGACAGTTTCAAGGTTTAGTGAGGTTGAACGTTTTGTATTAACATAAACGGAAAGTGATAAATCATCATCTGATGCGTTATCATTACATAAAATTGTTGCAGGTTCACTTACAGTAGCACTAAATTTCAATGTCTTTCTAACGTTTCCTTTTTTTGGGTCTTTTTCATATTTGTCCTGGAGTTGATTAGTCTTCTTTGTTTTATTTGCTTTAACCGCCTTTTTTTGCTCAGCTTCATTAAGTCTTTTCATAATTTACGGTGTTGTTAAAATTTCGCCATAAGTGGACTGCTTCAAACGGAGAATAACTTTTTTGGGGGCAAGAATATCTGTTGCAGAAGTTCCCACTTCACATAATTTTTGACTAGGGATACGGACAATATGATTTAGAGAAGGCTGTCCTATGACATTTTCTGTCAGTGTCTGATTAGGGAGCGTCACAGCTTGATTATTTTGATCCTCGCTTTGAACCTTTTCGTTGATTGATTCAATCGATCCTGGTGAACATTGTACTATGTTTCTTATATTTAGCTAATTTTATGGGAACAAAGCAATCCTCAGAGATCCCGACTGACCTGGAGGGATCATATTGAAAGGATCATAAAAAGGGCCACAGCGTGTCTATGGGCGTGCAGATGGTCCTTCGGATCAACTTGGGGTTTAAAACCTCGTATTGTGTATTGGCTTTACACGTCAGTGATAAGGCCAATGATCACTTATGGCGCTCTTGTGTGGTGGCCCGCTACTCGCAAGAGCACATACAGGAGGATGCTTGACAAGCTCCAGAGACTTGCGTGTCTGGGCATAACTGGAGCCATAAGAACCACACCGACCCGATCTATGGAGGCCATTCTGGGACTAAGTCCTCTGCACTTGCTTGTACAGGAAGAAGCTCGGAAGGCTTCTGTTCGTTTAAACGACTGGGGTCGTTGGATACACAGAGACTGGAATTTTGGGCATACGCGAGTTTGGACTGAACTGATCAGATCAGACTCTCTCCTAGCAAGGAGAGATGCCATTATTCCGGTCTCAATTGCCTCTAAAAGGTTTTGTGTAATTGTTCCTGAGAACAATGGAGGAATTCTTCCCCATCCTTCCTCAAACCGTAGGGCTTTGTCTGGTTTACAGATGGCTCTCTAATGAAGGAGAGATCTGGGGCGGGAATTTATGGGAAGAGTCCCAGGGCAAGAATTAGTCTTGCTCTTGGACGGTATGCGACTATATATCAGGCTGAGATTACAGCAATCTTGGACTGCGTACAGGTAAACCTTTCCAGAGGATATCACGACAAGCATATCTATATATGCTGTGATAGTCAAGCCGAGATTAAAGCTCTGTCGTCGAACAGGGTCAATTCGCTGCTAACACTTGAATGCAGGAGAACCCTAGAGAGGCTGTGTGAGTCCAATAGGGTTAGCCTCATTTCGATGCCTGGCCATCAGGGCATTGGGGGTAATGAAGGGGTGGATCAGCTGGCTCGGGAAGGTAGTAGCACTGCTTCCAGTGGGCCGGAACCTGCTCTTGGAATTGCTCCTTCATTTGTCAAGGCTAGGATTAAGAATCGCACTGTCGAGGAATTCCGTGCTGAATGGCACGAGCTAGCAGGACTCAGACAGTCTAAAATCTTCATATCAGGCCCTTATAGCCGTTCTGAGTCTAATAGACTTCTAAATCTAAACAGAAGTCAACTTAGAACTATTACCGGGGTCCTAACTGGACACTAGCTAGTGAAATATTACCTGCATAAGATTGGACTCGACAACGATCCATACTGCAAATTTTGTGCTGAGGTAGATGAAACTACCGAGCATCTAGTCTGTCGATGTTATGCTTTAGTCTACGCCAGACTGCTTTGCTTGGGTGACACCTATATGGAACCCGAGCTTGTGTGACGTGCACGACCGGAAAGGGTCCTTTACTTTCTAAAAAGGAATAGGCTCTTGGCCTGACACGCCTACTTGGGGGGATAGCACAATGGGCCCCAGTGAGCCTAAGTGCAGCCCTTGTCGGACTCCCCATCTATGTCTATGTCTATGTCTAATCCTCGGAGAACATAGCAGCATCGACAGGAAACACCCCGGTGTTTTTAAATCCTGATACAACATTTTCTTTTGTTATGCCATCTGTCCAAACTTGACCCAATAGTTCAACAAACTTTCGTTTGCTCAGTCGTCCTGAAGATTTTCCCAGCTCAGCTTTACCATGTCCGCTAGTAATCTGTTTCATTTAAGTTTGACTGGTCCTAATACGCATTTAACCAGAGGTTGTATTCGGTCGGTTAGGTAACTAGGAAATCCAAATAAAGCTAAAACAATGCGAACACGTACATGATTCGAATGACCGTCAAATAATAGAAGCGCTGTCTGGTAAGGAGCTTCGTATTTTTGTTTACCAGTGAAGCTAAATAAAAGCTCTTAATAATATTTCGGGGTAAATGTAAACACGTGGTTACTGTTACCCCAAAATCAAGTTTAAAATTACCCCGCCTCGTATTTTATTGGGGCAATTACCTTTGTATTTCTTTTTCCGTAAAATCTAACCTAAAATTATAACATGCACTTTACAAATTCAACAGTAACTAAAACTACTTTGTAAATAAATTATCTTACCTTATTCACACATTAAAATGTTTACAAAATTTCACTAGGCACAAAAGATGTTTTAGATTGATGAGCAGCTTGCCGACAAAATGTTTCTGCACGATCAACAATTTACACGGCAAACTCGTTAAATCATGCCAATATACTTCAAGGATGGGGGCACCACTGCAGCCACCCAACTCATTGTCCGCCCAACAAATTCAAAAGTTGTGGGAAATGTTTACAATTGCCCCTGTTTACGATTACCCCAACTGACCCTAACTGTCGATGAAAAAATATTCTTTCCATAGCACCCTACTCAAAATAGTTGAAACCAAATACCTAACCCGTTATTATAAAATAGGCCTTGATATGGGAAATTAAAATTAAATGAATTATATTAAGATAAATTTATTTTAAACTTTTTCGATTCTGTCTATGTAAAACTGATATGAAGGGCTCCATATAGTAGAGCAGTACTCTAAAACACTCCGAACCAAAGAGTTACATGCTTAGTGCATAAGTTATTTCTTGTGCTTAGTGCGTCTTTTAATAAAGCCTAGCAATCTAAAACAAAAAATGTCAGGTTTTTATCGAAAACAACACCCAAATCATTGAAAAAAGTAACAACTTCTAAACTTATGTTGATTATAAAGTACGTGGAAACTATGAGATATATTTAGTAATGTTAAGACTTCTAGTTTCTTAATCATAGTTTTTACTCGACTAACTTCCACTCTTCGTATTCTTACAGCTTAATTTCGGTTTGATCTGTATTCATTCTGTAGTTGAGAATTATACTTTATCACCATACACCATTTCGTACACTGCTTCACTGAGAATTTTTCTTTCAAAGCATTCCAACCAGGTTTTTGTGTCATGGCCAAACATTTGTTATACTTTCATATTCAAAATAATTTATTTCATGTATAATAATAACGGTATTGTCAACGTCCTAGACAAACCCAAATAAAAAATAAATCTATATTAATCCTGATATGTTATTAGGTAAAATAATATTAAACAAATATTATGATTGCCTTTCCTATATTATTATTTAGAAAAGCCTAACGGTTTTTGACCTTGCTCTTGTTAATCCCAACTAATAAATAACATTTTAATTAAAAAGGACAAAGTATGTGTTTTCTTAACACTTTTTCAATGTGTCATTGTAATAATGTCTAGGAATCGTAAATTGTCATTTGTCAGCAGTGGCGCACTCAGAATTTAACCTTGGAGGGTGGTTGAACCCAGTGGCGCATTCACAATTTCTTAAAAAGAGCGGTTTTTGTGGGTCGTTTATTTCGATTAATAAAAAAATTGCCAAACAAAGAAAATCGAGTCTAGGTTTTTGGAGGGGGGCTGCGTCCCTACTGCTCCCCTCCCCGGTGTGATCTTGCGTTGTTTTACTTTTAGATTTCTTTGGGAAAAAATCAAGCAGGTCGAGCTGTCCCTTTGACATTTCAAATTTATATAATCTCAGACTCACGAGCACACTACCTCACTACTGTCACTGTGACATTTTACGAAAAACTTGTTAACTATACACCACTTCTTTTTTTTTACATATATATATATATATTATAATATTGTGTACAGGGTATCCATTTAATGTGTAATTGATAAATTTGAATTCTACATTTGTATCTTAATTTTTTGTGGTCTTCTGATAGTATAACATTTTGGAAATATTTTATCTTTTGAGGAAACTGGAATATTTTTTCTAGTTTTTCGAAATATACAGTCGGTTTTTATCCGTTTTGCTACAATTTTCAAATCCCTCTTCTGGGTGCGCCACTGTTTGTCAGTAGTATGTATTTGGTAATAACATAAAATGATATTTATTTATAGATGCAAATTTGTTTCTAGGGGTTCAATGGAAGATTGGCGTTCGCCATTGCAGCTTCGGCACTGGGTTCCTCATTTCAACATGGTTACAACACTGGCGTACTTAACAACCCTCAGAAAGTAAGTATAGACTAATAATGCTTATTTTTAATTATGAAGATCACCAAATACTAACTTGACGTGGTCTTATACAGGGTGTTAATTAAATACCTTGTCAAATTTTCGGGGCTGATTGCTAGGCTCGTTTTAAGAAAAAAAATTCATCTAAACATAAGGTTTAAGAAGCTCCGTTCTCAAGATACAGGGTGTTAAACTTTATAAAAAAATAAGAGTTTTTATTAATATTTGGAAAATCCTTTAACGTATTTTGTTGAAACTTAGTAAAATAAGCGTTAAAAATGCTACTTTTTCTAACTAAAAGAAAATAAACTGAGCTGCAGGCGTGCGTATGGGCAGCCATCTCACTTTTTATTTAAAGAAATTTACGATTCGCCTGATATTTTGAAAACTGATCCTTTTTCGCAGTTAACTATTTAAAATTGTCTTTTGTGTTTTTTTATAAAAAATTCTGATCACGTTAAACTATTAAACTTTTGCAGAAAATAAGATTTTTATTAATATTTGCAAAACCCTTTAAGGTATTTCATTAAAATTCAATATGTAAAATAAGTATCTAAGGTACTACTTCTTCCGATCAGAAGAATCCGAGTGAGGCACTGGCGTGGCACTGTTTGTTTTGTAACTTTGCAAACACATGCTTTATAAAAACGATTCCTGAAAACTTTGACATTTGAAATTAAATATTATCAATAGTCTTGTTAATACATTTTTAGTTATTTCATTTTCTGTTTTTTAAAAGGCACAATGAAATGGCAGATATGCACATTGTAGTAACCTTTCCGCAATGTCCAGTATCTAACATACAAATCTTTTTTAATCTCCACGCACCATAATGGGATATGGAGAGGTTTAAAAGGCAACTGATCTCATAGGAAGATGTAGAAGAGTAAGAACTGTTCAGATGTAGAAGGCCGTCTTAATGAAACAGAAAAAAATCCGGGAAATAAAAATATTACCCATTTACTGGTACAGCAAATTTTAAAAGGACAGCAAGTTTATCCTTATTACATACAATGTGTTCAAACTCTTTTGCCTAGTACCTATTCTATTCAAATGTTGCTGCAATCATGAACTTTTACAATAATCAAGAACGTATTCTAAGAACGGTCGATATTGATCGCCATTGAGTCTGTAAGTGCAGCCCAATTGGAAAATCTCCTGCAAATCCAATCTACACGTTTACAGAGAATTGTACTTGAAAGTGGTTTTCAATTATTGCATGAGTACTATCTTCTGCGCTTTTAAAAGATGTTCCATTATTGCAAACAGATCAGCTATGGTGTATGTACAGGGTGGTCCACTTGAGATGCTCCTATACTTTATCTCAATAAATAAGACATTAAGAAAAAAAAGTTAAATACAAAAAGTATTTGACTCTAAGTATATTTTTTATTTATAATATTTTTATGTATACAAATTAGTAGTTTAGAAGTTATGACCAATTTTCTATAATAATTCGGGTATTTTTGTTAAAAATCTAACTAAAACTAAATAATATCTTATTCTATTTTTTTTAACATTATAATTAAATTTAACATTAAATCAACAAGTAATGCAAGAAAGAAAGTAACTAATAACTTATTACAAAACATTTTCGACATAACTTCCGTCTTTGGCAATACAAGTAGTATACATGGTTTCAATTCTCGCAATAGCATTTCTAACCGCGTCGTTCTACCTCTTGCCTAATTCTTCTTTTTAAATCTTGAACAGTATTGCACCTATTTAAAAAAAAATCCAGGGGTGTTAAGTCGGGGCTCCTCGCTGGCCAATCTATGGTCCCGTACCGACCAATCCAAAATGGAAACCGTTGATTCAAACAATTTCTAACAGGCACTACAGTGCGATATGGAGCACTATCTTGTTGATAAACAAGCCCTTCTTTAATATCGTTCGGCAGATTGTCAATTAACGGAAATATTTCGTTCTCCAACAAATTTAAATACCTCTCACCATTCAGAACCAAGTCATAAAATACTGGACCTATTATTCGATCACGGATAATACCACACCACACCCAAACACTTCTCCGACCCTGTTTTTTCATTTCATTTACACGATGTTCATTTGAGTTACACCAGTAATGAGTATTTTTTCGGTTGAACATGCTGACCGTATTGAAAATTGCCTCATCGGTAAATAAAATATTTTTAAAAATGTCAGTTTCAAAATGGTGGTCCATCATGAGAGAACAATAAAAAAGCCTTGTTTGAAAGTCCTGTTGGGATAATTCCTGAACTGGTAAAAATTTGAACGGATGGTAGTTATTATCAGTTAAAGTCCTTTGAACACTAGTCTTACTAATTCCCGGTAGATCTCGGGATGCATCTCTTTGCGAATTCGTTGTTATCTTCTGTTAGGACAATTTTTGGGCGCCGTTTTTGTTTATTGATTACCACTCCACGTTCAAGATCACGAACAATTCGTAAAAAAAGATGTTTCGTGGATACCGGCCTTGCAGGATACAACAACCGATACTCCCGCAGGGCTAATGCTGGACTCTTATTATTTTTTATGTAACATTCATGAAGATTTAAACGCTCTTGGACACTGTATAAAGCCATTTTTCCTTTAAAAAGAGTTGGAGGCAACTAAATGTCAAATAAAAACTGTGTATTTATTGGTGTTCAGGCAACAATTTTACTAGTTTTGTTTTTCCCTGGATATCTTGTAAAATTAAGACGCGTTTAGAAATGCTATTATTGCGAAAATTAAAACCGTAACCGTAATATTATACCTCTTGTATTGCCAAAGACGGGGGTTATGTCGAAAATGTTTTGTAATAAGTAATTAGTTACTTTCTTTCTTGCATTACTTGTTGATTTAATGTTAAATTTAATTATAATGTTAAAAAAAACTTAGAATAGGATATTATTTAGGTTTAGTTAGATTTTTAACAAAAATACCTGAATTATTATAGAAAATTGGTCATAACTTCTAAACTACTAATTTTTGGAATATAAACTATATATATGGAATGATGCAAAATTAAATCCTAAACACAATAAAAGTGCTAAATACAGGGTGTTCCATTTAAAAAAATTAAATTTTTTTAGTTACAATTTGTGACCACCCTGTATAATGGATTTTCGCTCTTGATAGGTCAGAGTATTAAATATTAACTACTCCCATGGATCCATAACCAAAACTCACAACTTTAGTCTTGAAGTGTGAAAAAGTCACATTTTTCCAAAAATCTGTTTTTCCGAAAAAAATTAGAAAAGTTAATTTTTCTCAAAAACTACTCAAAATTTCGTATGCTATGTAATGACAAAAAATACTTAAAATCAAGCGTAGAATTAGAATTTCTAAAAATATTTATACCATTTCATTAAAAAGAAAAAAGTTGGTTAGTGTCCTGGCACAATGGAACACCCTGTAAACATAAAAATATTATAAAAAAAATTAAATTAGGGTCAAATACTTTTTGTATTTAACTTTTTTTTCTCAGTGTCTTAATTTATTGACATAAAGTATAGGAGCATCTTAGGTGGACCACCCTGTACAATGGTGTGCTATCACACGTTAGGCTAGTTAAGCGTGCGTATTTAAACCGCAGATGCTGATTGGATTTGATGGGCCACAAACATGGCAGCTTAGATCCCCTGATATAAATTCTTTGGAAATCTTTGTTTGGGTCACTTGAACTGGTTGGTTAGTGTATAAAACGCCAGTTCAAAATGAACAGAATTTAATAAATAGAATACAAGAGTCTCGTGTTATCTTAAGAATACCCCTGGTGTTTTCGAGCGAGTCCGCCACTCAGTATTATGGCGCGTAGAAGCATGTTGGAGTAGTCATTTTCAGCAGTACTCTAAACAGTTACTCTAAGACGACGTTCTAGTTATTTCTTGTATAATTGTTATTCGAACTTTCTTCGGTTTTATATCTTTTAGACATATAGCGTGTAACAAAAGTAAGAAAATGGGGAAATGTCTCTTACCTGAATGTAATGAAAATATGTACACTTAGGTATGATATTATGCCGTATTCAATGGCGAATTCCGCCAAGTTTACCGTTTTTCTGTTATAAAAGGAAAATTATTTTTTTTATGGAACACCCTATATTATATTATTTTTTTAAAATCTGCGTAAAATTCTCAATACTTTTTATGAAAGTCAACAGTTCTTGTGAAAATAACTGTCTAATATCCATAATTTAACGTATTGCCTTTTATTAAAATACCTGCATTCAAATTGATTGATTTACAAAATGGATCTTTTAACTGAAACCTAAAATTTTGATTATACTGGGTTATGGGCATAGAATCCGAAATCATTTTTATTGGCAAATATCCTAATAGAAATTCAATAACTAAATCTAACGTAAAAAAAATTAACAAAAAATTTCGTGAAACTGGAAAAGTAAACGATGCTGTACGTTCTGGCAGACCGGAAAGTACAATAATTCCATATCGTGCTACCAAAACACTAGCAAGAGAAAACAGAGTCTCAACTTTAAAAGTAGGTTGTAAAAAACAACGAAAACGTCCTGACAGTAAACCAAATATTATGAGAAAATATTTAATATATCAAAAAGAATGCCAGCCTCCTCGATTCATCTACATTCGATTTCTATTCGCCGCTTTAAATCCTCGAGGTCATTGGGCTTAGTTTTATACACCACATTTTTAAAGTGTCCCCCCAAAAAGTAGTCGAGAGGCGTCAAGTCCCAAGACCGACGTGGCCACTCTATTGTATCCTTACGCCTAACCCATCTTCCAAAAAAAGCATTGCCCCGAATGCAAAATGCGGTGAAGCACCATCCTGCTGAAACCATACTTCATCAATTGGTGCACCATTACCTAAAAAAATCAAGTTTAAATATTTAATACAGCAGGTAAAGTAAGGAACTTACGGTTGTCCGGAAATAGTTCTGCAATAGCTGGGACAATTTCGGTCCCTAAGAGATTCAAATATCTTTCTTCAGTTAATGTGTCTTCCATTAAGAAGCCACCTATTATTTTTGCACGCTTTATACCACACCAAACATTTATCTTTTCGGGAAATTGGGTATGATTTTCACGTATCCAAGGTGGATTTTCCCTGGTCCAATATCGACAATTATGCCTCTTGACTTTTCTATTAAAAAAAAAGTTGAATCGTCGGGAAAAAATAATTTGATTGACAAAATTTAGATTGGTGGATTGTGCAACGTTCCATCATAATTTCACAAAATTTCAAGCGCCTATCGTGATCATCCTCAGTTGCACCAAAGATATTTTGTATGGATGGAACTTTGCGGTTTTTAGAAATCAGTTTACGGACATGTTTCTTTGTCTAATGTTCTGGTAGAAACGTACGGATTTTCTTCTAAACTGATGAAAACTTTCAGACCCTTATCACCATATATTGCGCTTTTAGGTCGGTCAGAACGTACAGCATCTTTTACCTATCCAGTTTTTGTTTTTTTTTTACTTATATTTACATAGATTTTAAAAAGGTAATATAATATAGGGCGTTCCATAAAAAAAATTCCTTTTATTACAGAAAAATCGTAAACTTAGCAGCAATGCCATTGGATCTGGCATAATTTTATACCTGAGTGTACATATTTTTATTAAATTTAGGTAAGCGGTACCTCAGATATTTCTACGTTAATATAAATAATATTAAACTTTTCAAAAATATCATTATTATTTAAAAATTTTTAATAGGATAGGGTGTTCAGAATTTTTATTTTTCTCGAGAACGGTCCATTATACCCAAAAAAACAAAAGACAACTTTTAAGTACTTTTGGTTGTTTTTTGCAAAATGCAAAAAAAAGTTTTTGAAATAAACAGTGGCGTACCATTAATTTATTAAAATATAAATTGAAATGGCAGCCCATGCGCACGCCTGTGGCTAAACCAATTTTCTTTCACTTGCAAAAAGTAGCATTTTAAACACTTATTTTACATACAATGTTTCAATATAGTCCAATTATTAATAAAAATCCTTATTTTTTAAAAAAGTCCTATTTTGACAGTGAGGGATATTTAAAATTCTGGAAAAAATAGAACATTTTTATAGACAAATTAAACATTCATTTAAGTGAAGATTTCCCGTGATTCTAATTATGGAGATTAATATAAAGACATATCGTACTTTCTAAAACCTTAGGAAGTCACTTAGTTCACCTTTTTCCATACTTTGTTAGCTTTAGGATTTTGTTTTATATTTGGTTTTTGTAAAATAAATTTTAATAATATACTGGAATATTTTGATCATTTTCAATTGATGGTAAACTTTGGAAAAATAGGTAGTAAGCAGTAAAAGCTACAATACAATTTTGCCAAAAAATAAGGGATATGTGATAAAAAATAATGATCCTAATACAAAACAAGGTCGTCACGTAAGAAAATGAATTAAATTCAATCAACATTTATCATAATCATAAAATACATAATAATATCCGGAATAAATATCAACAACTATATATTTTTGAGAAAGCAAAAATAAGCTTAATGCAAATAAAAAAATATATACAGGATGTGAAATAACCTTGGGTAATACAGCGTATGCGAGGATTTAGGTAACATATTAAAAACTTTTTTATTGTTGATTTAACCAAAAAAGTTATTCAACATAAAAAGATTTGCTCATTAAAAAAAATAAGTTTCGGAGCAAAACAAATTGCCATATAATATACAAGTTGAACAAAAAACACGTAAAACAAAAAAATAATAATCCAAATTTTCTAATTTTGCCATCCATTTAAAGTTTTTTTGTACGGGGTATAGTTTTTAGGTAATTTAATGCTCAATAAGTTGAAATTATAAACAAAAAAGTTTTCCATATGTTTCCCAAATCCAGGCACGCACAGGCTGTATATCAAAAATGACACATCTTATTACAAAACTGACTTAGGCACTAGATTCTACCTAAAAAGATGTAAAACAAGGGTATAAAGTGTCCGTGTTTACCATCTCGATAAATCTAACGATAATCGAGTTACGAGGGAGCCTCAAAAATGCATTGTTTTCAATTTCGACCTTTATCATAAAAACGAAGCGGGCAATGAAAATTTTGTTTAAGGCGTCGTAGGTTTGAGAAAAAGTAGCATAGGTTCGTAAAAACTGAATCCCTGTATATTTGCTAGTATACATTAATGAGGCTATACGTCATTTCTCTCATTTAAGAATTCCAGCTAAAATTTGTTTTCGATTCTTTAGATTATCGAGCAATGGGTCAACGATACCATCACCGACAGAAGTGAGCCTGTCAGAGTACACCCGTCCGAGGACACGATCACATTCGTCTTCTCACTTATGGTTTCAATTTTCTGCGTCGGCGGGATGATTGGAGGAGCTATTACCGGTAAGCAGAAAATGATTGTATATATACAGTGTGTATCAGCCAAATGGAATAAATTCGATAATAAATAAATGGGGGCGTGTTCGGAAAAACGCTTGGACCCGTCGATTGGTATTTTTAGTTGCTCATTTTCTCCAATAAAAACTTTTTATACAGGGTGTGTCCTGTAACAGTGGTCAATGCCAACTTTCTTATTTCAAATGCAACACCCCGGATATTATTTAATTTTTGGATTCTTTAGGAGATTCTAAATATATTTTATGTTCAATGTCCTATACCTATCTTCAACTATTTCGGCAATATTAAGTGTTTTCAAATTTATTGCAAAAGTTAAGATTAAAAAAATAAAATTATTTATTTCTTCATAATGTATAAACAAAAGTAAAAAGTTAATTTAGGAACTGTTGAATATGCTCGCCGCGAACGTCTTGGCAAATTCTTAATCTTAAATAGAAATTTCTTCTAACGTTATTTAGCATCTCAGGCGTGACCGGTGTAATCGCAAGCGTTATTCGTCTTCTTAAGTCAGCTAAGTCGAGGGGTTTCCATAAGAAAAAGTCTAATGGCGTCAGATCAGGGGATCGCGCTGGCCATTCTATCGATCCTCGTCTCCCTATCCACCGATTTGGAAATATTCCGTTGAGGTACTGCCGGACATTAATTTGGTAATGGGGCGGTGCTCCATCTTGCTGAAACCATATCTTATTCGCTGGAACTTGTGAGTTTGCTGGATCCGGATACAAATTTGTCAAAGTTGGCACGACATTATTTTGGAGCAGTGCTAAATAATTATCGCCATTCAAATTGCCGTCAATGAAAAAGGGGCCTATGATATGATCCCTAACAATTCCTGCCCAAACATTAACCTTTTCAGGATATTGAGTATGTTCTTCGCTGATCCAGTGAGGATTTTCCCTAGAGCAATAGCGGCAATTTTGACGATTTACATGACCGTGAAGTGTAAAGGTGCACTCATCCCAAAACAAAACATGTTCTAATTGAGTAACATTGTTATCTAACATAGCCATCATTTGTTCACAAAAATAAGTTCTCCTATCATAATCGTCTTCCATGAGCTCCTGAGTTGGTATCACTTTATAGGGATGCATTTTATTTTCTTTTAATGTTCGAATAATCGACGAATGGCTAATATCGAACATTGCGGCGGCTTGTCGACTAGAAATATGTGGGTTTTCCTCAAACTCAAGCATAATATCCAATTTAGTATCATCATTTATTGAATTGGCAGCTGCTTTTTTTATCTGCCTCACATGTCCAAGCTCGCGAAACTGCTTTTCTATTTTACTAATTGTCCCTTGGGATATATGCGGCAAATTTGGAAATTTTTCATGAAATAAGCGAGCAACTTCCAATGTGTTCGTGTGTTATCTCCATAACCAATCATTTGTAGAATTGTTATTTTATGCATTTCTGTTAAATGAACCATTTTTCTGATATTAGGTATTATGCAGTTAACGAAATTCAAAAGACTATGACACTGACACTGACAACTACTGTCTTGCAAAGAGAAAGGCCAGGCATTTTACACAAAAGTAAACAAAACTTAAAAGTAAACAAAACTGGCTCTTTTTGTTTCATATCAATAAAAAGGAACGCTAAAATTGTTTTTGCTTACATTCTTAATATGAAGACCTAAATGGTAAATAAGTATTGAGTGTGTTGTAGCGAATTTTTGTAATCAAATAAATAGTTCAGTAACCAGAGCCACTTTCATGAATAATAATAAATTCGAAATAAATAAAATAAAAATAAATTTGAAAACACTTAATATTGCCGAAATAGTTGAAGATAGGTATAGGACATTGAACATAAAATATGTTTAGAATCTCCTAAAGAATCCAAAAATTAAATAATATCCGGGGTATTGCATTTGAAATAAGAAAGTTGGCATTGACCACTGTTACAGGACACACCCTGTATAAAAAGTTTTTATTGGATAAAATGAGCAACTAAAAATACCAATCGACGGGTCCAAGCGTTTTTCCGAACACGCCCCCATTTATTTATTATCGAATTTATTCCATTTGGCTGATACACACTGTATAATTTCAAGCACTTTCAAGAATGTATCTGTTTTAAATCGAATAAGTAGGTAACATCAAAATTGTATCAGCCCCTTTGAACCAATCAGCAATCCTAAAAGGTCATCCCAACCTTAGAGTAAGAATTAAAGAGAGATCACAATCTATTCATAAATCACGTTAGGGGTATGCGCCAACATGGTTCCTCTATTTTGCACATTCTATCGACCAATGTGTACGATAAAACAAGAAGTGGGGATGGCCCATGTTCAAGCGTTGGCCATTTGTTGATGAATGCCAGTGGCGGCGCGAGTTTTCACTTCCCTCATAAGGAAATATCATTGAACGTGAAAAAATCATCGGGAGCTAGTAAATTTTTAAATTCGCTGATATCAATATTGAGTTTAATAAATATCATTGTTTTTATCATAGAATAAAACGCCTAGAGAGAAGAAGGCCTATAGTTAGTAGATAACTCCCCGAAGTATACAATAAGTACCTTTTCATTCTCATAGTTCTGCGCATTCTTCTCTCTGTACCATTTTTTGAACCTATTGGAAATATACTCATATTTTGGCCTGGATTTTTCGGGAATCAACCCGTCAATTGCTTCAGGATGCTTCCTGCTCAATATCCGAAGGAATGCTTCTTTCTGAATCACTCATTTTGACTAAAGAAATTAAAACTGTCAATAAGATGTTACTTAAATTGACATTGCCCGGGGTAACGCAGAGTGGCAAGATTGATTAAAGTGCAAAGAGTTAACAGCTAATAGAATAGTTATTTATACTATAAGGGATGTAAGTAACATTTACTTACATCTCATATAATATATAACATTTTTCCCCCTTCCTGTATTGTATGTTTACAAGAAAATGCTGGATATATTTTTGGATTTTCATTATCATTACATTCGATAGCATTCTCATTAAATTATGAAGGCAGCCGTGATCCGTTGCTAGAGCAACATAAGCAGTTTTTATTTTATCAACAACGTCGAGTTGACAATTCATAGCTAAAAGTTTGAAGAAGTCGAATTGTTTGATTCTGTGTGGACAAAATGGATGTTTCAGACATAGAAAAATCAGCGAATATTGCTTATTTATCTCTACTACCGGAAAAGTCGAAAAAAAGGTATGAAGCAGCATATAAATCCTTTAAGAATTGATGCCAAAGTAAGACGACTACTGCAGTCCCAGAAACCTTGTTTTTGGCGTATTTCCACGAAAAAAGTGCTATATTGAAGTCCCTATTAAGCTTATGGTGTGAGTATTCGATGTTGAAGTCCACTCTTTTTATAGAGGAAAATATAGATATTTTAAGTATCCAAAACTTCGAGCATTTTTGTAAAGAAAAAATGATGGTTATAGACCCAAAAATCGAAGGTGTGAATGATGTGAAGGGAAGATGTGAATAAGTTCGTGCTTGAAGCCCCCGATGAGATATACTTATTGATGAAGGTCGTAATGGTAATAGGAGTTGGTGGAGCGTGTCGTTCTAATGAACTCTCTGAAATGAAAATGGATAATGTTAAAATAAGTCAAGAAGTCCTAATTGTGACCATTCCTGACTCCAAAAATGGAATGTCACGTACATTTACAGTGACAAAAAGTGACGACACTCAGGTTTGTCATTTCAAAATGATTCAAAAATACATTGATACAAGATCCCACATGACGACTATTAATCCGCGCTTCTTTATGCGATATCAAAATGAAAAGTGGGGTCTTGTAAACAATTAAACCCACGGAATTTGATAATTTTTTAATATAAAATAGAAAGTTTACCTTCATTTAACTGTTTTAAGAAAATAAAGGAAATGGATGAACCACTTTTTCTATTAAAAAAACCAAAAAGAAATTCGATATTTTCACTGTATTCCAATGCGCCATATTCCTTAATATGACAATTTGAAGAAAGGCTATCTTGCATTGTTGCCAAACTTACATTATCGTTTGGAGCTTAAATTTTTCATGTTTGTCTCCCGACAGTAACGCATTTGAACCCCTGTGCCGATCCCAAATATTAGACTTTCGCCAGTGATGCACTTCGCTGTCGTTCGCCTTTTATATTAGAGCTTTAATAATGATGCCTATGACGCCTAACCTGGTGCTAACCCGGTACCAATCTACCTAGTGCGGTCAACACTAATCAACAGGCGGGTGCATCACTGGCGGAAGCCTAACATTCTATGTTAGCTCTTGCCCGTGATGCCTTGCGCTGTTGTTCGTCTTTTAGGGCTTTAACGATGACGCCTACGGCGCCTAACCTGGTGCTAACCCGGTACCAATCCACCTAGTGCCTTCGCGCTCCTGCTCGTACTGATCCACAATCCACAAATGCATTTCGTTTTTCTTATGTAATTTATATAGATCATATATAAAATAAACTCGGCAACGTAGCATACCCAGCACACTGGATTTCCGTCCAACCGACGACACCCACGCTCTCTCTTTATTTAGCAGCTCTAATTATGTTTAAAAACGTTTAATAATGTCTAATATAATAATTACTTCTAACTTTTAGTTACAAATAATCATTTTTGTGTTATAAAGCGTTATAATATAATCAGTCTTTTACGTAGTTCATAAATTAAGTTTGTGAAAAATATGTTTTTAGCGATACGCCAAAAACAAGTTCAGTGCAACCTTCCGAAATCTTGGTTTTTTTGGATATAATTTGAAAAAGTACCTCATCCATAAATTTGTGTGTATAGGAATTATTTAAAAAAGGTAATCTTTCAAATGTATATTTTAAATTTGTTAAATTCCATGGGTAAAATTCTTTACAAGAGCCTGAAAAGTGCTACGTTTTCATCAATTCATCAAAGTAAAATTGCAAAATTTCTAAAGTTTGAATACTTCAAAATGTATACTGGACACTCTTTTAGAAGAACGTCGGCAACTTTATTAGCAAATACTGGAGTTGATGTATTAGCTATCAAGCGACATGGTGGATGGAAATGCTCTACTATTGCGGAAAGTTAGGTATGTGAGAGCCTCAATAATAAAAAGGAAGTATCAAGTAAAATTTTATACAATAAGACCCAGCCAGAAGTCTCTTGTGGTGCTTCAACAGTGACAGAAACATTGGTTAGAAATGAAGGCTCTGTGGAGTCAGAAAATGTAATACACATCGAGAAGAAACGAGAAAACGTGTTTCCAAATTTTGTTAATAATGTGAATAATTGTAATAATTGTACCATTAATATTCATTTCAATTAATATCATCGGATTTTTGTAATATGTTGATGGAATCAAAAATTAAAGCTACTTATAATAATTTTAGATTATTTTATCCCTAGGGATATAAGTTGACTTACATCCTGTCGTTAAGGGCAACCAATACCTTGTTGAGTAACTTTCACTTACGTCTGTTAGTGTCAAAATAGGTTGCTTACAATACAGGGAGGGGAAAAAGGTATTTTATGCTTGCTTTAAACTTTTTTAAGATTTTGTTTAATAAAAATATGTGTGCATTTTAACAGTCGTGGGTCAGACGTAGATGAAATGTTGTACAATACATGTGAGTTAACCTCATTAAGATACGCGTGTAGAAGTTGCAAAACGAGTGCGTAGCTGTGACGCTGGTCACCCACGTATCGTAAATATCTATTAACGAATTCAAAATATCCTTTGATTCGTTTAGTGACATACATTTTAAAAAAAGCTCGTGATGCGCGTAATGCGAAAAAAAGAGAGTATTATTAACTTTCCAAGACATTTATGTTATGGCTTCTGTCTTGGTCTTGATAGAAAAAAATAACAAGATCATTAACCACACCCACTGCTTTTCTGCAGTATCAATTCTTGCGAAACATAGTGTCATCTAGCAAGAGTTAATAAAACTGACTGGGCATGCTAGCAGTCGGTCAATTAAACCTTATCTGCAACTGGATCTAAAACACCATTCCAGCTTGATGGAAAACATGAGGAACAAAGACACAACACAAGCCTCTACCTCAAAATTTTTAAATTATCCTCCTGTGACAGTCTACCAAAGCAACGAAAATCTTACCAAAAGTCCGATTACATATCAAAATTGTACGTTTAATATCGTTAACAATTATAAGTGGCTTGTTCCTTTAAATTTATGTGTTCATATTGAAGTCTATTTTGATTTGTTTGAATTAAATAAAAGTAATTATTCCTGCTCTTCTAGATCGTTTCATTTTTTGTGAAATAGTCGTCAAGAAGAAAATTTTGCAGTGGGAAATTTTTATTCTTGTTTTATTCAAGTTTGTTTCTGTTTGTCAATTTCAGTAATGACATTTTTACCAAAACTACTCGCCCCATCGTGGTTTTGTTGAAAAATGTCATTCGCGAAATTGTCCAGCAACAAACTTTCATAACAACCGAAAAATTTTCTCTCTTGTATTACCAGAGATCCATTAAAGCTTACGCAATAGACAACTCATTCAAATGGGGAGTTTTGCAGTGTTGTTACAGTTAAACCGGAAAACTATATATTTTTGAAATCATGAAAAAAAGACATTAATAAAATTTATGAAAATACGATTCCATTTAAAAAACCGTATTTCGTTATATTTTTTAGGCCATATAGATAGGCATGCGAGAGTCATTTGTTTCTTCATAACGGATTCTGGCGGTCTAAAAAGAAACCCTAAAGATTTTATATTTACAGTTTTTCTCGATTTTCGTTAATAAACCCTCTAGGTAGGTGTCAAAATATAATGACTCACCCTGTAACTTTTTTAAATTAGGTAATCAAAAAGAAGCTAAATAATTTCTTCTTGCTAAATACATCACAAATAAGACATGCGGGTTTTTTCATAATCAACAAAATTTGGCGAAAACAATATAAATAACAAAATATTTTTTAGAGTAACTAAAATCTTTTTTCTTTTTGGACGAATCGTTGCCGTTTCCAGAGGTTAATATAGGCGCTATAGAAAAATATATACATCGTGGGATAACCGCAAATTATCTTTGACAAACGTCTGCGGTCGCTACTCTCGTCTACCGGCTTCCTCAATACACTTGGCAACATTGCGCTTTAATTTCTCGAATGGATGCAGCCTTTTGCTAAGCCATTTAGGCGGGGGGGGCTGAACTTTGCCGTATCTTGTTTGATCTATAGCGTAGCTATATTAATCTATTGTATTATATATAATTATTTCACGAAAGTGGATAATGAAAAGGAACAGAATAAAAGTTGATAGAGGTCAAAAAATTGTCGCGGCAATACCATGATATTGATTTTGTCAAGTACTAGTAAAGTAAAGTACCAACATTGTCAGGTGAATACAGATTTTATTGCCGGTCATCAAAATAAAACACACTTCTGAGGTGTCCAATGCATTCATATTTAATTCATAGATTTCCAAATTATACTGAATATGTTTTTTAGGATTTGTTTCTGAACGATTCGGAAGAAAGGGTGGTCTGCTTTTAAATAACATTTTGGTTCTACTGGCAGTCATTTGTATGGCATCTTCACAAGCTGCGGGCTCTTTTGAACTGCTTATTCTGGGCAGATTTTTAATTGGTAAGTATACAAAGTTTTCACTACCTGCATAATTAAAACAAGAATAGCGTTTCAGCTTCATCTAAACATAAACTAAACTGAGTTATCTTAATGATAATACAGATATATGCAAGAAAAACATCGGTAAATTAACTATAGCCGATTTTTATGATTTTTTGGTTTATTCGTAGATTTTTAGCTCCCGATTACGAATCTGAAGTCAAATTGTGTCGGCAACGTTTCGTTCTTAAGTTATCCACTGTCAAGCTTCATATTTCAATTTTTCTCTATTTTCATCATAAATTGTATACAAAATAGTTGGTTTCTGCATCAGTGTACTGAAAACTAACAAAACAATACTACAATAATAAATAGTAAATTGGTCACGGTCCTTTTTTATATTTAAAACATATTTAGAAATATACATATTTCAACGTCAAAAATAGTTACTAGAATCTAGGGATTTTTGTTGGTTATATCGGCATTTTGCAACTATTCGAATTAAAAAAAAAACTTATTATTTTGTATGTAAAGTTTGGCACACGAATCTGAGTCTATGAGAATGTGAGTAACTATGGAAACGGTGCAATGATCATTCGCGGTTGGCTACAACCTGTAAATCCATAGAATAGAAACAGTCTGCTTTGACATACCTCCCCCTTTCGTCGATGTTTTAAAAATCATCGAAAATCAGATTTAAAATACAGGTGTATGCTAAACTGTGTTGTGAATGACTGGTTCTGTATTGGAATTTAAAGTCCTGTATTATTTTATGGCTTTAATGAAGGTTTACAGCTTTAATGATTGTGTTATTGACGAACCTGGGCTAACGTAACGCCTAACCTAGTAGTATAGGTTTTGTTAAAAAAAAATCTTTTTAAATATAGATTCACTTTTTTACATCTCCTAAAAAAACACCTAACTACGATTAACTAAAACGCATTCCGTTTTTCAAAACACAACTACATACAAAATTATAAGTTTTTTAAATTCGAATAGTTGGCGCTGAACCATTACGTTGTGCCAAAATATCCATGTAACTAACAAAAATCCCTAGATTCTACTGGTATTTTTGACGTCGAACATTGTATATTTCTAAATGTGTTTTAAATATAAAAAACAGTCAAGATATATTTAATATTTATTATTTTAATTTTTTCTTGTGTTAGTTTTCAGTGAATTATTGCAAAAACCAACTATTTTGTATACAATTTATGATGAAAATAATGAAGTTGAAATGTGCATTTTGATAGTGGATAACTCAAAAACGAAACGTCGCCGACAAAATCTGACTTCAGATTCATGGAGAGCAGTACAAAATCTACGAATGTACCAAAAATCATAAAAATCGGCGATGGTTAGCTTAAACGAAAAATTACTTCTTAATAAATTAATTCTTTTATCCTGGAGTAATTTTTAAATAATCAACACCTTAAAAACGGGGCTACATTGAATAATTTAGATACTTTGTTATATAAGTTTCAAATCTCTTTATGAAATGTGACGAAAAAAAACTTTTTGATTTTGATTTTTGATCATATTTTTACAGTAAAATCTATATTATTGTTTTAAACAAATATTTTATGTTCAGGGTGAAAATGATCATTATAAATCCAGCATTTTTACATTTTTTTTAACTCTTTTGGAGGATTATTGTAAATTAGACACTTTTAAAGCATAATTAACCTTGAAACAGTCAATATTTTAAATAAAAAATCCGAGAAAAAATCACTGAAAAACTTGTTTTATTTTCCGTCTCCAGGTACAATTTTTATTGTTGTTTGCGGAAGTTTGACACTTTTAATTTATTGTACTAATAACTAAAATATATAGTTCTCACTAATCTATTGATCATAAATGTTATTATTTTGTAAAATTTACACAAAACATAAAAAACTCATATATTTTCTTTCTATTTTACCGAACGACTTCCAGTCAAATTATAAAAATAATAGGCAGTTGTCAAGGCTATTCGGTATACCGCCAACTCCATGCCAACGTTGCCAGACCGTTACTAATTTAGCAAAACTTATAAATTAATAAAAATGCGGATTAGGTTTAGTTAGGATTGTTCAGGTATGATGTAAAGAAAAAATTCCGAATCTATATTAAGGATTTTTGTAACAGAACCTCTACTCTAGGTAAATCCGTCCCATTATAGGTTACCATCAGGTTCGTCAATAAAACCATCATTAACGCCATAATAAATAATAAAAATCTATTGTACAAGGAAAAAGAAAATAAGGTCAGTTTGGCAACAGTGCAATAATTTGTTTTCTGTATTATCAAAAGCCTCATAATAGAGAGGCTTTGCATTGAAAAGTAGTAAAAACTGAGATTTCAGTTTATAAGGTTCATGAGACCCGTGTCCAGAGTTACCTCATCCTTGGGGTAACTTTGTTCAAATTTTTATTTCAAGTGATAAGTAAGATTATAATATGAAGAGGTCCAAACTAACGCCATCATTAGAAAGTGCATACACATTATTTTTTAGTTGACGTCGCCAATTAAAACACCCATTTGAATAGAAAAACCCAACGAATATTAAATTTTTACTACAGAGAATGTTCATTGCTTAACGATAAAAAAAACTAAAATATTTCACAGTGTTTTTTGTTTAAATATTATTTATTATTTTCTAGGCATCAATTCCGGTCTGAACGCAGGTCTTGCCCCGATGTACCTGGCCGAAATATCTCCAGTCAATCTGAGAGGAGCTGTTGGTACGGTTTACCAACTTGTAATCACTATTTCCATCTTGATAGCACAGATTGTCAGCTTAAGATCGATATTGGGTAATGAGAGTGGCTGGCCAACTCTATTGGCTTTGACGATTATTCCTGCTATCTTCCAAGTAAGTGGGCTCTTTAAAAAACATTTTTTTTGTATAATTTTTACACTAGTAGTATTTGAAAACTATGCCATCATAATAATATACACGGTAAATCAAAACGAGGTGTTCAAAGTTAAGTTGGTACTATTGCTAACTTTTTTGTTATTGGAGCTATGATGTCGGTTAAATTAAGTTTTATATGTTTTCCCGCTGATTACGATGGCGAACGCAAAAAACAATTGAACGTCGCATTAGCGAAATAGTTCAAGAATTGACTTAAAGCAAATGCTTATAAGTTGGTTTTGAAAAAGAGTAATATTGCATATATTATAAAAACACAAATAAAACAATAATACTAGCTGTACAATGTTTAATTTACAATTTCTGCTTGAAAACAAACTTCCCAATGTGTGCATGTTATTAAAAAACAAAAAAACGAATTAGGTAGGTACCTATTTTATGCTTGAAAACATCACCACCATGTTGTATGCACACCTAGCACCTCTTACAAACCCGGTTCTTGTAACAAAATTTTCTAGAACTTCATTTTGCAGGTACCTGTATCTATTTAAGGATAATAAAAATGAAGTTCAAGAATTCTTCCTTTATATATATTCCACACTTAACTTAATCGCCTTTGAGGATTACGCTGAATTTTTCCGTAACCAATAATGTTGGCTGCAACTCTAGTGTAAACGTAGCTTAATAGTTTTGCACCCGAGTTTGCACTCCACACCACCATCGAACTTTTATGACCGAGAAAGAACGCTGCGAAAGGGAAGAAAGAAGTTAGTTAGTCAGTCTCAAGCGTATCAATATCATATAAGTTATAAAAAATCAGTAGCGAATAAATCAAAGTTTTATAGCAGTAATCGATCGATTTATTTCAAAAATCATAGTCCACTAGCTTACATAATGGTCCTTCGAGCCGAATGGTGTAAAATTACCAATGGAAATACAGCAGAAATCGAAAGAAAATGAGAATTTGTCAATTGCAAAACAAATTGTTAATTGAAAACGTAAACATCGCATCGAGTCAAGAAACTTAGAACGAAGTAGTTTGGTAGTGAGAAGACGAAAGACGGACAAGTCGCAAAAGAAAAATCGGTATCGGTGAGTGTGTTCCTTTTTACCGCTTACTTGCATAACTATTGCATTTTGTTTTGTTGCTTTTGTTTGTGCAGATTATCGAATATATTTTTTTATATCGAATATCGAACGTAAATTTGTCTTGAAAAAGAAAATTTAAAATCATGCTTGACGACAGTCAAACAGCTGATGTCTGTGATGGAGAGCAAATTAAAAAGAAAATTGATACTTTGCGTATTCAACGAAATCAAATTAAAGCGGTGTTGCAAAGATTTGCTGCGTTTCTTGAGAAATTTACGGACGATCAAATCGAGAATTTAGAAGTTCGGTTAGAGGCTGTTGAAAATACTTTATTACAGGACTTTACCGAGATTCAAAATAATTTAGAAATAGCTGATGTAAATGAAATAAAATCAGCTGAGCGTGACGATTTTGAAAATCTTTATTTTTTATGTATTTCTAAAGGTGTTAAAATTATTAGAGAATATTATGATAACAAGTCAACTAGTAATGCTATTTTTAACCCTAGTAGTTCTTTACAAAATCAATCTTATCAAACATCAAAACCTTTAAATATATCGGCAAAGGGTTTGCCAACGATAGAACTTGTTAAATTTTATGGAGACCTTGATAAATGGGCACAATTTCGAGATCTTCAAAACAATAGTTCATGAGGATCAATCCATTGACAAAGTTCGCAAATTTTATTATCTTTTAGGCTCACTTAAGGGTGATGCTGCAAAAATGTTACATTCAATTGAAATAGCAGAGCAAAATTACGATCTCGCTTGAAATTTGCTGAATGAACGCTATGAAAATAAATCAATTACACTAAAAAATCAAATAGGGCATTATTCGATCTTCCAACTGTCTCTAAGGACAAATACAGTCTTAGAAATTTGGTCGATGAATTTCAAAAAAGGTTTCGAGCATTAAAGATCTTAGGGGAACCAGTTGATTCATGGTCGACACTTCTTATTCATTTAGTATCGATTAAATTAGAAAACAGAACCTTGACACACTTGACGATTTTTTAAACTTTTTAGCGGACAGATGCAAATTGTTAGAAACGACAGAAAATCATTTAAAAAAGGAAGATAAAAATCCATCGCTACATTCTCGCGATCAATACTGTGGAAAACGTAGGCAGGGGAAAGGGAATTCCAAAATGAAAAAAAGGTTTTTGAATGCTTAATTTGCAAAGAAATGATTGCATCGCGCAAGGATGTAAAATTTTTCGTTTTCGAAAACATAATATCGTAATAACCGCAGACGTTGCCAAAATGTATAGGCAAGTAAAAATTTCACGGGATCAACAAGACTTGCAGCGTATAGTCTGGCGTGAAAATTCAAATGCGGAAATTTCACATTTCAGGTTAACAACTGTCACGTACGGTACAGCTCCTGCTTCTTTTTTTCTCTACTATTTGTGGTAAATGGTTAAATATCCTGCATTGATTAAGGGGGCAGTTGCAGTCAGTTAGCATTGAGAAAATATCGCTTAAAATGACCAAAAAGAGGTTGTTTTCTGTGATAGTCTGCGAAGTTATAAAAAGGAATTTGACGATCAGAGTTTAACACATATCTTCTAAAACACTTCTAAATTAAATTGAGTATGTTGAATTTTCATTTTAGCTTTTAAAAGTAAAAAAAAATCTAATCAAGGTACAGGGTGTCCACGCGAGATTGCCCGGGCTTATAACTTTTTTATTGTTTAAGATATCATGATTTTAGATATACAGGTCATCCCAGAAAAGAACATGGGACCAAAGTTGCATTTTTTAATGGAACACCCTGTATATTATATTATTTTTGGATTCTACGTCAAATTTTTAAACATATCTCATGTCCTATATTTAAATTCAATGGTTTTCGACATCGGATTTTGAATGCTTAATAGCTTAACTAGCTATAAGATTTAAACAGTTTGAATTGAGACAAAACCACATGAGCTTTCCTATCTTAATTTTTAATTATGTATCACATGACATCAACTTCCGATTTAATCGGAATATACAGAGTGGATAATTTTTTCGATCCAACCTGTATATTCCGGTAACACCAAAAGTTAATGTTATAGATAATGAAAAATTAAATAGGATGGTGTAAGCCGTTTTGCCCCACTTGCCCTTTAAATTTTATAGCTAGTTAAACTGTTCAAAATAAATTTAAAATATCCAAAAGATTATATTTAATTGAGTTTAGGTATAGGACATTGCATGGACCAGGATGAGGATTTTATGTAGAATTGAAAAATAAAGTAATATACAGGGTTTTTTTATTGAGGAAACTTTGATTTATTGCTTTTTTTTTGGGTCACCCTATATATCTAAACGCCCCTAATAATTTGCTTATAACTTTGATATTAAACATTTTTTCCTATCTTAAGCAATAAAAAAATTATAGGCCCGGACAATCTCGTGTGGATAATCCGTACTGTTTGATATATTTATATAAATCCCTACCTATAAAATTATCAAATACAAAAAACCATACGAACACTATACATATGTATATGAGGCATGAGGGTATTTAAGAGAGTTACAAGAAACATTGTATACAATAAATTTGCCTACAAGAATTAATTAATTAAATTAAAATATACCGAGGTGTTCCAGAATATGTGACCCGCCTGTACATTAAAGCTTTTTTGGATTCTGCAAAGAGCTTTAATCATATTTCATGTAACAATTATATCATATATATTCAACTGTTTTTAAAATATTGGGGTTTGAAATTTTACATATTGGACATTTTATCTAACTGTAAAATCTAAACGGTAGGAATAGGAACAAAATGGCTTGTATTATTCTCTCTTAGTTTTTGATTATCTATGGCATATGGGTTCAAATATTCTGTTTTGTCCGAAATACAGGGTGGATCATAAACATGACTGCACCCTGTTATTCCAGTTAAACTGGAATTTGATTTCAGGCTATTGGTAATGAAAAACTAAGGGCGTCTTCCACTCGCATGCTCTGTATCAGAGCAAAGTATTTTTTATCCTGTATTTTGGTATATACATAAAAAGAAATAGAGATAGACTAGATTTTAGTCAGTTAAAAGTGCATCCAATATGTCAAATTTCATTCATGATATTCTCCATAAAATATATGTACTTATTAATTAGAATTCTTTGTAGGATCCAAAAATACATGCAATAATATACAGGATTTTCCATTTAAAAACTCATACCTATGTTTATATTCAATTTTTGACACCCTGTTATATTCTCCAAGGGGTATGTTAAGCTTTGGTGTAAGTGTGATCGGAACTTGTTTGAATATTTGGTACTTCAGAATCAATATCTGAAAGTGCCATTTTGATGACCTTTGACTCAAATGGTAACGGATTAACAAAGTCTGATTTCCTTTTATTAACTTTTTTTGAAGAAAATGTTTGTCGCTGTGGTTCTATTTTTGCCTTTATATTCGCTTTTTCTTTAATAGCAAAATTAATTTGCCCATTAGCATTGTATATATCAATTATTTTATCCAAGTGCTTCAAAATTGCATTTTTATTATTATCACTTAAATCAAATTTCTTATTTAAGCCAATTACAAATTCTAATTTGGACTTAAGAAAATCTCTATTATTACTATTACAATCTGATTGCAAAGCAAGATCTTTTTCCAATTTATAACTAGACTTAACTCTGTTTGCAACTGTGGTCAGAGAACTTGTTTTGCAATACTTCAGACAACATGCATGTATATGCTTACAAATATTGTGATTTATTACATTATCAGCACAACTGCATTTAAAAGAGTGTATACAAATTAGACATTCTTCACATTTTAGTTCACAGTAAAAAGTGGTGCAAGTGCTCTCCATTTTTCTAACATTATAAGCATGCTCAATATCTTTTGTAGACAGCACACACCATTCATTTTCAGATTCTTGTTTTATATGTTCAATTTTAATACTTTCCCCTCGCTTATGGCTCTCCCTGATTTTTTTATTTTTTTCTGTACATTTATTTTTTTCTAATTTTATTAGTCGTTCAAACATTTTATGGCGAACTAAATTCATTAAGGCGTTAATAGTTTTGTCCAAACGTTTACACTTAACTCCTTGTAAATAAAAATGTTTAATACTTTTGTGTAAGGACTCTAGATACATGTTGGTATTTATACCAACGTATCTTCTATAGCAATACGCCCATTGTTGCGTTCTATTAAGGTAATTTCTGGAAAAATATTGATGAAATTGGTATGTATCAGGGTCAGTCATAAGCTGATAATTAAATGTATTTAACTCCTTTAGGAAATTTTCTTCATCCAATTCTTTTTGTAAAACCTTTAATGATTTGAATACCAGGGACCTTTTGTCTTTATTGCTTATTTTCACTGAGTTTTGTAACCAATTTTTATTAATATGCCAAGTGCATAACAACCTATGGGGTACTTCACCCATTATAGATTGCCATGCTATGTAAAAAGTCGGATAATCATCTGACATGAAAACATTTGTTGAGATTAAGCCAATTTTATCATGTATGCATTGAAAAAAGCATTTGAATAATGATATGTCTGACCTATTTGAAAAACAAAAGGCGGCTGGTATTCCGTTACCATACTCGTCCACTACAACTATAGTATATAGCTGAAATCCATATTGGTTTAAGCCATGTGTCCCGTCTATACAGATTTTATCTTTACCAAATAAAATAAATGAGTTTTTTTGAAATTCAGTCATAATAACAAGTACAAAATCATCTTTTTTAAATATAGATTCTTCAGATCCCTGTTTCTTGTAATATAATATTGGACTTTGCTCCAAATTTTTCATAGCACTAACTCATATATCAACACTAATGGCATCATTATTATGTCTTTTGGTTTGATAGCCTATTGAGAAATCTCGTTTAATATTATGTATATCCTTTTTTTCCAAAAAATTCTGCTAGTCTCTCCATTTGGATTATTTTCCCTGACATCATTTAGAATTCTATTCACCGTTATACCTTGCGATAATTTACCTAAAAAATATGTCAGGTGTTTCAAAGTATAATTCAAGATGTGTCAGCCAAGAGTGGCCCATCAAATGCCTTTAATTTTTAAACATTTTGGACCAAGAGAGGCAGAATGCCGCAAACCCTAAAGTTATAGGCATTTAAAATGAGTCACTTGTGGCTGGGACACCCTGTATAATATTATTATGTTTGAATAAACCTTTTTAAAACTAATAATATTTTTAAATTATATTTTAATCTTACCAGCTATTTTAAGTCTGTCCACTTCATTAAGTCTTAATCGTCCTAGTTCCTCTAAATGACCAAGATGTATTGGATAAAGAACAACTGATATCTTATCTAAGTAACTGGTAACAATAAGGGTAGATGGGCAAGCCTTGCCTATTTTATTTGTTCCCATAGACTTGAAGTTCCGTACTTGATTTTTCTTTAAACGGGGGCCTAAGGAACGGTGGCATTCATAATATGTTCTAACACCTCCGTTTAAACATTTTTTCCCAGTGTCCATGACATAATTTGCTCTTAATGATTGTTCAACTTTTGTTTTCCATTCACTGAATTCTACGGAAGCGTAGAAGGGCCACATTTTTTTTTATTTTTTAATTCTGAGTTTAAAGTCGGAATTTAACAAAATTCTGAGTTTAAAGTCAGAATTTAACAAAATTCTGAGTTTAAAGTCAGAATTTAACAAAATTCTAAGTTTAAAGTCAGAATTTAACAAAATTCTGAGTTTAAAGTCAGAATTTAATAAAATTCTGAGTTTAAAGTCGGAATTTAACAAAATTCTTAGTTCAAAGTCGGAATTTAACAAAATTCTGAGTTTAAAGTCAGAATTTAACAAAATTCTTAGTTCAAAGTCGGAATTTAACAAAATTCTGAGTTTAAAGTCGGAATTTAACTAAATTCTGAGTTTAAAGTCAGAATTTAGCTAAATTCCGAGTTTAAAGTCAGAATTTAACAAAATTCTGAGTTCAAAGTCGAAATTTAACTAAATTCTTAGTTTAAAGTCAGAAATTAACTAAATTCTGAGTTAAAAGTAGGAATTTAACTAAATTCTGAGTTTAAAGTCAGAAATTAACGAAATGCATTTTTGGCGTCTCCTGCCAAACCTGAAATTGGTGTCAGGAGATAGACAATTAAATATTAAGACAAATAAGTGAAATCCATTTCGTTGCAAGTAAACTCGTTTGAGATTTCTCGAGCTTCAAAGGTTCAAAATTGTCATTGTTCTAGCGCCATTTTCTCGAAAACAGTTAAATTTAGGCATGAGAAAAGTAACTCAATAAGTACTTGGATTTTTTAGAAAAATATAAAAATTTAATAAAATATAGGGCATTTCATTTAAAAAACGGATGATGCCTCCGGTTTGAGGTAGAAGCGGCAACACCGCGCAATTTAAAATATTTTATAATGAGAGTATATTATGTTCATCTATGGCCAAAGCGAAATTCTCAAAACATCCTATTCGTTTATTCTCCAGATATTTTTAATAGGACACTCAACTTGAATCAATTGGTATTACCTTTTTTATTTTGTGAACTTTTTAATGTATATGTTTTCTTGTATACATTTTGGCTTTTTTTTTCAGCAATAGAAATAAATAAAAATACATAAAATGAACTAATTAAACATATGTTTAATTTATCATGGACTTATTTAACACTCAAAAATCAAAATAGGAAACTTTTATTTTGTACCCTCCCCCTTTTATCATTTTTTTAACTATCTGTAGTTTGGTGGAACAATTCATAGCACATTTGCCATTATTCAAACAAGAATATTGAACTTGTTTTTTTGGTTCCAGTCTGTTATACAATCGTACGGACTAAATTCTGACTTTAAACTCAGAATTTAGTTAAATTCCGACTTTAAACTCAGAATTTTGTTAAATTCTGACTTTAAACTCGGAATTTAGCTAAATTCTGACTTTAAACTCAGAATTTAGTTAAATTCCGACTTTAAACTCAGAATTTTGTTAAATTCTGACTTTGAACTCAGAATTTTGTTAAATTCCGACTTTAAACTCAGAATTTTGTTAAATTCCGACTTTAAACTCAGAATTTTGTAAGATTCTGACTTTAAACTCAGAATTTTGTTAAATTCTGACTTTAAACTCGGAATTTAGCTAAATTCTGACTTTAAACTCAGAATTTAGTTAAATTCCGACTTTAAACTCAGAATTTTGTTAAATTCTGACTTTAAACTCAGAATTTTGTTAAATTCCGACTTTAAACTCAGAATAAAAAAATAAAAAAAATTGTGGCCCTTCTACGCTTCCGTAAAATTCTGTAATACAATAAAATAAAAAAAAATTCAGTTTAAAAAAAATTAATTCTGTACTTTCAAAAGCAGTGAGTTTCACAACAAAATTTAATACCTATCCAAACATTCTCTTCCTTGGATTTTTGTAGTTTTAATTTTTTAATTTTCATATAATACAGGGTAATTTATAAGTTAAACTAACCGCATATACCTGGCACGAGGAGTGTCTCACTAGGGATAAAGTGTAGTGGTACTCCTGACAGATCCCTATATAACTCATTCATTCCAAGTCCTGCCTACAATTTGTACAGTTATTGCCAATAGTGAGAGATCCCTCGACTAGGCCCAAGGTATATCGGCCAATGTTTACATTGACATTCTATTTATTTTATGAAAAGAAAATTTTCCAAAAAGATAATAAATTGACAACTAATACTAAATCTTGATATTTATTTCTTTATATATTAGCACTTTAGAATATTTTTAAGATTAAAATAAGGAGAAAAACTTACCAGCATTGGATTTGAATTCATAGGTTTCTTCTTTTAAAGAGACATTATGTATTTCTGCTAGGTGATTACGAAGAGAAGAATATCTATTATAACCTTGTATGCATTCTTCAATTGGACACAGAAGTCTTTTATGTAGGTTTTTATGTATTTTCACATGAGATATTATTTCATTTTTTCTAGGGAACACAGAGCAACATTCATAGCACTCATACTTCTGCTGCTGTTCTGTTTGAGCATTATTCAATTTACATGTGGCAAGATGCTCTTGTAATTTACGTTTCGATGTAAATGTATGGCTACATTTACATTCATATACTATCTCACTAAAAAGTTTATGGGTCTGCCGATTATGTTTATTTAAGGCCTTCTGGTATACGTATGATTTATTATCACAAACACTGCACTTAAACATTATTTTCATGTAACTTCTCAGCTTATTAGATTTAGAATAATAATAATTTCTACCCAATTGTGTGTGCGTTAATTTAAAATTTCTAATAGCAAGCAAATAGCATAAAAACCAAGAGAACAAACAACCACAATAATAATATAAAATCTAACCTCAACCTCTATCAACTGACACTTCCCGCCCACGACCCGCGTGACGATTTATATGACGTCATGGATCCTCGTGCAATGACAGTTATTTTTACTGCGGCGAGTCTCTCGTTTCCGATCGCGTGTTGTCAATGGCGTCACTTAAATAAACATTTATCTCTCGCATGGTCTTTCGTTTATTTTTTATCAGATTCTATGGTTTTTATTTTAAATAACGTTTAGAATATTTATATCATGTTGGAAAAACTAAGTAATCAGTAGATTTGGGTAAATAAAAAAACATAATTTTGTAAACAATATTTGTATTTTAAGGGAGAAAATCGATCTTTCCTTGAACTATGTGGGATATTAAGGAAGAGGAATGTATGTTTAGGTCATATCTTAGTTAGTTACGGTGGGTTCGTGTAACAAATTTTAGTTTTATCTTTTTCTTTGGTTAATAAGAATTCACACCGTTATTGGTTGTTTTTGTCATGTAACATAAAAAAAATCAATCAAACTCTTCTTAGTGGCAAAAAATTATGCCTAATACTAAATTTTGCAAAGGATTTCTTATCTCAAAATCGTTCTATTCTAAAAAATGGAAATATATAGATTTATTTGACCCTATGCAAAGAAAACGAATTGATGTTTCATATAGGTACTTAGTAAGTTATAACTAACTGGACATTTAATTTCAAAATAAACAAGTTTATAAAATTTCCTGCATGCCTTTAAACGTCCTCAAATGTTGTTTATCATTTTTATATCGGGTATGCAAAATATTCCATTGTATAAGAAACAAAATACGCCTTGAGCGGGCGAAAACCCTCCTCCCTCAAACTGTTAAGAAAATAGAAACAGTTGTATAGAATTTAAAAGTAAAGTAACTACCTAAATGTACTATAATTCTGCCATCCGTAACCAGCGGGAAAAAATACCAAACTTTCATAATTTAACCTACATCGCAGCTCCAATAAATTAACAAAAAAGTTAGCAATGGTGCCAACTTAACTTTGAACAGGCTGTATGGCCATTAAATGCTTTTCTTTCTGATTATTATAAATATGCTACCTCTGTTATCTTTACCCTACAAAAAATACGAAATAAATGTCTGCAATAAAAATTATTAGGGTTTCATGGATATTTCATATAGTTGTATTTTAATGATTATTATTTTTGCGTAGGTCGCAACTCTGCCATTCTGCCCAGAATCTCCGAAGTATCTTTTACTTTCGAAAGGTCGTGAACTGGAAGCCCAGAAAGCCCTTTCATGGTTCCGTGGAACTCTGGCAGTCCACGAAGAAATGGACGGCATGCGTGCGGAATACGATGCTATGAAGTTGATACCGAAGGTTACTATGAGAGAACTGATCACTAATAATGCTTTGAGGATTCCTCTTATCATTTCTTTAACCGTAATGTTGGCCCAACAACTGTCTGGTATAAATGCTGTAAGTATTAATCTTAGATTCGTACACCTGATCGTAAATCTGACAGACATAAGTCTGGTGATCAAGCGGTACAATGCTAAAAATTACTAATAATTTTTCAACCAATAATGATGTACACGAGATTTTATTAAAAAAGAGTTACATAAATGTTTCATTAGTATTTGTTTTATTGTTATGTTCGTCGGAATTCAAATGTCATTAAAAATTAACTATATATAACATATAAACTACTTATATTATGGCCTATTGTTTTACTATGTATTATTTTTTTATATTAGTGAACTTTGCACTTATCGACAAACACATAAGAACTTAAATATAGAGAGTATACGGTCTCATTTAAAAAATTGACAAATATCTTTATCCCGGAACTTTCCTCGTTTTTTGAATCTTTGTGTAATCCAGTTTAGTTCCGCACAGAGTTATGTAGTATCACTTATACATTTTTATTGGGCGCCATTTTACTCCACAGACAGACAGACCGTAATCAGACAGAATGTAAATCCTTGGAGGGGGATTTTTTCACGATTACAAACATTTTGAATTCCTACCACAATTTTACCAGTTCATCTCTATATCACATTTAATTCTTGCACAGAATTTGAAATCAGTCTAAAAAGTAGATTTTTCAGACTGATTTTTTTTTTTATTTTATTAAGCCGCCATTTACAATACTTGTTAATTTGTGCAAAATTTCATATAAATTGGGTTAGTAATTTTTTACCAATCATTTTTTTAACATTTCACTAGGCTGCAATTTTGTTCCACCATATTGGATTTTTACCAAAATATAATCATTTCATCCCCTTAGGACCCTTGATTTTTATCCAAAATTTGAAGTCAATCGGATAAGTTGCTTTTGAGCTATGGCGCGAACAGTCATTCAAGATTAATGACATCTCAATTTATTACAGCAAAATATTGCAGTGTTCTTTCAACATCTATTTTTTTCAATTTATTCATAACAGCATGGATGGGTCGAAAAAGTTTAAAACTTCAAAAAATAAAAATTATCCCTAATAAAAAAAGATTTAATCTAAAAATTTCACAAATACAAAAAATGATAGTATTACAATAATCTAGTAACAAAAACTGCTGATTATTACGAAATGATCGATATAATTTATGTGTCAGGAGCAAGTGAAAGCAATTGTTTGTTAGCGATAAGAATATATCACGAAAAGCATCCTTATAGAAGACAAACCCAAGAAGCGCTTTTGAAAAATTATGCAACGCTTTCATGAGACGGGAATTGTAGGAAACACGAAAATTGATCCAACCAAACCTGTTTTAAACTAGTTGGGGCAGCTAGGACTTAGCTAGGACAACTTAACAACTAGTTTAAACTATTTATTAAGTTGTCCAGCCTAGAGTAATTAATAATAATAATAATAATAATAATAATAATTTTATTTCACCAATAAAACAGATGTACATAATATGCAATCAACAATTGGAGAAAATGTCACAAAGATTATATCTAGTATACCTACTTATAAAAGTACATCGTCATAAAAGTTACAGTTAAGAACATAAATAATCACTAAAAAATGAACAATACAAATACTACATTAGACGCGTGCATTTTTAAAAACAACAAAAAAAAACTAAACTAAAAACTAGTTTAAGAACTCTTGCACAGTATAAAAATTACCCTCCATTAGATATTTTTTTAATTTACGTTTGAAGGATTTAAGATTATCAGCATCTTTAATATCATTATTTAATTTATTAAAAAACCTACATGCATTATATATCACATTTTTTTGGAAAAATGTGGAATTATGTAAATTAGGTAGAAGTAATGTTTTATTTCTAGTACTGTAACCATGTGAAGCGCGATTGCTTTGAAGTTTTTTAATATTCTGATATGCAAAAACGGAAACTTTAAATATGTAAATTCCAGCCAAGGTCAATATTTTTAATTGCTTGAAATAGTCTCGACACGAATCTGTACATGAAAGACCACACAAAATTCGTATAGCATATTTCTGAAGCAACAAGACTCTTGTCACGTCCGAGCTTGAGCCCCAATTTATGATGCCATAGGACAGGTGAGAGTGGATATTAGAATAATATACATCATAGCATTTTGACTACAGTAATTTGACAATGATTTCAAACCATAACAATTTTTTCTTAAGCGTATGCATAGACTTTCTATATGATTTCCCCATCTTAGGTTTTCATCAATTTCCAAGACTGAGGACTTGGAAGGTGTAATAAGACCAAGGTCAGATCCGTGAAGTAAAACATTGTCATTTTTTTGTTTTTTATTTGAAAATACGACGAAATTTGTTTTACTTTGATTTATAACCAAACCATTTTTTTTTTTTGGACCACAACATAATACCATCATAAACCAAATCTGCTGTTCTTTTGAGAGATGCATGAGTGCACTCTTTTCCACGATCACAATGTTTGTATCATCTGCATATGATATGACAGAAATACCGGTGGACATATTCATTAAGTAGGAAGTGAGGTCATTAGAATAAATAAGATATAGAAGTGGACCAAGGACTGAACCCTGGAGAACACCCTGATTTATTGGCAATGAGTCGCTTCCCATCCCTTTCACCACAACACATTGTTGACTTCCACCCAAATAAGACTCCATGAGCTTCCATGCCTGTCTTCTAATTCCATTTAGAATGTAAACATAAAGAAATAATCATGGGCGAAAAAAAAATTAGGGAGGCTTGGGGACTAAATTTTTTACAATGCCCCTTTTGTCAAGTCAGGGGATCGATCGCAATCGATCCTTCTCGAGTTACCCAGCGTTCTTGAAATTGTTCATTAAAAAATGCATGAATGTCAGCCGTATGGTGAACTGGGGCACTGTCATGCATAAATCATATTAGATCAAGTGGCGGCTCGCGGGTGAAAAAGTAAGTGAAGTGCAAATGCAGCAAGAAAATATCGCAATAATTTTTTTCCAGAATTATTTTTATATGTGGAACAATCACATTTACTAACTTCGAATTTGAAGCCCAATGAGTTTCTGTAATTGTTGGTATTCGCCTCGTAGATGCGGATGTAAGAGCATGCGTTTCTTTGGCTGAGTGATGAAAAAATGAGGGAACACCACTAAGGCTTGCAAAAAAATTCTAAATTTAGAAATATTTTTAAACTTTGCTTCATCAGGACAAATACAGCCTGCGGCGCTTTTTCTTTTTTTTTTGGAGGCAATTTAGGTGGCCAGACATCACACTTGCGCCATCATAACACTGCCCTATTAATTGAGTTTGAGTCAAATTGGTCCAAAATTTGATTCAATAGAGAATATAAATTCTCCAACGTTCTATCGGAGCTGATATTATAAAATCCTAAGAATCTCTCGACTACTGAAGCTTCTGAATTAACGTATCTTAAAATTATGGAGCACTGGGAGGTTTGCGTAATATCAGTAGTGTCATCCACTTGCACAGAAAAAACTGTATGTTCATTATTTCATTTTTTACATGATCATTGAAATATTCAGAAATGCATTCGATTAAATTCACTTAATAATTAATTATTTCGTTTTGAATAGTTTTCGAGTCACCAGTAAAACCATTTTTAATTTTTTTGTAATGATCTTTTATTTATTGGGAACTTCTCGATATTAATAAACCTAAAAGCTTTTTTAAATTCCACCTATTTATTGACTCGCTGCTCTCATCATGGCCGCGAAAGACTAACTCTTGTTTTGCAAGGTACAAAACTGCGTCAATTACCAAGCACATAAATAGTCTATTTAATCGGTCGTTTTCGTTAAAATTTATTTTATATAGTTTAGCATTTTCTTTTAAAGTGTCAGCTATAATGGTTTGATTTTTTATCAATGTTTTTAGCATTAATTCGCATTTTAAATGCTCCGCCGAGTCTTCATTATTATGTAAAGACCTTCATATATTTAAAATACCTGCGAATCCTTCCTTATTCCACACTGAATATTTATTGGAAACTAGTAAACAAGGCCAGCAAAACAATTTTTGTAATATTTGACTACTACATAACCATTTGTACGTCGAAAACCAGGTTGACGATTAAAACTCTGATCTTGTTCCTTCCATCGATTAAATGGAGTTTTCAACAAAATGTAAACCACAACTGTGATCGGATTCATCAGTAATGTAAATTAATAAACCCGATTCCAAATAAAGTTTTAACAACACCATAAATAAATTTAACACAAAACAGTCAAGTAAACTGCAAAGGAACTAACCGGTTGCAGCTAAATCCGCGAAAATAAAAGTAAACAACGACCCCAAACTGAACGACAGATGGATGTAGTGTACTGCGTTAGCAATTTACCGAGGGCGTTGTATGACGCTGGTTAACATTAATCTTCCATGCGGTCGACGTCATCCCGAACGCGTTGTCATGGCAACGTAGTAGGAAAATCGTAAACTAAACATAGCACCTCTAGCAAAGTCGAAGCGGTTTGCGCCACTGTTATAGTTGTTATAATCAAGTTCGATTGAAAGTTTTAAAAAGACATGCCGCCAACGGTCAAGTAAAATATTTATTCGAGATGTACAGTTTATTTTTGCCAATTAGGGTGAATAAATGAATGTAAAAACTTAAATTTGAATAGCCGCCACAGATTTGATAGCGTATTAATGAAAATTATGTCTATTGACATTTCCATTTTTGTGGAATGTTGCTTCGTCGGTAAATAACACAAAATTAGTAAATCTTGGCTCTCTCTGAATTTGCTGTTGTGCCAGGGACCTTGAAGGAGTTGAATGTGCTACGGGTGAAACTTTTTTTAGAATTCGTAGAACGGTGGTTTTACTTCCATCTGTTTCCCTTGTAATTCTTCTTAAGGTAATATAAACATTGCATAAGCCTTTCAAAAGCGCTTCTGTATGGTCTTTTATCAGGATAATTTTCGTGATATATTCTTGGCGGTAACAAACAATTCTTTTCACTTTCTCCTAACACATAAATCATATCGATCATTTCTTGTCTAGTAAAATTCATCATCTACAAACCCTATATTGGGCGAATGGAGAAAAAGGGAAAATAAAACAATATACAGGGTATTACATTTAAAAAAATGTAAGTTTGGTTTGTTGCAATACTATAATAATAAAACATAACTCTTTATAATCGAAAATAATTTTAGGTTGTAGCTCTCAGCAGTTCCTACAACTTTCGTTTTTTTTATTTCACCACCTTTCAAACACCTTTCCAGGTTTTTCATCAATTCACGGCCTAGCTTAAAATCTAGTTACCCGATTGACTTCATTTAATTAAATTAAATTTAACATTCTATGTAATGGAAGATATTTTATCCTATTTTCAACATTCAAATTCGTACTTGCTTCGATGGGTTTTAAAATATCTCGATTTTAGTGTCATTATTTAATTTTAAACAGTGTTCATAATAACAAAATGGTCAAGCTTTTATAGCTTTAATGATGGTTTAAGGCTTTGGTAATGGTTTTATGGACGAACCTGGGGGACAAATCTACCTAACAGTAAAGGTTTTTGTTAGAAAAATACTTGTTTTAATATAGAGCTAAAATTTTGTTCACTCCTCATAAAACTGGCGCGTTGATGTGCCCTTTCTTTACTACAAACCTAACCAATCCTCACCCAACCTAAAAATATCCGCATTTGTATTAATTATAAGTTTTGTTAAAAGAAAAACTAAACCAAAATCATCCCCTCAATGGAAGGGATTCGAACACAAATGTCGAGAACCCTACCACTGAGCCAGGAACTGAAGATTCAACAAAACTTGTTTATACTCCGTGATAAAAAAAAAACCAATAGGAAGCATATTGAACAATATGTGTTGTGATCGGCGGGCTCTCAATAGTATTCAAAGCTTAGTCTAAATAACTACCTTAATTTCAGGTTATGTTCTTCTCTTCCGATATATTCGGCATGGCCAATCTGAAAGATGAAAAAGCCACATACGCTACCCTTTGTATGGGCGCCATTAACGTGCTTATGACTGTCGTTTCGCTGTTCCTCGTAGAAAAAGCTGGAAGGAAGACCCTGCTTATGATTGGTTTCGCTGGTATGACCATTGATACTGCCCTATTGACCGTAACTATGCTATTTGCGGTAAGTTATTGTTTTCATTTCTAGACAGTAGCTTAGGCTTAGGATAATTATACATTTAAAAATATGCTCCGAAACAAGGGAAAATATGCCCTTAAAAATGCATTTATTATCGGATCAAAAAAAAAACAAATAAAGCAAAAGTAAAGCAATTAAAATATTATATTATTTATACTTCAAGGTATGCTTAAGGCGCTATTTTTACCAGTAATTATTACATTAATACAACTATATAATTAAAGTATTTTTTAGCTAACCAAATAAACTAACTAAAGAATGTTTAAAATTTATTGTTAACGCTATTCAACAAGTTGCGGTTACATTTTATAACTATATGATGTAACAAATTATCAAATTTAAATTTTCTTCTAGTATCTGACAATAGTACTTTATACTCAGAAAAGATTCGTTCACCATCACAAGATACAATTGGAACATATTCAAACAAATTCAAATCACTGTTTGTTAAAAATTCTTCATTATCTGGATTCAATGTCTCTTTTTGTCCAAAACTGCACTAATATTTTTCAAATTTTTGTAAGCAATATTTTTTTGTAAAACCGTAGCTAGTTTTTGAGAAATTACTTTATTTTTTCTGTTAGTTATAGTTTCACTAACTTTTTCTATCATTTCTACGCTTTTTGACAAAGAAAGTCCTTTCATCTCCAATTTTTTTGAAATTGAATCCTCACGTACATCTTCTTTGCGCAAAACGTTTTGTGCTTCTTGTATACAATGTAAATATTCCGCGTTAAATTGGTTGACTATATTTTTCATTGCTTCGAAGTGTTCTGCGTAATAAATGACAGCCTTTATCGAAGTTCCCCATCTAGTTACAATTGGTGATGGGAACAGGGGGATGTTTCCTGCAATTTCTCTAAATTTTTCTACCCGAGTCGGAGCTTTTAGGAATACTTTCTTCACCGAGGAAATCAGATCGTTCACTCGTGGATAAAAAGCACGAACTTGTTCAGCAACTCGATGAAGTCCATGGGCAAGACATGTGGCATGTATCATTTTAGGGTACAATATTTGTAGACCACTCATTGCTTTACACATGTATGGAGCAGCATCTGTAATTGCCACTGACACGCTATCATATTTAGTACCACCGGGACATAAAAGAGTGAGAGAGTCGTTGAAAAATCCAGCAACAGTTGAATGATTTACTTTGTCTAAGGTCTTCATTGTAAGTAAATATGATTTATCCCTTTCTGCTTCTACACCCAACACACCAAAAACAAAATTAGCAACACATCTTTGTTCCACATCAGTTGTTTCATCTAGTGACACCCATATACTTTTATCTTCTACTTTTTCCCGCAATTCGGTAACTGTCTTATTGTACAAATCTGGAACATAGTTTTTTCTTAACGTGGAATTTGTAATACTTAGGGTTGAAACAAAGGGTAGCAAAATGAAACTACATGTTCACCTTAACATTACCCAAAGTATATTTTCAATCTGTTTTAAAATGCAATCTAATTGCCATATACGCTCGGGAAGGTGGTTGACCTGCTGACATAGCAAAACAGGTTATTGCGTGGTTGCCCATTATTGCAACAAGTTGAATTTGATACAATACATTTTATATAGGGTGTTTTCTCTATATATTACACCTCCCCGGGCAATTAAAAGAATTTCAATTTATTTTCAAAATTTGAAATTCGTAAATAAAATACAATTACTAGAGACAAATGTTACAATACACTATTTAAACCATTTTTTTTTTTTTAATATTATCTTATTTATCTAAATATATGAAAAGAAAAATAAAAACTCAGATATAAGAGAAGGAAAATAGCGTCATATAGTGAAAGTAGGAAAGAAAATAGATAGGTATTTTAGAAAAAGGTTATTAGAAAATACACGCAATAGTATAGTAATATGGAGCCCTTATTATTATAACTTAATTTTAATTAGCTATTATACAACTTAGTTCTATTTTTATGGACTAAAATATGTTTCTTATCTTTAATTATTTTTACATTTGGTGCAACATCTTCTACCACTAAATACGGCCCCAGGAAGCAAGGGCTGGTAATTTTATCACCAGTTTCGTTTTTGATTAAAACTCTATCGCCCTTTTTATACTGAATGGGGTTTACTTTTAAATCAAAATTTTCTTTTCTTTTAGATTTATAAAGTATTAAGTTATTTCTTGCATCATTTTGAGCTGTTTGTAACCTATATTTTAATTCAATGGGGTAGTTATCAAAATTATAAATAGGATCAACTTCATTATTTAAATTATTTGGTAATTGACATTTTTTCCCAAAAACTAGTTCAAAGGGAGAGTATTTGGTTTCCGTATGTACTGCAGTATTATAAGAAAAACACCAGTACGGAAGCCATGTGCTCCATGCAGAATCATGGTTTTGAGTTTGAATTCTCAAATAAGCACCTAGAACTTTGTGAGAGGCCTCTAAACTCCCGATACTCTCGTGATGATACGCCGTAGAATGAATCTGTTTTATACCTAACAAGTTACATGTTTCTGCCATAGTGTGAGAAATAAACTCGGTACCCCTATCTGAAGCAATTTCCTGAGGGATACCATATCTTAAGATAAAGTTATCCACCAAAGATCTTGCCACAGATACGGAATCCTTGTTTTTAAGAGGGTAGGCCTCTACATATTTTGTTAACTCACACTGAAGTGTTAAAATATAAACAAATCCATTTACGTCTACCGGAAGTGGACCAACAATATCTAAATATATTTTTTGAAAAGCTGTTTCAGCTGTAGTAGTTATTACCATTGGCTCTCTAGTATAATGATTCGAATGTTTTTGTCTTTGACACATGTCACACCTTTTTACAAAATTTCGAACATCACTATCCAGACCTGGCCAAAGATAATACTTTTTAATATTATTTGTCATTCTATTTATTCCAGCGTGACCACTGGTTGGTAGTAAATGAAAATCATTAAGGATTACTCTTTTTTCGTCTTTGTCCATTACTTTTTTAATACCTTTTACAACATTTATACGGGGGCCCCTCCAATTAGTATAATTTTTTATTTTACTACCAATAAATTTAATAAACTCTGTATTATCATTATTTTTATTAATAACTAATTCTTTAATTTCAGCCTTTTTACTTATTTCTACCAAATCTTTCACCATTTCGTCTCGCGCCAATGGTGATAAAGCTTTTTGGTCTAAGTATAGGGTAAAATGTAATGGAATATAATAAAAGTCTCCCACTTGTTGAGTGACATCTTTTGACAATTTTTTAATTTTTAAGGATGGTATTATAATTAATTCGGTACAGTTAGTGGGTTGCTTAAGAATTTCCACAATATTCGGGTGATCAAGCCAAATATTTTCAGTACTTTTCTTAATTAACTCGTCTTCCTGTCCGTCTCTACGTTTACTCTGTGCTCTGGTTAAAACTGCAATCATACCTTCATTCATATCTTTTAATTCGTTTGAGGACAAGATTATTCTCGATAAAGCATCGGCTGCAACATTATCTTTTCCTTTGATATATTCGATATAAAAGTCATATTCTTCTAGACACAAACGAAATTTTGTCAATCTGCTACCAGGGTCTTTTTGCGTAAAAAGATAAATTAATGGTTTGTGATCGGTTAAAATTTTGAAACGACGGCCATACAGATATGGTCGAAAATGCTTTACAGCCCAATAAATTGCTAAAAGTTCTTTATGTATAGTAGGGTAGTTAATTTCTGCTTTATTTAAACTACGACTAGTGAACGCCACTGGTTTATTATTTTTATTTGATAACACTGCTCCTATAGCAAAAGCAGACGCATCTGTTTGCAAAATAAATTCATTTTCATTCGAAAAATCGGGATAATCTAACACCGGATGCTTAATCAGCGAATTTTTAAGACAATTAAAAGCTTTATCACATTCGTCCGTCCACTCAAACCTAGCGTATTTTTTACATAATTTATTTAGAGGAACTGTAATTTCTGAAAAATGTGGTATAAATTTTCGATAATAATTGGCAAAAGCCACGAAGCGTTTAACTTCATCTGCCTTTTTTGGAATAGGATAATCTTTTAAAGCTTTTATTTTATCAGGGTCAGGTGATATTCCTTCAGAACTTATTATATGACCCAGATACAGAATTTCTTTTTTCAAAAAATCGCATTTAGCAGGATTTAATTTTAGGTTTACTTTTCGCAATCTAGAAAAAACATCTATTAGATTTTTATTGTGTTCATTAAGGTTTCTGCCAAATACTATAAGATCATCAAGATAAACAAAGCACTTTTCGTAATTTAAGCCCGCCATCGCTATGGTCATTAACCTTGAAAAGGCACTAGGGCTAATTTTTAACCCCATTGGTAACCTTCGCATTTGCCACTGACCGCGATCTGTAGTGAAAGCTGTGTATTTTCTGCTTTCTTCCTCTAATTCGACCTGATAATAGCCCTGGCTAAGATCTAGATGTGAAAAATAAAGTGCACCTGCTAGGGAGTCTAAAATATCGACTACACTCGCAATCGGAAATTTGATATCTAATATATATGGGTTCAAAAATCTGTAGTCCAATACTAACCTAGCTCTTCCCTCATTCGTATCGTTTTTCTTTGGTACAAGCAACAAAGGTGAAGACCACTCACTCTGCGCACTCTCAATTATTCCATCCTGACACATTTGAGAAATTTGCCTATTTATTTCCTCTTTATGTACTTGAGGTAACCTATATGGCTTTCTATAGACCGGCTGAGTATCTGGTTTAACTTGAATTGACTGTTTATATAAATTAGTAACTGTAAGCTTATCTCCTGGCATATGAAATATATTTGAGAATTTGGCACAAATTTGCTCTATAGAATCTCGTTCCTCGCGGTTTAGATGATTAAGCTTAAGAATTTTAAATAGTTCTTTAACTCGAGTAGCCGAATTTTCTTGGCTGTTAAATTGATGACACTCATAATTGCTTAAACTTTCCGCTTTTGGCGAAAAATTTCTCAAATGTACCTCTGTCTCTCTTGTATTCAAAATTTTAATTGGTACTTTACCATTTATCGGTTGTGCAATTACACCAGCCATGAACACACCCTCACATAATTCACCTTGCATAAGTACACATTCATCCTCTAACCCTGTAGGAACATACTGTATAATTTCGCACCTAGGGGGAACACTTAATATATTCTCACTATCCGCATTTAATTTTAATGTATTTATTTTATTATACTGATTTAAAATAGTTAAGGTATTTTCTTCGTAATCTAATTTAGCCTTAAAAGTTTTCAAAAAATTTTCTCCAATTATGCCATCACTTTGACATGGTAAATTATTAAAAATATAAAATTTTTGCTTAAATATCGCATTTTCTATACAAAGATCTAAATAAACATATCCCACAGATATTAAATTACCTCCTATGCCTTTAATTTCAATATTTTCTTTGTGTAACTGTATTTTTGAATTTAAACAACTTAATTTAAGGGCACTTAATGATGCACCCGTATCTACCAAAAATTTTAAGCTTTTACCATTGACACAAAAAGAAACAGCATTCGAGTAGTTTTTTGAATAGGTAAAAATATTATTAAACTGTTTATTTTTAGTATTTTTAGGCACGAAAAAATGTTGAATCTTGTATATCAGCTGAGGATTGTTCTGAATTTCCGGTGTGCTCCGCAAAATGCATTCGGTGACCTACTGCCCGAGATCCTCTCCTATTACCGCTCGTAAATGTACGACCACCGTGATTTCTAGAAAACCGCTGATTATTAAAATTACCTTGATTAGTCGAAGCGTTTCGCCGACATTTTGAATTGTTATTTCCTCCGTTATTAAAATTCTGATAATTATTATATCTACCAGAATTTCCTGTTCTATTATTTGGTCTTCTGGAAAAATTTCTAAAATTTCCCCTTCCTCTGTGAGAAAAATTAAAAATGTGTCCTGAATTATTTTGATTACCCAGCTCTTCATCTTGAGCTGCCCTTATTGCGTCCTTTAAGAATTCAAAATTTCTGGAAGATATAATTGTGCCCAGCCTTTGATTTTTAAGTCCGCATGCAAACCTTTTTATTGCAACCTTTTCGTTAATAGGTCTTAGAATATCAAAAGCATTGGCATTTCCGTCTGCTTGCGTAATGGTTAAATTTACAAAAATATCCTCTAACTCTTTACCAAAATCCGTTATACATTTTTCACCCTGTTTAGCCGAGAACAAGCGTGCCTGAAGGGCCGTATCTGATTTTTTAGTTAAGAGATGTTTTTTCATATCTAGAATTAAATTATTTACAGAATTATAAGTCAAACCTAATCGTAATTTGGCGTTGTTAGAAATACGCGTTTTCAAAACAAATTTAATTAAAGAAGGTTGACTATCATTATCAAGCGTTGACGAATAAAAATCTAAAGCCTCTATTAATTTAGAAGTTGTAGATTCTGTATCATCCATGACCGGTAAAAGGTTTGTAGCTATTTTTAGATCAAAAGAAGACATTTTTAATTTATCTTTATTAATATTTTTATTTCCAAACTCTAAAATTTCCTTATAAAGTTTTTTAATTTCTGTTATTATGTTATTAAAAGTCAAAATATCTTCTTTGTCTATTTCAGACTTTTCTATTTTTACGTTTAAATCAGTAATTTCCTTACCTAACTGAGAATATAAAGTTTTTGCCACTTTAACTTTTGATTCGACAATAGGGCTTTTTCGTCTTTCGCTATTTAATTTTACCAAATTTGTTCGAATATATTTAAATGAATGTAAAATTTCAATAAGTTTGTCTCCCATGAAATTAAAAATTTAATTCACTTATTAAACTTGCTAATTGGGTCCATATTTTTGCGATTATAATTATAAAACAATAACATAATATTATAATAATTAAACTTACATGCCTGCATTATTATTTACATTTCCAGGTACATTAACACATAACAAATTTTCTAACTCCATTTATAATTGTCTTTACTTTTTCTTTCTTCTTTTTTTTTTTTTCTTACACGAAAAATACCGCCCTAAAAAAAAATTTAATTTTCTTCCATCTTTAAATCATCCTTGGATTTTCGCAGCTCATTTTTATAAATTTCTCTTCTAATTGTCTGCCTTAGTTTCCTTTGAACATGTCTAATGGCCCATACTACTGCAACAATTGCCGTTGCCACAACCAAAATTATAAGCAAAATCTCTGCTAAGCTTAATCCCTTATTTTGGTCAACTATTTCACCCCTTGCATCGCCATTGGAGGCCTGATTAATTACAATCTCTTCTTTGGACTTGGCATTACCCATCTTAATAACTTCACAAAAAAATCGTCAAGTGGCAGGATCGCCATGTAATACTTAGGGTTGAAACAAAGGGTAGCAAAATGAAACTACATGTTCACCTTAACATTACCCAAAGTATATTTTCAATCTGTTTTAAAATGCAATCTAATTGCCATATACGCTCGGGAAGGTGGTTGACCTGCTGACATAGCAAAACAGGTTATTGCGTGGTTGCCCATTATTGCAACAAGTTGAATTTGATACAATACATTTTATATAGGGTGTTTTCTCTATATATTACAAATTGATGTCTTTGTGTACTGCTCTAAAAATGACAGGGCAGGATTACTTAATTTATTCAGTGGAATATCCGCACTAATAAACGTCTTGAACAAATCCTCATTGAACTTTGATCGTTTGGGTCCCGGTCCTGGTGAAAGTGCTGTGGTGATTAAAACTTGTTTCTAAGCACACTTTTTACTTTTTTGGATCTGATGCTTTATAGTTCCTATGTGTCTGTCATTTGGAATTCCTTGTTCGCAGTAACAGTACAAAACAGCACGAAACCGTCAGACGTAAAATTAGGAAAATCTTTCACGAATTGATTTAATACCGCACTTAATGAACGCTTTTTTTTCGACATATTGGACAATGTTCACGCCACAATGTGTAAACTAAACTGAAATGAAAATTTATTTCTAACATTCTTAAAACGTGCGTATTTATGATTGTAAATTCATAGTTTTTAAAACACAGATGTTTTATTGGGTACCTATAACAATTTTAAGAAAGGATGGGTAAAACCCTTGGCCTGAAATAAATCAAATTTGTTTTGGGAAATAAAAATATATTCAGAAAAATTAGAATATATGCATTTTTCCTGTAATAACTGCAAAATATGCATAAATTACCAAAATATGCATTTGCATATGCTTTCATGCAAATGCATATATATCCTAAGCCTATATGTAACTTTAGCAAAGAAAATGTACCTACCCAAGGGTGGACTGGGTTACTTTTTAAAAGGGTTACAATTTTCTAAATTGGCACCAATGAGTTTCTAAATACGAATTTTCTGTTTGCAATTACTATGTTTGTAAACAACTACCAAAACTACAAAAACTACCATTTCATTTAATTTTTTAAAGTTAATTTAATGTTGCTAATAGCTGGGTACTATAATAGGTTTAAAAGAAAGGATATTAGCTAGCTCGAGTCACAGGGGCATTGGTAGGTGACAGCTACCTAAGTTACAGTATAGCGACTCGCAATTATGCTTTGCTCTCGATATACAGGGTGTTACATTGTAGACGCTATTCGCCCTATATCTAGAAAACAAAGAGTTTTTAGACTTATGTTTATATATTTAGCCTTGATTTTAGGACGTAGTTGCACCGATTATGTATCGATCTTTAAAGCGAGTCTAGCAACAGCTGGGGCCTCCGAGAAGCGTCTGGCAATAGTAATTGCGAGTCGCCAATACTTTCCTTTAAGGCATATCAAAAAACTAGCTTTGATGCTTTAACGTAGTGCAGCATTTGTTCACCATTCTTCAGAGAGATGAAGCTAATTAGGGCGTACATCCCATTAGCTGCGAGGGAGATGGAGCTAATAAAGGCAGACATGTTCCTCTCTCGCATCTAGTGGGATTTCCGCCCTAATTAGCTCCAATGTCTCTCGCACTTCGTTGGAGTCAGTGAAGCGCCGCAATGCCCAGTCTATTTTCCTATTATGTCAATGATCTAATGCCAACTTCAGATGTTAATGGGACATATCACTTATTATGGACAAATATTTTGGGAATTTAGAAGTGCCGCAAATAGATTTTATTAAAATATAACGTTACCGAAACATAAACCCAAATTTATTTGATGTACAGGGTGTCCGGATTTGGTTGCAAAAGCAGGGTATCTCGCTTATTTTTAAAGATAGAACCTTGCGGTTTTCACAGACCTGAGCTAATTTTTTGTGAAACTCATGAAGCCGTAAACAAAATTTTCATAGCCTTCTTCGTTTATGAGATACAGGGCGAAATAGAAAATTTTGCATTTTGGGATCCCCCTCGTATCTCGGTTATCCTTTAACTTAACGCAAAGGGAAAAATTGCTGCTTAGGCAGTTTTTTACGCTGGACCCAGTGGCGTAGTCATATTTTTCATTTGACTTGTTATTTTTTAGATATGACCCAAAGTTTTGTTTTTTTAAATGGGCCACCCTGTATATTTGTCCAGAAATTGATTTGACCTTTTAAAAGCTTCTCAAAAATATATAATAGTATGGGACTATTTTAATAAACAACAACAAAAATCCTAATTTTTATAACTATCATCCCAAATTTTGCAGTAGACCATGCAAAACGATGCCGTTTTCTTTTGTTTTCTTGGAAGCAAATAACATTTCCCAATTTTGTACGCGTATATAAAATATAGCGCTGGTTTTTTGTGTTTATTTATTGTGTAAAAATATATTTGTATTATTATGGAAGAAAACCAAACTTTCGAACATTATGAAAAGTACGATATGTTAGCTTGTTTTATATTAAGTAATGAAAATGTTGAAGCGGCTTCTGAGATGTATTTTAACAGGTAAATAGTTAATTTTTAGGTATGTTGAAATACTATTGCTTAATTTTTATTTAGATATCCAGAAAGGGGGCAACCTAATATATCCACTTTTTATCGGATAAAAAAGAATTTACTTAATCACGGATTATTTATCAAACCTCGTACGAAAACATATAATAAAGAAAATCGGGAGGCTGAGGAAATTACGGTTTTGGCTAATGCAGAAGCTTACTCTACAAACTCTTGTAGGGCCAGTAAAAAGAGCATAGGGATTCCAAAAACTAGAGTTCAAGAAATTCTAAAAAAGCACAAATACCACCCATACAAATTTAGGCTCGTGCAGCACTTACAGCCATGGGATGCAGAGCGTCGGATAGTCTTCTGCAATTGGTTTCGAGAAAGATGCGATATGGTTAGAGATTTTGAAAGGAAGGTTATATGGTCAGACGAAGCACATTTCAGTAATTCTGGTATACTCAATAGGCACAATAGTAGATTTTGGTCCCAGGAAAATCAACACCAAATATTTCCCAGAAGACAGCAGGGCAGGTTTGGTCTAAATGTGTCCTGCTTCGTATTAGGAACACATATAAAATTTTATATATTTGAGGGAAATCTAACAGCCAATCGTTATATAGAAATTTTAGAGGCAGCTATATCTGAATTACTTGACGATGTTCCTCTAGCGCGAATTAACGAAATTTATTTTCAACAGGACGGTGCTCCTGCACACAATTCTGGAATGACGAGATTATTTCTGGACAATAATTTTACCAATCAATGGATCGGAACAAATGGACCTATAAGATGGTCCCCTAGGTCCCCAGATTTGTCGATTTTAGATTTCTTTCTATGGGGATATCTGGAAAATAGAATTTACAAAGACCACTATGATAATGTCCAAGATTTAGGAAATGCAATAAGAGAAAATTTTAGCTATTTACAAAATCATCCCATTATTTTGCTTAATTCCCTAAAACCAATACGAAAATTGTGCGAAGCATGCATAGAACAAAATGGAAATCAGTTTGAACAGTTCTTTTGATTTCCTTGGTTACTGTAGATCTTATGCGACAGTTGATTTTTGCTGAAAGGCTTGTTACATAATAATTTATTACTGTTTTGTTCTTGTGTTATATAAATCTAGGTAGGTGGTACTTTTTTGGTGCGAAATTATCAATACATATTTTGATAAATAGATTTAATTACATATTTATTTTGATTTATTGTTAGGATGTAGATATTGTTAACGACTTTAAATAAATAGCATTGTTTTGCATAGCCTACTGCAAAATTTGGGATGATAATTATAAAAATTAGGATTTTTGTTGTTGTTTATTAAAATAGAGCCATACTATTATATATTTTTAAGAAGCTTTTAAAAAGACAAATCAATTTCTGGACAAATATACAGGGTGTCCCATTAAAAAAATACAACTTTGGGTCATATCTAAAAAATAACAACTCATATGAAAAATATGACTACGCCACTAGATCCAGCGTAAAAAACTGCATAAGCAGCAAATTTTGCCTTTGCGTTAAGTTAAAGGATAACCGAGATACGAGGGGGGTCCCAAAATGCAAAATTTTCTATTTCGCCCTGTATCTCATAAACGAAGAAGGCTATGAAAATTTTGTTTACGGCTTCATGAGTTTCACAAAAAATTAGCTCAGGTTCGTGAAAACCGCAAGGTTCTATCTTTAAAAATAAGCGTGATACCCTGCCTTTGCAACCAAATCCGGACACCCATTATCACATATATTATATGGCTTTAGTTATTCAAATCTATATCCATAGAGAGAAAAACCGGCCTGTCTAGATCTTGTTGGATAACTCCTATACAAAATGTACGTAATTGATGGTCACAGTTTTTTTTGTTATATGTATTTAAATATTTCTTTTCCAGAAACAATCTCAAGTACTCGGAATTATGTGCGTCATATTTGTCCTGATTTACGTGATCATGTTCGCCTGCGGCCCTGGTTCCATACCGTGGTTCTTGGTGTCGGAGTTATTCAGTCAGTCTGCCAGGCCCACCGCCAGTGCCCTTGCGGTGTGCATCAATTGGACCGCCAATTTCCTCGTTGGACTGGCGTTCTTGCCACTAGCGGTAAGTAGACTTTTGTCAAATTGCAAAATTTTAGTTAAACTTTTAAATATTGTGAATCGTATTTTATTCGTTTTTTTTGCGCGTTCCTCAGTTTATCTATTCATGTATTTATAATTCTGTCTAAATATGTATATATATATATATATATATATATATATATATATATATATATATATATATATATATATATATATATATATATATATATATATATATATATATATTTTTTTTGCTTTGTGTTCTTTGACCTTTTTTTCAACATATATTTATCATAATTTTTCTTGGTTTGAGGTCAATACATTAACAACAAAATTAGTACATATTTTTAAACATATATTTTGTATTTAAGGTGACGTTTCGACCATAGTTTTGGGCTTTTTCAAACCTAAAAATTTGTTTAGCATTATTTTTTTATCAGTTTATAAAATATTAAAAATTTAGGACTTACCATAGAACGTAAAATAGTTGAATTTAAAATTTACACGTAATCCACATATCTGACATATACTACACATATTTAATTTACATTTTAAAACTATTGTGGACGTTTATTACAGACAAATTACAAGCGACTGAGCGACACTGTTACAGTACAGATATATACAATTTATTTAGGTTGTTTATGTCTTTTTTGTCATTTAAGGCGTTTTTGATTTTTTGAATTTCAGAAAAAAATTCTCTTTTTTTCAACTGAGGTTCGGATTTTAATACTTTCACTTGTTCGTAGTTGAAAGTATGTTTTTTGGACATCTCATGGTGTGTTAATGCGGTGCTGTTCTTTTTATCATACTTGTGACTTTTCAGTCTATTTTCTAAGTATTGGCTTGTTTGTCCAATATAAACACCGTTACAATTATTGCAAGGTATTTGATAGACTGCTTTTTGCTTTTTTTATTAATTGGCATTTTCGATTTTAAGTTACTGAAGTTCTTTGATAATAAGTTATAGGCTTTGTGACTTGTCGTGATGTTATATTTTTTAAAAAAGTTTTGAAATTGCTGGGATAAACCATTTATGAAAGGCAGAGAAATGTATTTTGTTTTAGGCAACTTTGATGTAATAAGGGCATTTTCAGAATTGTAATATTTATGTATTCTGCTTTTGAATAATTTATTTACTAATTTTTTAGGGTACTGATTTAGATTTAATGCTGCTTTAGCCTTTTTAATTGCTCGTTCTCTGAATTCAGAGTCGGACAGCTTAATTGCCCGATCTGCCAGACCAATAATTACAGATTTTTTTTGGGACATTGGGTGGCAAGAGCTGAAATTTAGGTATCGAGAGAACCAAGTTTGTTTTGTGTACCATTCCGTTTTAATTTTATTTCCTATATGATGTAATGTTAGGTCTAAAAAACTGATTTTGTTGTTCTCTTCACTTTCAATTGTAAATTGTAGTCTTTTATGGTATTGATTAAATTGCTTTAAAATGATTTCTGTTTGGCCAGATGGGATTGCAGTAATACAATCATCAACATAACGATAAATAATGGTATATTAAATTCCACATTACTTAGAACAGTCTCCTCTAAATCTTCCATAACTATTTGGGCAACGACGCTTGATATAGATGCTCCCATAGCAGTTATATAAACAAATAGAAGGTTGTGAAGAATAAAAATGTAAAAGTTTTCGCCCAGGCCGTTTTGCAAAAAAATAGGTTATACTTTACTGTAATGTAAAATTTAAAAGTATAAGATTAAAACTGGAATTCTCGTAGTCTTACAGGATGGAAATTTGATCCCTGAAGAATACCATAGATAAAACTCGTGGTATATGTAACCATTATTACCCAAAAATTATACTATAACTTGAAAACCATAACTTGAAATCGTAACTGAAACAAACGGGTTATCGATACCGAATGTGAAAAAATAATAGCATATTTACAATAATAACTATTTAGAAATATTGTCTTACCTCTAGCACATCTAGATGGCTCCCTTGGTGATAATCGACCACCAACAAAAAGAAACTCCGGGCATCAAGGATAGCACGGACAGCAAAAAAGTTCAGAACGCTATTCTCTCAGGTGTTTAAACAAATGTAGGAAAAAAAACAAAAATTGAATGCGAAAATCCGTGGCCCAGCTAAAAATTTCGAGCCTCGATTAGTGTAGCTACGCCACTGGCGAAAATGTATGGCTCCATAGCTGGGCCTTTAACAGCAGTTACTAGTTATATTGCTAGTTAAAAAAAAAATAATAAAAAAGATCGCTCAATATGCCACTTTACGTAGTCCTTTTCACCCTGTCCAATTGATATGTTCCACTGCATTACGTATGGCTTATTGTGAATTAGGGTATATAGAGGATATCAATACTTTTTTATTGGGATCTTCTTCCTACTTATGTCAGGCTATAACATCCATTAAGACATCGATGTGTTACTCAACTGAAAATTAGGAAAGAATGTCATAGCCCAAGTAGCACATATAATCATATATGGGCTAAAATGCTGTAATATTAGCTAATATCCCTGGCTAATTAGGTAAAATGGCTAGCCAAAATAATAGTTCTATTACAGTATAAAGACGGAAATATGGCTAAAGTGGGGAATAATAATTTGACCATAATGGGGTAAAAATGACCAATTGGCAATTATACGACTCTCTCTTTTGATTTTATGGTTGGGTTTATTAGCTACTTTTTGACTTTAAAATCGAGCTTTTTTATCTGAATTCTGACTTGTTTTTTAGCCGAAATTTGAGTAACATTTTTATACAATAATTTCTCATTTTTTGCCATTTCTTCATTTATATAATAAATCATCAATTGTTTCAAATTATGTAGAAATAGTATTAACAGAGCCAATCAGTGCAAGAATTTATGAGCCAAGAGGAAATGCAAAGATAACAAATTATGGTTTGACGGTTGGTAGGGACAAAAAACACTTGCGAAGGAACTTTTACTGTTAAAAGAATCTAAGATAGGCATGTAAAACACGCGCCCCTTCTTGAAACTAAAAATTTCGTTTTGTACAAATATTTTTTTTTTAGTTTGGAAAAGCATTTTACTAAAGAAATTGATTAAAGGGTTCATAACGTAAAAAAAACATGAATGAAAATACGTATTTATAGGTAGAAAGAATTTGTTTGTTTAAAGTGGTCAAGTAATGGCTAAATGGTAAAAGCTTTGGACTATTTTTTAAGCAAATATTCCTTGAAATTGGCCACTTTGTAAGCAATTTTTAGTAATATGTGTGGAATATTTAATCTTTTTATTATACATTTTGTATGGTAAATAATTTATATTTTTCTAAATATGCCTTCAGTTTGGTTAAGTATAGTTTTATAGGTTATAAACGTAAATTTGAAAATGTGGCTCATATTGGTAATATTATAGCAAAAATAAGCGAAATAAAACTACCCAATTTTAGTTTAAACAAAAATGTTATAATTAAAGCCATATTTTTTCCTCTCAATTTTTGTTGTCTTAAAATGTCAATCTGGCATTCTTATATAGCTATTATTGCTATAATTAAGCTTAAATACTTGTTGAAATATATTTGGTTGGAATTTGGGTAAAATGCCTACTTATTGATTATATTCTGACCTCTGATTACTATTGATTAAAAATCCCATATTTGACATTTTAAAAAGCTATGCTTACTATAATTTAACTTCTAGAATATATCTGGTTATGTTGTGGAGTTTGGAGGTTTAATTACCCCATAAAAGATATTTTTTGACCAAGTAATTATGCTATAGCCTATCTACATTAAAAACTGCTATTTTTGGAGCCAAAAAATCTAATTTGAAGTGAGCTTTCATGGCTAGAAAACAAACCAAGAATCATTTGCCAAAATTTGACAAATCTCTGGTTTTTATGTGTCTTTTGCGGCTAACTGTTAGACAAAAAAGCTCATCAGCTAATTTGTGCTACTTGAAAGGGGAGTGGATTCCCAGGTGGGGAGGGGGGGATTATGTTCTAGGAAGAAAACAGTCTTTCGGAAGTTTGTATTTGTTGCGAGGTAAGGCGAAGTCGTGAGATTGTGTAATGAGGTCATTGGTTGAATGAAAGTTCTGCTCTAATGTAGTAATTAGAGTTTAGTGTGTTCATGAAGTCGCCCAAACTTTCTAATTTCGAGTCCCTGTGTAGTACAGAGTTTCTAACAAATCTGTCGGCATTGAGAATTATTCTGATTATTTTATTTTGGAACGACAGCAATCTTTTAGATTCATTGAAATAGTGAGCGCTCCATGTGAGAGAGGCGTAGGTCAAGATTGATCTTATGTAAGATTTATATAAGGCAGTGAAGAATAAGTGCAAATGAAGCAAGAAAATATCGCAATAATTTTTTTTTCCAGAATTTTTTTTATATGTGGAAGGGGTAGAATATTTTTTTAAGACTTACCTAAATTTTGTATACTAAATCAATTCTCCTATCCTTCATAGCAGCAAATTTATTTATAACATCCTCATAAAATGGATAAGTTGCCCTAATCTCCTCCAGACATTCCTTTTGAATTGAAATATTGCCTAGACAAGAGATATTGTATTTCTTAAATAAGTTTTTACACGTTTGAGGCAAGAAAAACTTCTTTCCACTGAAGCACTTGTCGACGGTATTGTCAAAATAAGGGAAAAAACACTTTATATGCTTTGGTTAAAATATCTTTATTTTCATTAATTTTTTTCACTTGCTATCATTGATGCATTTTTGCCAATTACTGTCATTGCCAAAAATAAGACCAAGCTCATTTTTAAGTCGTTAATTTTTGAAAATATTTCATAAAACTGTAACAAATTTTCAAACGGGCCAGTAGGAAAATTTGAACTATATTCGGAAAATTTAGCAGAATCTGCCAAACATAAAAATGTAAGTTTTTCAGAGTCTTGAAAGCTTAGTGTCATTCATTAAAATATGGGCCAATATTTCATAAAAAAGGGTTCTATACTTAACCCTAATTTCTTCAGGTGAAAGCTTATGATTTATTTTTATAATAGAATTTGCTTTATCAAACATGGTATTAAAAAAAATGTTCATTTCTTTTTTTACAGAGCGCCTCACGACAACATTTTATATTGGATATGCAAAAAGGAATGTCAAACGATTTTTTTTTGAAAAACGCAACTTGCACAATCACATTTACTAACTTCGAATTTGAAGACTAACGAGTTTCTGTAATTGTTGGTATACGCCTCGTAGATGCAGATGTAAGAGCATACGTTCGTTTGGCTGAATTCGACATTTAGAAATATTTTTAAACTTTGCTGCATCAGGACAAAAACAGCCCGGGCGCGTTTTCTTTTTTTTTTTTGAAGGCCATTTAGATGGCCAGACATCACACTTGCGCCATGGTAACATTGCCCTATTAATTTATATTTATAGTCAAATTGGTCCAAAATTTGTTTCAATAGAGAATATAAATTCTCCGACGTTCTATCGGAGCTGACGTTATAAAATCCTAAGAATCTCTCAAATACTGAACCTTCTGAATTAACGTATCTTAAAATTATGGACCATTGGGAGGTTTGCGTAATATCAGTGGTATCATCCACTTGCACAGAAAAAAACTGTGTTTTCATTATTTCATTTTTTACATGGTCATTTAAATAATCAGAAATGCATTCAATTAAATTCAATTAATAATTGATTATTTCGTTTTGAATAGTTTTCGAGTCCCCAGTAAAAACATGTTTAATTTGTTTGTGATGATCTTTTAGTTCTTGAGAACTTCTCGATATTAATAAACCCAAAAGCTTTTTAAAATTCCCCCTATTTATTGACTCGCTGCTCTCATCATGGCCGCGAAAGACTAACTCTTGTTTTGCAAGGTACAAAACTGCGTCAATTACCAAGCACATAGCTAGTTTTTTAAAGAATGATTTTTGCTTTTTTCCATGATATTGGAAAGTGTCCAATTTTTGGCATGATATTTAAGATGTATATTATATAATGAATTACATTAATTGGGACTTTTTTGTTAGCCATGTTTATAATATTGTCAAGGCCGTTTTAATAATTAAGTATAAAAAATGAATACTTTTCCATCCATAGATAAGTGGGGCTCTTTATTGTTAACCCTCTATTACATTTTGTTCCCAAATGGGAACAAAATATCTTTTTGTAAATATTTATTAAATACGACTTGCAAAATAATGTTTTAATGCGCGGTGTTCTTTCTCGGGAAGCTAATATTTAATACTAAATCATTCTCCCAATAGATGGCAGGTATAGACAAACTGTTTGTTATTTCGAATTCTATCCGCTCTGGCGAAACATAACGTGTTTTTACGCTACGTTTAGTGCTCGATAGTTACATTTTTAGGTAAGTAATACTTCATATTTTTTTATAATATCATTTTATAGTATGTTTGTTGTATGTTAGGACGTTTACTTCAAATATTTCTCGAAAATAAAGTAAGAAATAGCATATTTGAAGTTTTGTTCCCAAATGGGAACATTGTGCGTAAAAATCTGTTTTTGCCGCAAAAATATTTTTTTAGTAAATTTATAATTTTGAATTTTCTTTTTTAGAATATGGATCCAGATAGTTTTCAAAATATACCAAGCAAACTTTTTTATGGAAAAAAAGTAAAAACTGCGCGACAAACAGTATTTCACATAAGGGATGTGCCTAGTGAAAGCGAAGATTCCGAACTCTCCGACGACGAACTTCAGGAGAGTCCTGGGCCAGAAGTAGAAGATTTGGATGATAATATCAGCAGTGATGAAGATCCAGAAGACACGATACCCTTATCAGTCCTAAGACAACGTCTGAACTATACCGACCTTTCTCAAATAAAATGGAGAGAGACCAGAACCCAACGTGTTGAAGTAAATACTCAATTTCTAGGAGCTACACTTTAACCTGATGAAATTTTGCAACTTGACACTCCCTATAAGTTGTTTTCTTTTTTTCTATCCGAAGACTTCTTCACTGAAACTGCTCGTCAAACTTGCATTTACAGTGTTCAACAAAACCCTAATATGCCATTGACAACAGGAGTTGAGGAACTTCGACGTTTTGTTGGAATTATTTATTGGACTTCTCTCGTTCGACAGCCGGCGACAAGAAGGCATTGGTCTCCAAACACTCGATTTCCACAAATTGCAGATGTGATGACTATAAACCGCTTCGAAAGGCTAAAGAAGAATATTCACTTTGCAGATAATTCAGCGAATACCAGAAGTATCGACAAAATTATGCCAGTTTTAGACCACATAAAAACAGCCTGTAAAAAATTACCTGTTGAAGAAAATTTGTCATGCGATGAACAAATCATACCGTTCAAAGGACGAATTAGTCTAAAAACTTATAACCCCAAAAAACCCCACAAATGGGGGTACAAAATGTGGGTCCTTTCTGGAGTTTCTGGAATATCATACAACTTTGAGCTTTTTGGAGACAAAGATGCAACGCAGGTCATACAAGGAGAACCAAATTTAGGATCAGCAAGTAACGTAATTGTCCGATTATGTAGAGATGTGCCTTCAAATATAAATCATAAAATATATTATGATAACTATTTTTCTTCACTACCCCTTATTGCTTACTTAGCGAATAAAGGAATCCATAGTGTTGGAACTATTAGACAAAACCGGCTCAAAAATTTCAATCCTAAGACCGAAAAAGAAATGAAAGCAAAAGGCAGAGGAGCAATGGAAGAAAAATCAATAACTTTGGGAGGCACTGAGATTAGAACAGTACAGTGGTATGACAATAAAATTGTGACTTTGGCATCATCATATTGCGGTACTGAGCCGGTTCGCAAAGTCAAAAGATTTTTTAAAGCTGAGAACACTAGGAAGGTTGATTGTCCCGATATTGTAGGAGTTTATAATAAACACATGGGAGGTGTGGACCTCCAGGATTCATTACTTGGTTTGTACCCCATAAAAATGAAAAGCCGCAAATGGTATCACAGAATATTTTATCACATGTTTGATGTTGTTGTGGTAAATGCCTGGATACTTGACAGAAAAATTAAAAAACAACTGGGACAAGAGAACAATATTATCCCACTTTTGACATTCAAAACGGAACTGGCCATGCAGCTGTGCAATAGAGGTTTACCAAATAGTCACAAAAGAGGGCGACCAAGTAATGCAGCTTTGCCTGTGCCAAAACGAAGATGTCAAGAAGCTGGACCATCCAGAACGGTTCAATTGGATAGTATTGGGCATTGGCCAAATTGGACGGTGGAACGAGAGCGTTGCAAATTTCTGCAATGTAACGGGAAATCTAGAGTGAAATGTTCAAAGTGTAAAGTACATCTTTGTTGTAATAAAAAAAAAACTGTTTTGTTAAGTTCCATATTGCCTAAAATAAACACATAATTAAAATATTTATTTTTTTACACACCTTTATAAAACATTAGCCCACAAAGTTCCCATTCGGGAACATTTAACTTTTTCATCAAAAACCAAAAATTTTGAAAAAAAAATGTATTTTTAATACCCATAGGTCAAAAAGTACGTGAAATGCCATTAAAAGAGATTTTTTTTAATATCATCAATTTTTTTTTGGAAATTCATGCAATAGAGGGTTAACAATAATACATAACCAACCACATGAAATAAAAAATTTTCTAATTTTAATCGTGTTTTGGTAAAAATTTCTGAAAATATACTCTTATTAGTGACCAAATAAGCATACCAAATTTTACGTCTTTGTATCTAATAGAACGAATGTAATTTTTGTGCTGCAAACTGGCCAAAGTTAGTAGTTTCTTATTCTTTTTCAAATGACTAAATATTTCTATTTAATTTCTTAACTTTTTTTCTGGAAAAAATATTCAGAAAAAAATAAAATTTACTTAATAAAAAAACAATAATTATTATTTTTTTTGTATTAAAAATCTCTTGTAATTATTTCGTTTTTGTCTACATTTTTTTATAAAAATAAATTCTTAAACCCAAAAATCAAATTTGAAAAATTGACCGGTTTGAACAAAAATTATAAACGAGTCAACTTTCAAACTGATATGCTTTTCTATTTAATACAAAAACTAAAAAAATTGGCGTACTAATTAGTGACCACAAAAGGGCAATTCCATGATGACTCGCGGGACAATTAGAAAAACAACAATTTTAAAAATATTCATTTTTACCATAGGCATAGTAAGTCTCATGTGATTTATTGTTATTCTATTATGGCAATGATGTCTCTGCTATTAGTACTTACTCATTTGAAAAAAGGCAAAACCTAATAAATAAAGTTTTTGAAAAATCTATGCTTACTCGCGGGACATCCAAAATGTTTAATCAATATGCGCAAGTTTTAGTTGTTTTTTTTCTCTAAATTTTATAGATATCTAAAAAAAGTAATATTACTATAACTTACCTACTCTTAGTTGAAATTTATGGGACCATACTTAAAATGCCAAAATTCTTTAAGTTCTGTATATATTAACCAATTTAGTGATTACTCGCGGGACAATGCAATTTCAATAAACAAATATTTATTTCAGCTATTACAATAAACAATGAAACTAAGAAATTACATAGGAAAACACAAAACAACGTTTGATTCCTTTGAATTACATACATTTTTAACTCCTACATGATAATTATCCAAAAATCGAAAGTTGTGACAGCTTGTTATGTTGGGAAATGGTTTTACCAAGTTCCACTTATCATCTAAAGTTTTTTTTGCTTTTTCTTTCGCATTAGTAACTAAAGACTTTCGACTTTTTATTTCCATCCAGACCTAAAATATAAAATGTGTTATAATTGTCAGAATTCGATTAGTTTGGCATTAAATACTTTTTCTTTTTACTGTAGCCCCTATACCATCCACAGCACCCTTTCCATGTGATGACGCGAAGAAATTCCATTCCATTGCTCTTAAATTCATTTCTGCTGGTAAGATGCACAACGAAGACATCGTATAACGGTTTTTGAACTGCGCAGCGCATCCGTCGCTAAACACGCATAATTTTTCAAAATTTAATACTTTCAGTTTCAGAAATTCTATGATTTTCTTTAAAAAAACATTGACAGCGTATCTATCATGTGAAAGATAGTTAGACACGATAGCAAACGAAAGTATATTGTTTGGACCCCAAGCGACGGCAGTATAGATTGTTACTTGGTTATGCGACCAATGCGCACTTTGAATATCATCTTGTGCTGTAATTGAAAAGTTTTCCGCAAAGTCCATTTGCAATATGATTTCTTTTTCGCCAACGGTGCTTCTTTTCGAATCAAAATACTTTTGTTGGCTGTTTTTGATAAATACATGTTTTTTGAAAAAAGGCAGTTGATTTTCTAAGGTGGAAATAATCGTTTCGATGGACTTTTCAATACTTATTATTTCTACTTTTCCATTGATAGTTGCCCACTGTTTAAAAATTAATTCCACAGACTCATCATATTTCAGAGACAGAACTGAATATTTTAAGTCAATGTCTTTACAATTCTGACAAATCCCCATCATACAATCTTCGCTTTCTAAGTAGCAAACGATTTCTTGAAGAAGCTCTCTGTGTGTTTTTGGGAACTTTACAGTTTTGTGCAATATATCAATTAAATAAAAGACATTAGCATGATACCTGCAGACACATACGTCATGAGGCATATCTGACAAAAGCATGACAAATTTAGGTCTTAGTTCATAAAATTTACTAATTTTTATCGTTTCCCCCGGATTCTCTTCTTTAAAAATACTAAAAGCTTCTAACACTGTATACATCATATGTCTTTTTTGTGCGTATTCTGTGCCATTTTCAGATTTTATTTTGATTTTATCCTTAACATTTGGCGAAACCCTGCTTATATCTTCTCTACAGAAAAAAATCTCAACTTTCCTTACTGTTTCCATATTCAGCTGGTTATACTTATTATTTGTTGTGACAGACTCAAAACACTCTGGATTATTTTGACCAATATCAAAACTTATGGTTAAATTCTTATCAATCGTTTTCAAAACCCTTCTAATGACCTCTATTTTCTTCTCTTTATGTTCTGGAAGGACATTCTTGATTTTTTTCAAATCTTTCCCCATAGTTTGAGGGGTCTTATAGGCACTATTCCCTTTTTTATCCAACCTTTGAGCATCTTTTTTTGCACGGTATTTTCTTTTTCTTTCTCGTTCCTGTTTTCTGTTCAACTCTATCAAATCTGTCGAGGACAACATTTTTTGTTTCATTTTTTCTCGGTATTTTTTGCAACATTCAGCATGTCGTTTACGGTATATCGACTTAAGGTTCTCATTTGCATTTATTTTCTCTCTATGCTTTCTGACATACTCTTTCACTTTCATTTTCCTCTTTTCATTTTGTATTTTCTGCATCCTAAAAATGGATAACTTCCTATCATTTCTTTCTTTTTTTCAATCCAAAAATCAATACAACTAAATCGCTCTGTAACCTTCCGTAGCTAGCAGTATTTTTAAAAAATTCAAAAAAAACATAAAAAATTACCTAAATACCGACAACACTACAAATAATTTGATGCTACTAAAAGCAGTTTTATTAAAATCTCAACTTTCTTTTGAAAACACTTTTATGAGCGTTGAAAATAAAAAATAAATATTTCTAGGCTATTAAAGATTACTCGCGGGACAAAAAGAAAATTATATTAAAAATATATTCTAGGCTTCTTAATATTTATCTATCATACTGTTATAACGAGCAAGTCAAAGGTTAAGAAATATCATGTTTTTATCCAGAGTTTCTATTACGGTCTAATTAAAAATTAAAAAAAGTATTGGATTCAGCTTACTCGCGGGACAAAATTTTGGAATATAAACAAGCAATTTTTAATCAAGTTCTACTTACTTTTTGCAAAAAATAATTCACTATTTAAAAGCTTGACAGCACAACAATTTTTGACGGGCACCAGTTTCCAAGCACTGCTTTTGTTTTTACATAGCCACCTGTGATAAACAATGCTTTTGTAATGCAGTGTGATGCGGGAACGGATTCCTGCAGTTTTTCGTAACATTTTAAAGTCACTAGGTAAAATTAGGAATATTTATCTAACATTTCATAAACTTTAACTCAATTGTAAACAATTATTCAGGTTTTTTGAATGAATGAATTTTTGAATTTTACTAAAAAGAGTAAGCATCGATCATGGAATTGCCCAAAAGTACATTTTCACTACTTTTTTTATCAAAGATCATTTAAGACAAGTAAAATTTTAATGAAGATTCTGTATGATATGTGGTTTCTGTTGCTTTGTAGGTTATTATACATAGATCTCTGAAACAGTGGCGTATTTAAGGTAGGGTTTTGGAGGTTAAACCCCCCCCAGAGCCACTTTTATTTAAGCTAAAATGATAGAAACAGCAGCGGCGTATATCGAAATTCAAACTGTCAACAACCAAAAAAATGAGCCTAAATAACATGAACAAAAAAAAGGTCATTACTTTATTTTTAGCTGTAGATAAAACTGGCTCTGGGGGGGGGTTTACCCTCCAATTCCGAAAAAAAAGGGTACATATTTTATATTATTTCTATAATTTTAGCTTAAATAAAAGTGGCTTTGGGGGGGGGGGGTTAACCCCGAAACCCCCCTTATATACGCCACTGGAAATAGTATCAAATAAGGACCTTTTTTCGGAATTGACGGGTAACTCCCCAGGGACAGCTTTACTTATAGCTAAAATAAAGTAGCAACTTTTTTTTCTTGTTCATATTATGCTCAAAACATCCACTTATGTAGAAAACAGAAACCGAAGACTTTTTTTTTTGGTTTTTCATTCAATTCAATTTTGCTCTGCTCTGAAACTAACGTAAATCTTATCGAAAATCAAAAAAAAAATTGTTTTTTTCGTTTAGATTGGACCAATATACATATGCTTTAAAAAGAGCATCTATAACAAGGAGGGGGTACAACTCCTACTTAAAAAACAGTGTGACCCACACCAAAGATATATTATAGCTATAGAAACTATATTATTTCGTGCTGTAACCCTCGACTTGCGAACGGGAACGAGACGCGGCGTTGCCGATCAGTAAATATTAGAAGAGATCTTTTAGTTAAAAGAGGAATATTGAATTTGGCTGTACATCTTTGGGGTTGAAATTTGATACAGGTTAGCTTGAAATAAAGTTTCTAGGAGTAAATTTAGTTTTAATTCTAAAAAAAACCTGAATAACTAAATCAAAGAAACAACGCTAAATATTATTTTAATCAAAAAGCAGTTTTAAACCTACTAACTTATACATGGAGAGGAATATTTTTTGGTTTTTGAGATACTATACAAAAAACCTGAATAACTAAATCAAAGAAACAACGCTAAATATTATTTTAATCAAAAAGCAGTTTTAAACCTACTAACTTATACATGGAGAGGAATATTTTTTGCTTTTTGAGATACTTGTATGTACGGGGTGAGTTATTATATTATGACATCCACAGTGTAGTGTAAGAAATACTTTTTTTAATGGAATACCCTGTATATTGTTTGTTTTTATAAAAGGCCATTCTCTACTGTTTTCAAAACTATATAATTTGATTATATTGGCGCAAAGCTTTATTAATTATTTTAGGCAAAAGTCTGCGGTCGATACTCACGTCTGGCGATGCCAGCTTCCTCAACACACTTGGCAACATTACTCGTTAATTTAGGGAGGCCTGAACGTTGCCTTGTTTTGTTCGATCTATTGCGTAGCTATATTGATCTATTTCCATACGTCCTACGTGCATGTTCGGGTCTCTCATTCTACATGCCAAATTTTACTTTTTTTTTGTAATGTTTATATATTTTTTTCAGAGATACATGGGCCCGTACGTCTTCATAATATTTGTGGTACTGCAAGCCCTGTTCTTGCTCTTCATCTACAAGAAAGTGCCAGAAACCAAGAACAAATCCCTCGAGGAGATATCCGCCATGTTCAGGCAACAGTCCTACCAATAAGCCTATCAACTCGCTGTTAGATGTAAGAAATGAAAAAATATTGAAAGTATTCTTACTATTAGAAAAAAAATCAACATTTATTGATGTTAAAATCTATCGAATTTTATCCTAATTATAAAAAGAAAAATGTGTGTATATTTTGAACCGCTTTAGAATTTGCACAGTAAGTAGCAAAGTTGCTTCTACCTCAAAAAGTCGTTGCCATGACGGCCAATTAATACAAGAATTGTAATTTTTCTTATATAACAAAGACTAAAGTGGATTTTTTTTACTGAAAGAGAAATGCTCGCTTCTGTCTGGCTGATGGTTTCCCATTACTGTGCAAAATTAATGTGTCATATTTCCAAATAAATCTATTGTATGCATATATATGTACTGACTGATGTAGGACAATTATTTTTAATACCATAAATTAAACTCTCACATTGATAGCTCTAAATAATAAGACATATATGAGTATAATGTTGACGTACCTTTTCTATGTATGTATATATTGGTGTTATATTTTTTGTCGCAAATTTTTTTTTCAAGAGATTATATGATTCATGTAGTTAGATTTGGTAACAGATTTTAATCGAGAACTACAAAAAAAAACAACTTATGTGTAATTTTGAAAATTTTCTAGCGAATTGAATATGGTTCTGTATGTATTTTAAAGTAATTATGATTTCACATCCAAAATAAATAAATAGTATAAATTTATCTAAATTATTATATCCATAGACATAAAAAACAGGGAGATGTCCTGCGAGTAATTGTGACAAAGACAAAAATAAGTATCCTCCTTGTCAGCCCACAACCCAAGTAGCACATATAATCATATATGGGCTAAAATGCTGTAATATTGGCTCATATCCCTGGCCATTTTGCTAAAATTGCTAGCCAAAATAACAGTTCTATTACAGTATAAAGACGGAAATATGACTAAAGTGGGAATGATAATTTGGTCATAATAGGGTAAAAATCGCCAATTGACAATTATAAAAACCCTCCCTTTTGATTGTACAGGGTGTCCGGATTTGGTTGCAAAAGCAGGGTATCTCGCTTATTTTTAAAGATAGAACCTTGCGGTTTTCACGAACCTGAGCTAATTTTATGTGAAACTCATGAAACCGTAAACGAAATTTACATAGCCTTCTTCGTTTATGAGATACCGGGCGAAATAGAAAATTTTGCATTTTGGGACCCCCCTCGTATCTCGGTTATCCTTTAACTTAACGCAAAGGCAAAAATTGCTGCTTATGTAGTTTTTTACGATGGATCCAGTGGCGTAGTCATATTTTCCATTTGGGTTGGTATTTTTTAGATATGACCCAAAGTTGTGTTTTTTTAAATGGGACACCCTGTATATTTGTACAGAAATTGATTTGTCCTTTTAAAAGCTTCTCAAAAATATATAATACTATGGGTCTATTTTAATAAACAACAACAAAAATCCTAATTTTTATAATTATCATCCCAAATTTTGCAGTAGGCCATGCAAAACAATGCTGCATTTTATTTAAAGTCGTTAACAATATCTACATCCTAAGAATAAAAATATGTATTGATAATTTCGCACCAAAAAAGTACCACCTACCTAGATTTATGTAACACAAGAACAAAACAGTAATAAATTATTATATAACAAGCCTTTCAGCAAAAATCAACTGTCGTATAAGAACTACAGTAACCAAGGAAATCGAAAGAATTGTTCAAACTGATTTCCATTTTGTTCTATGCATGCTTCTCACAATTTTCGTATTCGTTTTAGGGAATTAAGCAAAATAACGGGATGATTTTGTAAATAGCGAAAAATTTTCTCTTATTGCATTTCCTAAATCTTGGACATTATCATAGTGGTCTTTGTAAATTCTATTTTCCAGATATCCCCATAGAAAGAAATCTAAAATCGACAAATCTGGGAACCTAGGGGGTCATCTTATAGGTCCATTTGTTCCGATCCATTGATTGGTAAAATTATTGTCAGAAATAATCTCGTCATTTCAGAATTGTGTGCAGGAGCACCGTCCTGTCAAAAATAAATTTGGTTAATTTGCGCTAGAGGAACATCATCAAGTAATTCAAGTATAGCTGCCTCTAAAATTTCTATATAGCGATTGCCTGTTAGATTTCCCTCAAATATATATAATTTTATATGTGTTCCTAATGTGAAGCAGGACACATTTAGACCAAACCTGCCCTGCTGTCTTCAGGGAAATATATGGTGTTGATTTTCCTGGGACCAGAATCTACTATTGTGCCTATTGAGTATACCAGAATTACTGAAATGTGCTTCGTCTGACCATAGAACCTTCCTTTCAAAATCTCTAACCATATCGCATCTTTCGCGAAACCAATTGCAGAAGACTACCTGACGCTCTGCATCCCCTGGCTGTAAGTGCTGCACGAGCCTAAATTTGTATGGGTGGTATTTGTGCTTTTTTAGAATTTCTTGAACTCTAGTTTTTGGAATCCCTATGCTCTTTTCACTGGCCCTACAAGAGTTTGTAGGGTAAGCTTCTGCATTAGCCAAAACTGCAATTTCCTCAGCCTCCCGATTTTCTTTATTATATGTTTTCGTACGAGGTTTGATAAATGATCTAAATAAAAATTAAGCAATAGTATTTGAACATACCTAAAAATTAACTATTTACCTTAAAATACATCTCATCTCAGAAGCCGCTTCAACATTTTCATTACTTGATATAAAACAAGCTAACATATCGTACTTTCATAATGTTCGAAAGTTTGGTTTTCTTCCATAATAATACAAATATATTTTTACACAATAAATAAATACAAAAAACTAGCGCTATATTTTATATACGCGTACAAAATTGGGAAATGTCATTTGCTTCCAAGAAAACAAAAGAAAACGGCATCGTTTTGCATGGCGTACTGCAAAATTTGGGATGATAATTATAAAAATTAGGATTTTTGTTGTTGTTTATTAAAATAGACCCATACTATTATATATTTTTGAGAAGCTTTTAAAAGGACAAATCAATTTCTGTACAAATATACAGGGTGTCCCTTTTAAAAAAACACAACTTTGGGTCATATCTAAAAAATAACAACTCAAATGAAAAATATGACTACGCCACTGGATCCAGCGTAAAAAACTGCATAAGCAGCAATTTTTCCCTTCGCGTTAAGTTAAACGATAACCGAGATATGAGGGGGGTCCCAAAATGCAAAATTTTCTATTTCGCCCTGTATCTCATAAACAAAAAAGGCTATGAAAATTTTGTTTACGGCTTCATGAGTTTCACAAAAAATTAGCTCAGGTTCGTGAAAACCGCAAGGTTCTATCTTTAAAAATAAGCGAGATACCCTGCTTTTGCAACCAAATCCGGACACCCTGTACTGTTGGGTTTATTAGCTACTTTTTGACTTTAAAATCGAGCTTTTTTCAGTAGAATTCTAACTTATTTTTTAGCCAAAATTTTTTTCCGAAATTTAACCAAATAGTTCTTTATTTTTTGCCATTTCTTCATTTATATGATTCATTATCAATTATTTCAAATTAGAATTGTAGAAAATAGTATTAACATAGCAAATCAGTGTTTTTTAGCTTGGAAATTTATTTTACTAAGAAAATTGATTAAAGATGCCGTAAAATGCTCGAAAAGACGTTTTTATAGGTAGAAAAAAATATGTTTTTTTTTTAAAGTGGTCAAGTAACGACTGCTAGGAAAATTAGTTTAATTTTAATTTCAATTATAAAGTTTTGATCTATTTTTTAAGAAAATATTCCTTGAAATTGGCGACATTGTAAGAAAATATTCATCAAATGGCAATAATTTTCAAATGTAGCAACATTTACTAAACCTTTACCAATAAAAATGCCTACTTCGTTTGCCTTTAGTAATCTCTAAGAAATGGCTAATTTAAGACCCTATGTGATGAAATATTTAAACTTTTTATTACACATTTTGTATGGTAAATAATTAATATTTCGTTTTCCTAAATAAATCTTCAGTTTGGTTTAAATATAGTTTTATGGGTTATAAACGTAAATGTGAAAAAGTGGCATTTTTGACAATATTATAGCAAAAATAAGCGAAATTGAGAAAAAAAAGCCATATTTTTGTTGTTTTGAAATGCTATAATCTGGCATTCTTATATAGCTATTATTACTATAATTAAACTCAAATTCTTACTAAAGTATATTTGGTTAGCATTTAAGAAAAAATGCCTATTTATTGACCATATTCCGACCTCGGAATTTCTCAATTTATTGATTAAAAATGTCATATTTTAGCAGTTTAAATAGCTATTCTTACTATAATTTAACTTCAATACCTACTAGAATATATCTGGTTACGTTGTGGCAATAAAATTAACAGATATTTCTACTGTTGGCCGTCTAATATTACAAACAAAAAGTTGGAGGTTTAATTACCCCATAAAAGATATTTTTTGGCCAAAGAATTATGCTATAGCCTATCTACATTAAAAAATTACTACTTTTAGAGGCAAAAAATCTAATTTGAAGTTAGTTTTCTTGGTTAGAAAACAAATCAGGAATCATTTGCCAAATCTCTGGTTTTTATGTACTACTTGGGAAATGGCAACGCTGTAAAGTTATAATGAAATGACAGACTTCTTTTCGTCTTGCCGTTGACATATAATATATCAATAGCCATCAGCGTAATATTTAACTAAGGTAACGTTTAACTGCCAATCAAATATATAACATACCTTACAAGTTATATTAACTCTTAACTCTTTGTGGCACAACAAAGGAAAACAATATTTTTCCCTAGTGACACAAAAAATAATTTAGAGTTATTTTGGGTTAAAGATTGATAATAAAGATGCATTAGGTTATAAGAAACTATATTTTTTTATAAAATATCATTAAAAATACACATTTTGATATTTATTATGGTGGTATTCCTGTGGTACCACTGTGACACAACAGAAAAAATAATAACTAAATAAATCTGATAATCTTAGGAATGAAACACTAAAAAGCAGTTTTTAATTCTGTTTAAACACAGTGAGACTTTACAGGTTTGACACTGCCATGGACTTCGAACTTGATGCGCTGTCGTACTGCATACCCCACAACGTCTTCTTGTACCCCGGATAGGCTTATGTTCTGCAGAATTTAGTCTAATATTGGTAGGAACAAAAGGTTTATGCTTTTTTATACGTACAATAGGTATACTTCTTTGTCTTCTTGGCGCTTTAGAAAGTAGATCGCTGCAAACTTCTCGCCTAAAATCTTTCATCGTCAATTTTGGCTTATCTAATTTTGAGTATACTATATATGCGTTGACCACAGAAGCATCAATGAAAAACCAAAAGAGACGATGCCACCACTTTTTACTTTTTCGGTCTATTTCGTAGACTGTTTTTTTCTGATCAAACAGATCCACCCCGTTCATATGTGCATTATAATCTGCAATCATACGAGGACATGTGACTTCTATGACATCACCATTTCTCTCTTTGCGTTTAATTTGTATAACGTCATCAGGTTGGTGAAAATTTGACGACAAGTGCACACTTCTATTATCCTTCCATTTAACTGCAACTAAATTGGAATCGCTTACATGGACATCATAATCCCCCCTATTCATACGTCGATCACTCAAAAATGTTGGAAGAAATTTACGACTTACATTGACTGTTCCACAGCAATATATTTCGTTTATCAGGAGATCCTCGAAAAGAGGCACGCTTGAAAAAAAGTTGTCAATATATAGACGATGACATTTGTTGTGCAAATCCTTACAAAGGTGCTTTACAACTCGCGAACCGAGAGATTTTTCAACAGAATTTTTTACTTTCCCTGTATAGATTTCAAAATTCCAAGCATATCCTGACTGATCAGCTAATATCCATATTTTATACCCTCTTTTGACAGGTTTCTTCGGCATGTATTGTTTTAAACTACTCCTTCCTTTAAATTTAACCATTGATTCATCTATAGCAATACACTCCGTAAGATCAAAGTTTCTTTGAAAATTTTCAAGCATTGTGTCAAGAAAAGGCCTTAATTTATAAAGCTTATCATAATCAGCATGAGTTCTTGGAGGCATGTTAGAGTTGTCATTCAAGTGAATGTTTCCTAATAGCCAACTGAATCTATTCAGAGGCATTTTACTACTTACATAACTATCATGTAAATCTGGAGCTGAACTCCAGTAGTCTTTGTAGCTAGGAAGTCGTTTTATACCCATAAGAATATTAATTCCAATGAATGCCTCTATTTCCTCTTTTGAAGTTGGAACAAATAGTTTTCCTGATTTTTAAATTCTCCTGCTGAGCATATAGGTTGGTCTGATACGCTATTTGTTCTAACAAATGATCCGTCAGAAACAGTCTAAAAATATCAGCAGGTTCTTTTTCATCCATATCCTTAATAAACTGAGCTAATCCATCAGAGGATTGTAAGAATTGTCGGGGTTCCTCAATTACATTAGTGTTGTCCCAAGTAGGAGGAGCATAAAAGCTGTTAGCATTAATATCATTAACTTGGGCCAAATCGCGCCTAATTCTAGCAGCTAACTCGGAAAGGGGAAGGTCACTCTCTGATAGGTCACTATCTGATAACTCATCTTCTGCAACAATATGTCGTACACCTTCCTGCAATGTGTTTTCGTCATCAGAACAACTAAGGTCATTGTTGTCAACTGACTCGCTGTCAGATGGGATTTCAGCACAATTTTCAATATAACAATTTTCTACTTCCTCATCAAACTCAGCCCTTGTCATGCCAACAATATTAAAAGGTAAATCATCAGGTCTTCGATCCATAATATCTGTAAAAAACAAAAATAATAATTTTTTGTTAAAATGGCCTAGTGTCACAGTGGTACACATAGAGGACACTCAAATTTTCTCCATTTCCACGGTGCTGAAATCAAATCTGAATACTACAAAATCGAAAAACTAAGTACCTACCTCTATTTTGTTGCAAATCAATCCAATAGCGCCTTTTAAACAATGTTTAACTAATTTTCTTTCACACAAAACATAGACAAATCAACACACACTGTTTACATCAGCTTTGAAGCCCAAATGATTGACGTTTTAGATCTATTTGAATAACTGACCCCCAACGCCATCTGTTATTGTTTAAGGACAACTCAATACAGGTGCTCTGTAATGTGGTTCATTCAAAATACCACTGTACCATATCTGAGAGATATATTTAAAAGTGGTACATGTGGAGTACCACTATGGCAATATCGCAACATAGTAGGTGGTTCATTGCGTGTACCGCTGAGCCACAAAGAGTTAAAATCATTAACCGTTCTTACAAGTTAATAAAATATAAGGAAGAATTTAGTATCGCGAGCGCCAGTTAATACAGAAAAACAACAACATTTTGATTTACCCCAGAAAAGAGACATTAGGAGTTATATAGTCGAAATTTTTACACACTTATAAACTTAAAAAAATGATCAAAAATAACCCAAAAACTGACAAAAATCGCTCAAAAAAATGCAATAAGCGCAACACCGATCTTACTATTGCAATTCACAAAAATGCGACGATGTTGCCGGTTTTTAAGCAATGGTATTGTATTTAAGTAAAAACAGATTATTTGCATAACTATTTGTTGATAATAATTATATATAGGTAATGAAATATTACATAGGTTATTATTACAGTATGGGATCCACTTTAAAATTTAATTTTAAAATTACTCGCAAGTAAACATTTCTTTTCATAAACATTTATTACGTCTATGATTTTTTTTCTATGTAAGATAGTTGACAACACCTTTTCAAATTAACCACATCCAGATGATATCAAAACAATTCCGTCTCCCTGTTATGTTTATGGTCATATCTAATTAAAAGTTAAGAAAATTCTTCACGTAATTAAATGAAAAGTTTAATTAGAACATTTTCTGTATCCACCAACAAAATTACGGGATTAAACATTTAATGAAACTGTAAATAATAAGAAATTTAAAATTTTTCAAGTTTTTTGATATTATTTTTGGAATTAAAGCAATCAACTCAACAATTATTCAAAAAATTCTTTAATTTCAGGAATTTGAATATTTGATTGATTAAAAGATACCGAAAAACCTTACTCGCTTTAAATTTGTTACCCAGTTTGAACAGTGGCGGCTCGTGGTCGACTTTTCAGGGGGTCAATAGATCTACACTACAAACAGTCATCTGAAAAAATCAGACAAACGAAACAAAAAAAAAGCTATTTTTACTTCGCAACCTGTCCAGGCAGGTAAATCCTACATAATTTTACGAAAATAACGATTTACTTTGTTTTTGTCTTGTTTGCTGAATTTTAAATTTCGGCAAAGGTCGACTACTGGTTTTAAATTCGAGCCGTTTCTCAAATTCCAGCTCGCAAAAATAATTGAAAATAGCTTTTAAAGTCTTAATATTCTAAAACACTGTGGCTAACTTTCTTTAAAACATTAATTTAAATCGCAAAATCAGCAAACAAAATGTAAAGTCTTGAAAATAAAATCTAAAAAAATACGCAATCGTAAACACAACCTATCACACGATCCACATTAAACGCATCAACTGCAGTTGATTAACTTAAAAAATATTTAAGTTTCCTAAGCGCGGCTTTTGACCCAAACTTTGCCAATGTAAGCCGTATATTACCTATGCGAATTTGATCGGGAACACTGGGAAAAACTCGCCTCCGTTTACAACCACGAGGTCAATGAGGGCCTCCAGCCGTGATTGATGCCAACTGTCAACGAGTTTATACGCTTACAATAATAGAGGGAATTTCCAAATTAAAAAAAAAATTGAAAAAATATAAATTATGTATTATCTTATTTAGTTGTTTGTTTGGAAATGGGGCGTCATTGACCATATGACCTAATGGAGGAGCCGCCACTGAGTTTGAATATATAGAATATATATTTGATTTTTAAGTGTACTTTAAATAATTTATTTTGTCGCTCTCTAGATATTTAAATTAAATATCTCTATATATATTATATGAGTTCCTGTACATTTAGTAATATTGAATTTATATTGGTTAAGTAAAAGTATTTACTTTATCACTGTGTTATACAAAGACATTTCTAATGAATCTGACATAATAAAGGATATGGTCAGCTAAACTAATGAACCATCTTTGGTCTAGAAGGATCAGAATTTGCACCAACTTCTAAGATTAGCTATTATTGAAAATCCACTATTTTTACTAAAGAACATTTCAACTATACATACATAAGTTTTTATTAATAAAATAACCTGACCATCAAAAGTTCTGATTAATTAGAAAACCTATGTAGGGCTAGAGACATTTATAACTTTCAGAAAATAGTGATAACAACTGTTAGAACAGAACAGAAACAACAGAACTCTCTGAAAATAAATTCATTCATGCTTGTGGGAAAGTTTGAATCCTTATTGAATAGAATTATTATATATTATATATATATATATATATATATATATATATATATATATACATAAATCATAGATATTCGAAACTACAGAAATAAATGGAATGCTTCTGTTCACTCCTGCAAACATATCATTAATTAATTAATTAATTAATGAGCTGTCTTCACTTTGAAAATAGATTTCAAACTTTGTAACTGTTTACCACATTTGCTTCAAATTCTAACGAAACCAGTATTACAAATTAACATAAGCTTTTATCCATGAACCAACCTTGTCATGAGAGGTTTGGATTGATTAAAAATCACTCACGTATTTGCTGTTATCGTAGAGATCACGCTTACAAACGTGTGGATTGAGGATGACGAACGATTACAGCCTAGCGATTTTGGGTTGTACTTGAAGTATAAAAGGAAAAAAATTGATGTAAAGACTAGTTTAAAAAAGAAAATAATTTTTTTTCTCTGATAGACTTGGAACAATAATGTATCAATGGACGAGATCTACATGTAACTTTTATCCTGATTATTTATGAAGAAATAACGTGATTAGACATGGCATTACTTCCCATGAAAGTCTATACGTAAATAGTCTCAAATATCTGAAATATTCAAACATGATATATCCACAATCTCTAGGTTATAAAAATCTTTGACTTACTTTCATATTTTACTAAAAAAACAAACTTCTAGTAACAGATAGAACTACTACAGTAGTGGTAATATCTGAGGTTTTTTATAGCCTGTTTTAAGTTCAATAATCTTTTTAACCATGTGATATCAACTGATTGAACAGTAATTTCAACAAATAAATTCTGCGGTAAAATTACAACAATTTGATTATGGTGATTTTTATTAACAAAAGGGGATTTGTTATCAGAAATTACTACTGTTATATTAAAATAATTATATGCTAATAATGAATACTGTTATATTAAAATATCGAGCTGCATACTCAGTGATAAAGTATACTTTTATAAGTTATAAAATGTTTGAAATTAAAAACAACGAAAAGTGGAAAAAGTTTGCCCTCGAATGGGATTTGAACGCACAACCTCTATCATATCGGGACATTACTCTACCAACTTAGCTATCGAGGAACCGATAGCAAACCGGCAAAGGGAGGCAACTAGTGCTCGCTCGAAGCAGGACCAATCCCGATTAGTGGAACGTTGAAGAGTGAAACATGTCTACGGCGGGTGAAAGAATGATATAGCCTGTCTTCGCCGGTTTGCTTTGCTATCAGTTCCTCGATAACTTGGTAAAGCAAAGTTCCGGTATGACGGAAGTTGTGGGTTCAAATCCCACTTGAGGGCAGACTTTTCCACTTCTCATTGTCTTTAATTTCCATCATTTTCAAACTTGTTGCTTGTTTCGATTTTGCATAACCTACAAAACTCACCTTTCCTACTTGCAATTATACTTTCATAGTTGATTTTTTTCAATTTTTATTCAGAACTCATGTTTAAAATAAAGACATTTTAGAATAGGCATTAAACATCTTTATCAGAAGTATCTATAATTGCTATTATTTAAATTTTACTTTCGTTATATTTTCAAAGCTTATATAGAGAAGCTTTGTAGTTTTATTTACAAAAGCAATGTTTTATCTAGTCTATATGTGTGAGACCCAAATAAGAAAGGAAGTTGTTAGTAATTCATATTTTTTAAATGTGTGACATATGTGCTGTGCTATAAATTTTCTAAAAAAGAAAAAGTAACGAAAATTAATCCTGTTTAAAAAGTTAAGATTTGAATTTCAATTAATTTTTTCCTGTGTCAAACAGGTTTATCTTTCTTTGATTTAATTCAAAATACCAAAAGGTCGATTTATGTAACATAAACTTGTTGGCCGTCTTTTATCATTAAATACGTTTACTGCAAATTAGGCCAAATAGGGTTTTATTTTTCAAAATAACTTACCACATATGTTACCAATCACAGAAACAGAAACTGAGGAATAAGTGTTTTTCTATGTCATATTAACACCTGGCACAGTTTTTATTACATTTTATAATTAATTTCCTTTTTAATAAGTTTATTTTAATTACTTTTATTCCAATATTTTGTATACGGTTTTAGACTGGCACTAAAACTTATATGAAGGGTCTCAACAATAACTAACTCATAGCGCTAATAACGAAATATCATTTACCCTGAAACTTTGAAGGAAAATCCAAAAAAAAACGTTTTTTGCAGGTTAACAGGTTTTTAAATATTTTGTGACAACGCATTTTAATAATATATGAATGTATGTTGTCACTAGTCTGGAACCAATTAACAGTTTTTTATTTTGAATTTTCCTTCTTAATTTAAAGTAACGTATTTTTTTAGAGTAGATAGAAAATTTTGTTTGTAAGACTTGTTTTAAAATAAATTTTAGGTTTTTAATAAGGAATGTGTCTTATTTTGTACCTATACATACAAGTTAAATATAATAATCTATAAGATATATGATATTCTGTAGTGCGACGGGCTCATAAAGGTGCATCCAGACTACTTGTACTCGTGCTCGTGCTCGTGATACTTGTGAGATTTCCGAGTAGTGTAGACGTGGGGTCAAGTCACGAGACAAGCCATGCGAGCAGCGCAAGCCATGAACTCGAGAGGATCCGCCCGGTGTGGACGGAGACTGGTTCACTTTCAGTTGATTGTTCATGGTCGTCGACGATGGAGTGGACAAACGATCTAAGAAATTCGTAAATGTATATGATAAAATGTCTTGAGATGTAGGTTATCGACTCTTAAGTCCCCCAGAAGATTTATTCCATTGTAAAATTCGCGATAAATGTATCAGTAGGTAACAACTCCTCAACAAAATTTATAAGCCCTCGAAAAACACCTGGATTTTCAGACAAAGCCGTTTCATCATGGCCACGTAGTGCCAGCTCGAATGCCCCACAAAATTTTACCATCTCTAAGGGATTTTCTATAAGCGGTGTCTAGCTGAATCAACACTTCCAACCGTAGCATAGTTCACCGAACATTTCATTTAATCTGCAGAAAACGCATGTTTTTTTATTTTTTTCTTTTAAGTGTTTCTTAATAATTCTGGCCTAAACAATCTCTTTTGTCTTAAAAACATATCTGAATGACTTCCATAACAAAAATTGTAACAGTGACAGTAATTTGAGACCAATACCTCTAATATCTGACCTAAATTTAAAGATTGACGATAAGGACTCCGTCTACTAAAAGAAAAAAGTTTTTTATTACTGAACCCTCCCAATTCAGGGAGGGTACTGTAAATAGTAGAGTAGATGATACTAAGTCTAGTTTGTCTATGATTTTATTAAACATACAATCTTTAAGAAACAAATGTGATGATTTGCACGCTTTTTTAGAATTTAATAATTTTCCAGATCTGGTCCTTATCACAGAGCATTGGTTGAGGCCTAATGAATGTTTTTATATACCAGATTATACCCCTGTATCTATTTACTGTAGGGAAGGTTCGTTACATGGTGGCACCTTGATTTTTAGCAAAAATAATTCTTACTTTAGTGACGGCTGACAAATTTAATAATGTGTTGGAAGAAAATTGCTTTAAATTTTCTGTTTCTTTTTCCAAGAAACTAAATCTATATGTCCTTTGTATTTATCGTCCACCCTGCAGTCAGATTGTTGAGTTCTTATCAAAACTCGATACTGTTTTATCTCTAATTCCATCTTACTGCAAACTGATTATCTCTGAAGACTTCAACATTAACTTTGAAGATAAAACTTCAACAAGCACTATTCTCCTATCAAACCTACTGACATTCTATGGCTTGGTAATGCATGTTAACTCTCCAACTCGCTTATGTTCTAATTTAGATGTGTTGTCATGTAATGTACTAAATGCGGGCCTCTCTGATCACGAGGCGGTTTGTAAGTGTAAGTATAACTCGGCCCAAGATTAGAGCAAGACGTAAATGTGGTCGAATTTTTAACCATGCTAGTTTTGAAAACTTTCATAATTTGGCTCTTAATGTGAATTGGCTTGGTGCATCCCATGTTGCTCTGTTGGACATCTTTAACCAGGCTTTTCCTAAACTCAAAAACTCAGCTCAAAACCAGAAGTGTTACACGTAAGTCTTGGCTTACAAAAGGCTTACGGATATCTGCTAAAAACTTAAGATCTCTCAATTACCTGAAAAAGTTTTTCAAAGACGCAAAATTTGTGTCATATTGCAATAAATACCGTAATGTATACCGTAAAGTCTTCAAAACAGCCAAAGATCTTCACTTCAGCAACAGACTTGAGGCTGCTAAAAATCGTCAAAGGGAAAGTTGGGCTATCATTAACGATCTACGCAACAGACCCAGCCGCAAAGAGTGTGAAATTGACATAGAGTCTAACTTGTTATTATTGCAGTATTGCTGGCAAACTTACCCAGAATTTAAATTCTTCTGTGGATCCACTTTCTTTCTTTAATGGTTTCTCTGTGCCTAGATCATTCTATTTCTTTGAAACCAACCTTGTTGAGGTCAAAAGTTGCTTGCACGATATTAAAAACAAGAGGTCATGTGGTGATGATGAAATATCTGCTGGAGTGCTTTTGTAGTCAGCTATGGCTATTCCATTACACAAGGGGGGTGAACTGACTGAACCGTCAAACTTTCGCCCCATTTCCTTGCTCTCGACTCTTTCTAAGGTCTTCGAAAAAGTTGTAAAAAGGAGAGTATAGAACTATTTGGAATCTTTCAACTTAATTACTCCAAAGCAGAATGGGTTTCAGAGCTCTAAGGGAACTCACGATGCCATTTTTGGCTTTCTAGAAACTGTTTATCTTTGTCTGAATCGGGGTGAGTTGGCGGCAGCGGTATTCTGTGATCTGTCAAAAGCCTTTGACTGCTTTGATCACAGAGTGTTGCTGCTAAAAGTTGAACTTTACGGTTTTAGAGGTAATGCTCTGGCCTGATTCGAGTCCTACCTCTCTGGTCGCAGTCAGTCAGTTGTTGTTTTTGGTGTGCAATCAACATGCTGCCACATCGACTGTCCTTTTTTTGTTGTATATAAATCATCTTGTACGTGTTCAAATTTCTGGCGATTTTACTATCTTTGCGGACGATACCTCCATTGTATGGCAACACAAAGATTCTATGCAAATGAGTAGTAATATATCATCTGACATTAACAGTATAAAACTATGGTGTGACGCGAACCGACTTTCCTTTAATGTAGCAAAGACAAATGTGGTTGGATTTAGGTGTGACATGCAGGATACAAGATGTGACGATCCTCTTAGGGAGGAGGGCGTTTCAAAATTTTTGGGGGTTTTCATAGATGGTGATTTTCGCTTTGAAGATCCTATTTTAAAGTTGAGTAAGAGACTTTCCTCTGGTTGTTTTGCAATTAAGACTGCTAGGAGTGAACTTGGCCCAGCGTTGGCATGATCAGTCTATTTTGCATTATTTGAATCACATCTTAGGTATGGTATTCCATTCTGGGGTGCCAGTAGTCAGAATATTTTAAACATTGTTTTTTTATTGCAAAAGAAGGCTGTTCGTTTTATGGCTAAGGTCACCCAAAAAGAGTCCTGCAGACCTCATTTTAAGTCACACGCTCACCTCTCTATTTATTCTTGAGACTGCTTCTCTGCTTTACAAATATGGCAATAACATTCGAATTCCATCACCTCGACACAATACTAGACAAGCATCTCATCTGACGACACCTATCCCAACTAAGGAATTTACTAAACAATCTTTTATATATGAGGGCAGAAAAATATTTAATCCTCTGCCAATTCATGTTAGGAATTCTGATTCACTTAAGATTTTTAGACGGACCCTAAAGTGCGCAGACAACTTACTCTAATTGTCCATTGTTTTTTCTTTTGTCTGGTGTCAATTATGTATTATTTTGCCCACCATTTTTTATTGCATTTAATTATATAACTGAAGTATTGTTACTACCTTTTGTTACAAATGTTAGTTTTATTATGTACTTTAACAGGTCTTTTGCTTAGATTTTTTTTGCTTTTTGAGTGTTTTTTTCCTTTTCTTTATTATATTTTTATTACTAGACAGATCTATGAATTGTACACTTTAACATAGATATTTACCTATATATAGTTTTACTTCTTTGTTATTTTTTTTTACCTGCTATTAAACAAAGGAAAAGGAAAGAAAAAAAAAACATTAACTTTAACATGCTTTGTCGACAGAAATTCTTTGTATTCTTGACAATACAGTACATTTTGATTTGATTAAGTCTTTAACGGTTTTGCACCATAATGAGTCCGACGAGTCCTTTGAAAACAACAAACAAACATAACAGTAAAATGAGTTAGAGACTTCACAACCACATATCCAGTTACCTAATCGTATATACTTTTGCGAAAGTTTCGATAAACCTCTTTATTTTTGTCTTTACTAGTTTGTCGTATACTGGCAAATTGCAACCACTTACCTTGAATTCGGTTATTTTCTCAAAACTAAGTTCGTTAGCACTCTTTAGTTGTTTAATATTTTGCATTCTCGACATTTTATTTCATCTACATTGACAACTCAAACCTAGACTACCTTGAAATTGGTTATTTTTGCAAAATTAAGTTCGTAAGCACTTTTTAGTAGTTTATTTTTTGCACTAGTCACTACCATCATTTTATTTCCTGTATATTTCCAACTCACACATGGATCATAAGAATTAAAAAATATATATTACAAAAAACAGTATATAAATCAATTTTCATCGATTAAAAACGTCCGAAACAATATCGAGTTAGAATATCGACCGGCGACCTCTGAACAATGCATGCCGACGTGATACCGCGACCGATCGATCGAATTATGAGAAGAGACCGGCTGATGACTCAAATCGCTATTTTATATTCCATTTGCTATCACGTTTCATATCTACCGGCTGCCGCTCGAAATCTTCGGGTACCTTCGTCAAGCTTTAAGGTAATCAGGGCAATTCGGACTGCCCGGCATGGTTTAGTATAGCGTATTTTATTATGCCTAAGAAACACAAGGAGACCATTCGAACCGCCGCGCGAGGCTAACAGTGTACCGTATTTAACTTTTCCCAAGGTTCCGTTTTATTACAACTATTAGGAGGGACGGTCAAACGAATAATTTATTTTCTGAAATATTTTTGGGGGGTTATTGACCAAATGAGCCGCCACTGTGTGCGAGCCATACATCTTTAAAAGTTTGCCAAAAACTTACAACATAATTGGTCAATTTTATTTAAAAGCGTATTGCCCGCACACTATCTTTTATTTACAAGTAGTCTATCTTGAATTTGAATATATATATATATACAGGGTTATTCACGCAACCGGTTCATTAAAAGTTTTTAATGATTAAGGTAAGGACAAGGGGTACTTCTTTTTTGAAATATTTTCAACTTCCTGTCAGTTCCGGTTTAAGCGGAAGTTGGTATCAACTTGCTTATTTTAAATGGAACACCCTGTATTTTATGATATTTTTGGATTCTACGGAGAATTTTAATGCTATTTTATGTAGCATGTCCTATACCTAGGTTCAAGCGTTCTTAAGATACTTGACCTTGAACCAAAAATGAGCCTTCGGGGTACCAAATTTTAAAATTTCATATTTTTGTAAGTTTTGAAGATATAATCTTCATATTTGGCAGACGATCGGTAAATAATCTTAGCTCGCTATTTTTTTATTGAATTTGTCTATTTTTATACAGGGTGTCCCAAATTCAGCGGCAAACAGTCACATTTTCAAAGCCACTAAAGTCCGTTTTTTTAAATGGGACACCCTATAACTTTATGCACTATCAAATGTAGAATTTAATTTTCTATCGAACTGTATTAAGGTTCCCTATACCTGTTCGTAACCATTTTCGAAATAATCAGGTTTTTATTAAACTATCATATGTATTTGCTAAATGCTTACACCTTCTCGTAGTAAGCCATGGAAAAACAACTGTTGTGCTTTTCTGTTCAACATGACAGCTGATTTGAAACTTTTAAATTAAAATAAAATAACACTCAAAAGCTGATATTCTCAATTTATTTTATATTCGAGGAGAATGTTACAAAATATTGGAGAGAACGTGCCATGTTTTTAATGAAAAACATCCTCATTTATCGCCAATGAACAACAAAAAATTGAAGAGGATTGAAACGAAATTTTTTCGTTTCGGAAAAGTTAAAGTTATAAAATTAATAAAATGTAATAAATTGTTTACATTTATTTGACTGTTCTAAACTTGTTTTAGTGAACTTAAAAATTATAGCAATCTAACAATCAACAATAAATAAATAAAATAATAAAATTGAATTATAACAAATGTTCTATATGCTGTCCGTTCATTTGAAGACACATTTCAATTCTTCTTTGTACAGTTGCTGTGGCCCGTTGATTTTGTCCGTTTTCTAATTCGGCAAAAGCTGTTCGTATCCTGTCCAGTAAATCTTCTTGGTTATTTACTGGGGAGGCATAGACTTTACCTTTGATAAATCCCCATAAATAAAAGTCTAGAGGTGTTAAATCAGGCGATCGCGAGGGCCATCTCCAAGGGCCATTGGGACCAATCCAGCGATCTTCAAAAATTCTGGATAATTGGAAATAAACTGCAGTGGAATTATGTGCTGGTGCCCCATCTAATTGATACCAATAATTTTGCAGCTCACCAATAGGAATTTCTTCTATAAATTCAGAAACCGTCCCTTGTAGAATTTCCAAACACTTATCACTGTTTAAATTGTCTTCATAAATACAGTACCGCACCCGATGATTTAATACTATACCGAAAAATTGAAGCTAAACCTCTCTTGAGAACGCGTTTCGCGTAAAGCGTGCGGATTTTCTGCTGCCCAGAAATATTCGTTTCTTCTATTTGTTATTCCTTCTCTAGAAAATTTCGCTTCATCGGTCCAAAATGTTTTTGAAAGGAATTGAGGGTCCTCTTGAATTTTCAAAAACGTGAATTCGCAAAATTCTACTCGTCGGACGTCATCACCAGGTCTCAAGGCTTGCACGTTTTGGAAGGAATAAGGGTGCATATGATGTTCGCTCAAGATTCTTTGGATAGATGAAGAAGAAATTCCCAAATCGTTTTCTGCAGACGGTATTGAACTTTCCGGGTTTGCGTGGAAATAAGCTAATGTGCTTATTACGTTATCCTCGGCATTTGTCACTGGTTTCGGAACATTTTTTGTAACTTTAACCTTGCCAAAACGCAAAAAGTTCGTTTCAATCCTCTTGAATTTTGACTTGTTCATTGGCGGCAAATCAAAGTGGCGTTCATTAAACACACGACACGTTCTCTCCATAATTTCATAACATTCTCCATGAATATAAAATAGATTGAGAATATCAGCGTTTGAGTATTCTTCCATTTGGATTTAGGAGATTTAGTTTATCACTGACAGCTTTTGATAAATAACGCATACTAATCATCTGTCATATTGGATATTGGATCTCAATTGTTTTTCCATGGCTCACCATTGGAACATGTAAACATTTAAGTAAGTACATACGATATTTTTATAAAACCCAATTATTTCGAAAATGGTTACGAATAGGTATAGGGAACCTTAATACAGTTTGATAGAAAATGAAATTCTACATTTGATAGTGCATAAAGTTATAGGGTGTCCCACTTAAAAAAAAACGGACTTTTGCGGCTTTGAAAATGTGAATGCTTGCCGCTGAATTTAGGACACCCTGTATAAAAATAGACAAATTCAATGAAAAAAAAATAGAAACCTAAGATTATTTACCGATCGTCTGCAAAATATGAAGAATATATCTTCAAAACTTACAAAAATATGAGATTTTAATATTTGGTACCCCGAAGGCTCATTTTCGGTTCAAGATCAAATATCTTAAGAACGCTTGAACCTAGGTATAGGACATGCTACATAAAATAGCATTAAAATTTTCCGTAGAATCCAAAAATATCATAAAATACAGGGTGTTCCATTTAAAATAAGCAAGTTGACACCAACTTGCTTATTTTAAACTACGGTTAAACCAGAAGTGACAGGAAGTTGAAAATATTTCAAAAAAGAAGGGCCCCTTGACCTTACCTTAATCCCAAATTTGAAATTTTTATCTAAATGGCATCATCAAAACTTTTAATGAACGGGTTGCATAAATAACCCTGTATATATATAATATATATATATATATATATATATATATATATATATATATAACTAAGAATGGACGCCGGCCATAACTCGCTAACCGTTAATCATATAACTTGGGGAAAAAAACATTATTAGCTAAATCGACTAAGAGAAATCGCTGGAAAATATTTTGAAGTTCCGCATATGGCCGCTAGGGGGCGCAACTGTTATGGTCAATCAGAAAAAGGGCTGTTTCTTAAAAAATATTTATGTAAAGGTATATTATAAATACTGCCATCGTAAAGAGTAGAAAAATTGTGATTTTTTTGTTAAGGATATTTTGCTCTATCTCGTAAAGTGTAGTGGTGGGGGAAGGTCAAACATGTTTTTATTTAAATGTCAATAACTCCGTTATAAGTCAACGGAATTGAACAAACTAGGTCTCGTTTAAAAGAGCCCATCTTAACTAATAATCTGATGTAAAAAAAAAATCCGATTTGATTTCGCCGTGGTAACTAGAGGGCGCTGATTGACATCACAACAATTATTACGCATTATTTTGAAAATTTTAAATAGCACGCTATATCTGTTTTAACACAATTTAATAGAGGAGGAAATTTTCAATAAGTCAGTGCAAATTTCAGCTTCCTAACTTTTTTCAAACCGGAAATATAAATAAAACAAATATTAGGGCGCTGGGTACGCAACATCTCCCTAATCTGTATGGACATAGCCTACATCACAATAATTCAGTAATAATACCACAGATAATATTCAACGCAAATCGCTAAAAATTATACTAATGTTCTGAAATAACCACCAGGTGGCGCAGTAGGAGTCAATAAGTGCAATATTAAATTTTCATTATAATGGGAAATGAAAGCCATTTAAATGGAACGTGTGAAAGAAACGATAATAAAAATATAATTCAATTAATGCCGCCCTAAATGTTCAAATTGTCGGTCATCGTTTTCGATGCACTTATGCATCCTATCTCGCGTGGATAAAACTGCAGCCTCCAGTTCAGCAACTGAAATAGTATTTATACAGTCTCTTATTCGCTGAATCATATTTTCCCGTGTAGTGGGTCTGGTGGCAAAAACTAAATCTTTCACTCGACCCCATAAATAAAAATCTAAACACGTTAGGTCGGGTGACCTAGCTGGCCATGGAATGCCGCCTCGCCCTATCCATCGGCCAGGATAGTGGGCATCTAAAAATTCCCGAACGTTGACGGCGAAGTATCGTGCTGGTATACCAATCGTTGTCGGACGTTCAGAGGTACGTCCTCCAACAAAATCGGCAATTCCTCCCTTAAAAATCTTAGATATCTCTCACCATTCAATGGATTATCGAAAAAAAATGGTCCGATAATTCGTCCGCCTAAAATCCCTGCCCAACAATTTACAGACCAACGGCCTTGGTGCTGGACTTCGCGCATCCAATGGGGATTTGTTCTGGACCAATAATGTGTATTGTGAAGATTGACACGTCCATCGCTCTGGAAGGTAGCCTCATCGCTCCACAATATTCGCCTCAGAAATTGCCGATCTTCCCTCATTACACCCAAAAGCCAGTGACAATGGTTTAGTCTGTGATCAAAATCTGCAGCAGTCAATTCCTGATGCAGCACTAAGTGATATGGATGTAACCTAAAACAAGATGAAGATATTTAATTGATGTTCCAGGAAATTATTGGTTTTCTAGGCTTAAAGACCTATGTGACATCAGAATCACGTGACTTTTGTTAAAAAATATGTCCAGTTTATATTTGCAATGTCGTTGCTTACCTGTGCTCTTTGAGTATATTTTGAACAGTGGTTCGCGTTACTCCTAGGTCTAGCGCAATAATTCGAGTACTTAGTTGAGGATTAAACTCGATATACGCTAGGACATTAATTACATTCTCTTCGGTGCGTCCTCTGCGTTGTCTGCGGTATACGGGAATATGCACGTTTCCAGTGGTTCGCAAACGTTGGATCACTCGAAGAAAAACCTTTTTACTTGGGTGGCGTCTCTGCGGATATTCCTGCGCATATACTCTTGCAGCAACCGTAGCATTTCTCAAACATTCAAAATAAACACCTATCATGTCGAATAGTTCTTGATTTGTATAAATCATTTTGTTCTTAACACAACGCAACACGAACAATAACAAATCTTGAACAAGAAAAATACGAACTACAACAATAACATGAACAACAGCAACTAGAAAAACTCAAAAAACACGAAAATCTCGGACAAAAACGCGAAATGATAGCAATACTATTAGGAAATTCAAGAACGATAAATAGCAACTAAAAGGCACTGACAAGAAACTATTGTTTATTTTTTGACGTATTACTTTCAATTTTGTTTTCACAGCCTACTATTTTTTTTTGCTTGATGTAGCAGAAAATTGCTAAGGAATTATTATTTATCTATGTTTTTAGTTTATTGTTATTCTTGTGCATAAATTGTCGATTTTAAGAAAGACGGAGATTTGCAACGGTCGAATATATTAGGATTTTTCTTATTTATTACCTTATAATATCTAACTTACTGAAAATAGAGTAAACTACAAAAAAATATAGAGAAAAGTAAAATTGCGAGTAAAACTATGCTTATTAACGTCTACTGCGCCACCTGGTGGTTATTTCAGAACATTAGTATAATTTTTAGCGATTTGCGTTGAATATTATCTGTGGTATTATTACTGAATTATTGTGATGTAGGCTATGTCCATACAGATTAGGGAGATGTTGCGTACCCAGCGCCCTAATATTTGTTTTATTTATATTTCCGGTTTGAAAAAAGTTAGGAAGCTGAAATTTGCACTGACTTATTGAGAATTCCCTCCTCTATTAAATTGTGTTAAAAGAGATATAGCGTGCTATTTAAAATTTTCAAAATAATGCGTAATAATTGTTGTGATGTCAATCAGCGCCCTCTAGTTACCACGGCGAAATCAAATCGGATTTTTTTTTACATCAGATTATTAGTTAAGATGGGCTCTTTTAAACGAGACCTAGTTTGTTCAATTCCGTTGACTTATAACGGAGTTATTGACATTTAAATAAAAACATGTTTGACCTTCCCCCACCACTACATTTTACGAGATAGAGCAAAATATCCTTAACAAAAAAATCACAATTTTTCTACTCTTTACGATGGCAGTATTTATAATATACCTTTACATGAATATTTTTTAAGAAACAGCCCTTTTTCTGATTAACCATAACAGTTGCGCCCCCTAGCGGCCATATGCGGAACTTCAAAATATTTTCCAGCGATTTCTCTTAGTCGATTTAGCTAATAATTTTTTTTCCCCCAAGTTATATGATTAACGGTTAGCGAGTTATGGCCGGCGTCCATTCTTAGTTGGCCACCCCGTATATATATACTAAAATCGATAAAAATGCGCTTTCATACATCTTTATCAAAAGTTCTTGGCGCCGGAAAAGATATATGTATGTAAAATAGCAAAAATATATAATTTCTGCAGGTGCAAAACGGCCTACAAGAAGAATTGCTTTCGATTATGGCACAGGGTACCCTTCTGCGATCATGATTTTTGGGCCTCTACCCTCATCAGGCAGGCTTGTACCCAAGGAGACCTGAAATAACAGATTGCTCGATATGACAAAAATCCAAACGTCAATGATACTGAAACAGTACTACATGCTAAGTGTAACACTTAGCTCTAGGGTTGCACGATATATATCGAGGCTCATTATTGATATTTTACCATTGATGGATTTCGGTTCGATATATCGATGGTCTCCCAGTTAATTCAGGATACGCGCCATCTAGTGCTGCAACGCTGCAAAACATGAACTTTAAAATAAATATTGTGATTGATGTGAATGGGAAAAAAAAACGGATCGAAACGAAAATACGGCGTTAGTTCCCATTTCTGTTAAAACTTTACATTGACAACTTTGATATATTGTAAGGATTCATTAATATCGATGCAAATGTGTCGATATTTTCACTATATCGATTTATCATCATACGTCGATATATCGGTTTTCGATGGATTTCATATATCGTGCAACCCTACTTAGCGCCACCTATTTCGGCTACAGACACATAGGTATTTTTGGCAAATGTTTTTGTGTCGTTCTTTTCCCGTTGTGATTATTGTTGTAGCCATGTATTTCAATAAAAATTTTAATTTGGAAATTTGAAAAGGTGTATAATTGATACGCAGATATCAGGAAAACGGTCACTTTGAGCGACATTTACAAAGTATACTTTTTTTTGCGTAAAAAAAGTGGAAAAAGTATATTTAGCATTTAGTCTAATACACCGTGACAAATAAAAGAAATTGGTGAAAAATGGACAGATATATTTTAATAAATCACTAGTTTTAAAATAAAAAATACATATTTTAATAATACATTATAATAAAATAAAAACAAAACAAAAATACATAATATTAACGTGTTCATAAATATATGAAAGTTACCTGAAGTATATCTTTCAAATTTTCAACAGTTTTGAATAAGACAACTTTATATTTGGAAAAATATATACATCTTATAATATAAATTAACAATAATCTCTTGGAAACTTCATTAGGATGATTCTTTTTCGCTAGTTAACTTTTGCACTTCGAAAACGGTATCATTTAGATTACTAAGCTGACTTGTTTCCATTTCCTCATCTGAATCCTCCAAGATTGTGGGGTCCAAATCTGGATTTTCAAATAAGTTTTCCATGGCTTTAATCTTGTATTTTTTGATAACGACATTTCCTTTACCATTATTGTCTCCGTTTATAGATTCGGTAATAATGTGAGGCACACTTAAACAAAACAAATTATGGTGAGCATCAAAAAATTTTAAAAAGGCAAAGTTCAAAACAGCACCTTTAAACAACACCAAAATAAATTCGTGTCAATGTAGTTATAATGTACGAAAAACGCAAATCTACTTGAAAAGGGTGGCAAATAAAGGATAATCAATTTTCTAGGAATAATCAGCTTTTATCAGAGTTCCAGTTTAGCAAAGTGTGAGAATGCATTAAAAGGAAATATGGAGTGTGTAGATGTTTCTTAACCTTAATAAGGCTTTTAACACAGCCTCCCATAAAAATGTGTTTGCATCTTAGCAAAATAGGTATATAGTGCACTTAGCACCTTACTCCACTAATGATCTTAAGGAAGTTTTGAGAGAGAGCAGGGACTTAAAAATTTTACTGAAATGAAGTTATATTAAGTTAGTCATTATTGTTATAATGGGTATGTAATTTTTTACCTGTTATTGTAATTTTACCCTTTTATCATGATTACTTACTTTTAAATAGTGACTTTTAATTACTTTAATGCCTTTGACTTATCTATAAAAATGTATTTTTTTCCTAAGAATAATAAATATTATTATTATTATAACAATTTAATTGGCAAACTATAAGTGACCACAAAATGAAATCACAGACACACATACTCTGGAGGCTAATACCATGACCAGCCCTTAATTACACTGTTGATTTCTGAGTTCTTTTAGGAGAAATAATGTTAATGTATTTTTGTTTCACCACTGTCACAACAAGGATACCATGATCCTGCAGTGCCACAGACACAATGCTGGGACTTTAAGGATATTGAAGCTCTGAAGTCAATATTTTCTGCTCTTGCTCGAAGTCACCTAGAATACTGCTGCGTAGTATGGTTTCCACTTTACAGAATCCACACAAAGAGAATAGAAAGGGTTAGACTTAAATTTGCCAGCTGAAAGACGCTGAAAATTGACCCGACATTAATGGGCTACAGAAAGAGAGGGACGTACCCTTGGTATTGATAATATAGTCTCCTCGAGTAATGTTAAACCGATCTTTTGGTTAGAAAATTTTGAACAATCTATTAGATTGTCCATCACTGCTTCGTGAGAGGAGGTTCTGGGTACCAGCCAGGCCAACGCGAAACAATGATGTGTTTTCCCTAAGACCTCTTATGTTTATGTATTATGTATTTTAATATGTTAAATTGTATACTATATGGGTTCTATTTCAGTCAAACAATGAATACGATTTCGCTCAATTTACCATCAATCAAAACAAGCTTTTATTTAAGAAAATGTACAAAAAAGATTAAAATAGAACACAATACACAATCAAAAATGTTTACCGTCCCTAGCTTCTGAAACTCTTTTTGTGACAATGAGTTTTCTTGAATTGCAACAAATGAATTCTCTTTGCAATCACATGGGCAGAATTTTAGATCTGCTATTTGCTGATGACTTCGTTAGTGTTTTCGTTTCATCTTCAAATTTTCCTCTTGTACAGATTGACCCCTACCATCCAGCAATTGAAGTGAAGTATAAAATTAAATGTTTCGCCGATAAACAATCAAAATCAAGTAAGTATTTAGCAGTTTCATAAAGCAAATTTTGTCAATTTAGATATTTTTTATAAGCAGTCCGACTGGTCATTCTTATTGTCTGAGCCTGATATTAACAGAATGGTTGAACAGTTCTATGAGGTTTTATTTCAGGGTATCAATAATTGTATCCCCAAGAAAATCGTGGCTAACTGTAAATATCCCAAAGGGTTTGTCCTTCCCTTAAATAAGCTTATTGGGCAAAAGAATTGCTTATACAAAAGATATAAAAGGACTGATAAACTTGCTGACTATTAGGCCTATTCTGACATAAGACGTGAGGTTAAACTTCGAATTGATATGTGTTATCTTACATGTCACACAGACTAGAGTTACTTATCCCAGAAAACTTTAAATACTTTTGGTCATTTGTACGAAACTTAAGAAGAGACTCCAATCTGCCCAGTATTATGAATTTTGACAGGCAAAAAATCACTGGATCAAATAACATCGCAAATGCTTTTGCTAGTCACTTTCAGTCTTGCTATACTTACAACCATAATTTAGACTTTAGTAAAATTGATCCAATAAGTTATTCAGGAAAGATACACTATCAACATATTGTTTTACAGAGGCAGAAATCTTTAATAAATTAAAGGACCTTGATCCTTCCAAGAAGGCTGGCCCTGATGGAATTCCTACTATTCTATTGCAACGATGCTATGAGTCATTGTCTCAGCCTCTATGTATAATTTTTCAGAGATCCATTAATCTGGGTTCCTTTCCTGAATTTTGGAAGTTGTAGAAAACTTCTTCTTCTGCCCATTTTCAAATCTAGTGATAAAAGTGATGTGAAGAACTACAGAGGTATTTCTTTACTTTCACATATACCAAAGCTCTTTGAGGCAATTATCACCGATCATATATTTGAGTCTTTAAAACACTATATTACGAGTATGCAACATGGTTTTTATCGTGGTCGTTCAACAACTACCAATCTGGCAATATTTCAAAACTACTTAGTGACATCGGTTGAGGCTGGCAAGCAGACCGATGTTATTTACACTGACATATCTAAGGCTTTTAACAGTGTTTGCCATCAGCTTCTGTTATGGAAAGATCTAAAGTGCACCGTTTTCACAAATGTATTATACCATACCCCCCACCTACTTCATAGATAATGTACACCTTGAAGTTGTTAGTTCTTTCACAGACCTAGGTGTTATCTTTGATGAAAATCTAACTTTTAATCTACATATTGATAACAACAATTGTACTTAAGGGTTTTAGACTACTAGGTTTTATAAAGCGACATACAAAACACGTAACTGATACCCAAAGCAATTGGGTGTCTCTATAACTCATTGGTTCGTAGCGTTCTAGAATATTGTTGTACAATATGGAGTCCATCATACCAGTGCCACATCGACAGAATTGAAAAATAGGTTTTGGAAGGAAGGAAGGACGTAGCCGATGCACGCATAAGACAAGTGGTCCTTCTGAAACGTACACTACAGAATGCTAAACATTCTAAATGGTACGGATTCGTAAACAAGGTCAAAATAAAAAAGTCAAAATCGAGAGACCCAATAAAAACAGTAACTACATCAAACATTTAAAATAGAGAAAAAAAATTGATACACAAATACACATTTACAGACAAAAAAAAATTACAAAGGAATACATAAATCCATAGGAATACGAAGTGTAAAAAACCTCACAAAAGCAATCCATTCAGCTGCCTTTTTAGCTGCAAAGTGCTAAGTCTAAAGATGTCATATTCTGCGAAATGACGATTGTAATTACACACTAGTCGGTCAACAAATGCGCCAGACCCATAATTTGTACGGTGGTATCTTTCAAAGAATAGCTGAGGTTGTCTTGTTCTCCTAATAGGTGCCAAAAATGAGACCGACCCCAACAATATTTCACAATCAATGTCTCCATTTATTAGCTTGTGTAGAAAGACAAGAAGTGCCTTACGTCTCCGAAACTCAAGGGTTTGAAGGCCGCATAGAAGAGCTCTAGTGTTATACGATAGATCCTGATATGGAAAATTAAATTTATATAAGAGGTATTTCGCAAATCTATCTTGTACTTTTTCAACTCTATCGTTATGGCACTGGTATGATGGACTCCATATTGTTGAACAATACTCCAAAACACTCCGTACCAGTGAGTAATACAGACAGACAATTGCTTTGGTGTCCGTCACATGCCTTGTATTCCTTTTTATAAAGCCCAACAATCTAAAACCCTTGAGTACAATGCTGTCAATATGCAGATTAAATGTTAGTTTGTCATCAAAAATAACACCTAGGTCAGTGTAAGAACTAACAACCTCTAGTGTTACATCATTTAAAAATATATATATATATATATATATATATTTTTAAAATACCTCTTACATAAATTGCATTTCCCATATCAAGGTCTGTCATCTTATACTAGAGCTCTTCTTTGCGGCCTTCAAACCCTTGAATTTAGAAGAAAGAAGACACTTCTGGTCTTTTTGCATAAATTGGTGAATGGTGGGATTGACTGCGAAGTGCTGCTTGGATCAGTCCCGTTTTTAGTGCCTATTAGAAGAACAAGACAATCACAGCTGTTTATTGAAAGGTACCGCCGAACAAATTATGGTTTTAACGCATTTGTTGACCGACTAGTTCACAATTACAATCGTGACTTCTTAGAATATGATATTTTCAGACTAATCACTTTGCAGCTGAAAAGACAGTTAACCAGATTGGTTTTGTTATGTTTTTTGGCCTATATTGATGTACGTTTTTGTTTATGTAGTTGTGTAGTTTGATTATTATTGATGTATTATTTTATTTCAATTGAAAATCTTTCTTATTTGTAATTTTTGTTTGCTGATCTGACATATTTTTTCTTAGAGTTATTGACTTCATTATTTATTTATTTGACGTTATTTGCGAATGCGTACCATTTGGAATGTTTAGCATTCTGTAGTGTTCGTTGAAGGGCCACTTGTCCGATGCGTGCATCGGCTATGTCCTTACATTACAAATTAAAAAAAAAAGTATTATTATACTCGTCATTTTAACTTGTCCACATTTTATTCTGCTATAAATTTCTTCTTTTCAACAATTTATGAAGCTATAGTTCTCTTTGTACCTAAATAATCTGTTAAAAAATCGAATTTCCTAACTTGGTTTACTAATACTAAAAAAGGATTATTAAAAAAACTGCACATAAAAATTAAAAGACAACTGGTATTTATCAATATTACCTTGAGTTTAGCCATGTACGAGACAAATGTAATCTATTGTCTAACAATATTACAAAAATTATGTAGAGAATGGGTGAAGATAATGCTGCATTTTGGACATTTGTAAGTGAAAAGAAAAGATGTAGCCTGTATGAAACTTGGAGATCAAAAATATGATGGTAGACAAAGTATTGCAGATACATTTGCCAAGCACTTTGGTTCTATTTATGAGGGCTTCCACAGTATGGCTGTTGTAGACATAGGTTCTGGGGGTGGTAATGGTGGAATGAATATTAATTTTATTGAGGTGAACTTCGATTATTTTTTGAATACATTGTTGGCATTAATTTCTCTTCCATCAATATAAAGAGTGCAGGTCCCGATTCACTATGACCAATCTTTATATACAAATTTTATAGAGAAAGTCATTGGCATACAGACTTCAACAAACAAATTTTTGTCACACCTTCTACTCCTTTAAGTGTAAATATGTGATTTTTAAAGAGTCTGTAATTTGTGAATGATATTGTAGTTTATTATAGTTTTTTTTATTAACATATTTTGTAATAAATTATTTTAATAAGTATTGCTATGCTATATTAGAGTTAAAACTATTATATGTAAATTGGTGACACCATTGAATAAATAAATAATGTATGTAAAATGTGAGATTTATTCCCTTTATCCCGCCTGTCTTAAACCACAATTTAGACAACAAAGACAAACCAATCAAATGAACCGAGAGATGTCAAAAACAGCTTTTACAAGAGGGACTAGCTTTTTAAGTACTTAAAAAAATGTTATTCTTCAATTAACAAATGCAAGTTTTAATGTGTTAGCTATTTTTGTCATAAAAAGCTCTTTTTTACTGTAAACCTCAAATTTTTTAATGACTTTGAAATCCTATTTTTTTAATTCCTATTTTTTTCCAATTTTACTAATTTTATTATATAAGTCAGGCTGTAGTATCTGTAACTTTCTAGACCTTGCTTTATCACTTTTTATTGTGACTCTAAGAATGAGTAAACCAGTAAAATAAAAATCGTTTACCTAATTAACACATTAACTTACCTGTCTAAGACCTCAAATGAATTTTCAACAACTTGATTTAAAGAAAAATCTTGTTCAGTTTCCACAACAATTCCATACTCCTTACAGTCTCGAATGGTACTCTTGAAAATGCCCGCTTGGCAACTATCATAAATTTTTAAGCCATGAACAGTGTCATAAATTGTACTACCCTTGATATCGATTGTAGAGCCTGAGTTTCCAACTACAGCTACTGAAAACCCAGATACCTCACAAGAATCCAACAATAATTTTGCTCCTTTTAGCACAAGAATTCCTTGGTGAGTACTGGAAGAATGATCTCCAATTATCTTACACTTTTTTAAAGTTACTTGACCTGCCCTCACCAGTATGGCACATTGGGTTCTCTTACAGTCAAATGTGATATTTTCAAAAACAGAAGAATTGCCAATGCAATCGAACATTACATCATCTGCTAAGGAGACTATTTCAACATTTTCTTGTGTTCCAATACCCCTTAGAAAAAAGTTTTGTATTAGAGCTCCCTCACTTTTGATTGTATGTTTCTTGGGGTTCAATAATAGTGTATCGTTGATATTGGCAGACTCGAGTTTTGACATCAGGTTTGAGGCAAAGGACAAGGGTTTGTCAGGGTACAGTTCTTCAACAGACTTAAGTAGATTTATATAGTTTCCAGCAGTGGCTAAAAGAGATTATTTATTATTTATTATTTTAAGTAGTGTTGGAAAAAGATCTGGTGAAAGTATTATTGTTTTAAAGGATATAGTATCTCAAAAGCATTATTTTATCAATATGCTCGAACTTTATACATAAATAATTCACTAATTAAAGTGCGGGACACGAAAGAAAACTGGGCGAAGTCAATCGGTCTAGGAAGGTCGGCCAAGAAATCTCTTTAATCCAGCGGTGTCCCGTCGTTCTTTAAATAATATGGCACTGCTTTTTGACTATACGCACTTCAGATAATTAACAAATGTAACTATGCTTAATGAACCTTTATCTATATTTCTCAGTTTCTTTTCGTATACCGCTCTTCTATATCTCTTTCGCGTTGCGTGTGCGGCGAACTTTCGAACTTTAAAATGATTTAATTTTGATTTTTCTTGACCTATTTACCTATAAATACATTTTTTCTTGAGTTCTGTCATTAACGGTTCCCGGGCTACTGCGTACGTCCACTATTATTGGACTACCCAGTATAGTGATACACGATTTACAAATCCAGATTTTACAAGGGCAGCCAGCATCAGATCCAGTGAACGAGATTTATCAAAATTTTAATTTATGCAGTTCGACTTTGGGCTACTCGGGTATGCCAAAAGTGGCCGTCTGTCTCCGTTTGTCATATTACTTTATACAGGGGCCGTCATTGTGAAGTACTATACAGGGCGTTTCCTAATTGCATGCTGATGTTAAAGGGGGTGTTTTTATGTCCTAAAAGTCATAACTTTTGAGATACAGGATGGTAAAGTTTAAAAAGAAAACATTTTTTTTCATCCCAATTCTGATGCTATTGTAGATAACTGCATGAAATTTGATACACGTCTTCTATGCATTAAGGAGCATACGGATTTACCCAGGTTAATTACATATGCACGCCACTGGTAGAAATGTCAAAAATCGATTGTTAATAAAAAATGCCCTTTTATGCATAAAAGATGTGTATCAAATTTCACATAGTTATTTATCTATAATAGCATCAGAATTAGGATTTTAAAAAAATGTTTTTTTAAACCCTTGTATCTGGACTTTTAGGTTCATATTAAACTTTTTTCTTAAAAAGGTCCAAGAATCATTTTAACATTAGCACGCAATTAGGAAACGCCCTGTATAGTACTTCACAATGACGCCCCTGTACAAAGTAATATGACAGACGGGGACAAACGGTTACTTTTGGCATACCCGAATAGCCCAAAGTCGAACTGCATAAGTTAAAATTTTGATAAATCTTGTTCACTGGAATCAGTGCTGGCTCCTGTACTATAACTACATTGATGTGTTAATTTTGGAAAAATATGAGTTCTGTAGTTTTTCAAATATTAATTGCAATATTAGATATTTTTTGACACCCGGTTTTGAACAGAAAATTAATTATTTTGAAGCAGTTTATTGACAGCTACTTTATGAACAATTTTACAAAATATATGAAAAAAAACTAAGCCATTTTTGAGGTTGACGGCTGTGATTCTAATGGTTCGATTCCTTCTAAATCATTGTCTTCTTCTGAAAATGATGAGGTTTCGTTGTCACTACTTGAACATCCCAGTGTGATAACTAAATCATCAATAACCATTTCAATTTTGCAATCTACTTCCGAGTATTTATCTTCAATAGAACGAACATGTTTAACATACGATTTCCAATTTTCAACCGATATTGACTCAATCGCTTCTAATGTTATTTTATTTAAATCTTTAATTGAAAATTCACCGGGGTTGCGCTCTCGAATATATTTTTTTACTCCTGCCCATGCAAGTTCAATAGGGTTGAGGTCGCATATGTATGGAGGCAGCCTTAAAGGTGTATGACTGAGGTTACGTAAAAGACCATCAATTTTATACTTTTTTCTCTCGACTTGTTGGCTGATATTACTTCATATAATTGATATTTTCTCCATGTTGGATCACATACAAGATTTTTCGATTTAAGCCACGATATCGTATGAGCTTTTGTAGAGTATTTAGTTGGCACTTTATCTTCTACATCAAAATGACTAAACGCATTATCCATTATCACTACTGATTTGGGAGGAATGTTAGGTAGAAGCTTCTCGAGTAACCACTTTTCAAAATTATCTCTATTCGTCTGCCCATGATAGTCTCCAGTTTTTAGTCCCGAGCAAAAAACTAAATCGGCCCCTGGAACAAATCCGGCTTCTGAACCAGCATGAACTATAATAAAGCGACTACTGGAGCGGATTCCTTGAACAACACCTGTAACACTTTCACTTTGCCAGCATTTGTTAACTGTCATATCATTATCTACCCAGGTTTCGTCTAGATACACAATATTGCGTCCTTCTTGCCTATATTGCCTTACAGTTATAGATATTTCACCCGCCAGTGAGAAATATTTGGTCTCTCAATGAGCAATTTTCGTTTATTTTGGCACTTGCGCCAAACAAAATCATTTGAACGTAAAAGCCAATTTAAGGTTTTATACCCGTATGGAAAATCTATTTTGTTCTTTACAGCACGAAATAGGGGTTTGCAGGTCGGAAACTTCTTCAAGGTTATATAAAAATCCTCTATTGTTCGTCGAATTACTCGAAAATCACCATTGTCAATTTTATCTTTGTATGATAATCGGGGTCTTTTTTTACCAGATTTTAAAGGTGAAGCAGAACATGAGCGATCATTATGTTCTCTTTGAATTTTTCTTACACTACTTTCCGAAACACCAGTGTAAAATGCTGCGCGTTCTGTTCGATTTTGAATTGGAATATTCAAACTATTATTTTCAGCTTTTGTAGTACAGGCCTCTATAACGCTCGCAATAACTTCATATGCACCGCTTCGAATTGTTTTTCCTCTTTTGCTCGCCATCGTTTTTTTTTTTTTGAAATGTAAGAACGTAGCCGGTGCACGCATCGGACAAGTGGCCCTTCAGAAACGTACACTACAGAATTCTAAACATTCCAAATGGTACGCATTCGCAAATAACGTCAAATAAATAAATAATAAAGTCAGTAACTCTAAGAACAAATATGTTAGATCAGCAAACAAAAATTACCAATGAGAAAGATTTTCAACTGAAATAAATGCAACAAATGCTAGAAATGTATAGGCGCCACTGGAAATAGCTAGAACCTTCTAGCGGCAAGTGCATGGATACTCTAGGCACATCCCAATTACAAGTGGACCAGTGCGAAATTTACTAAATCCTCGATTAATTTTCCGTACCGCTTAGCTAGCGCACTTTATAGGTGAAGCGGCAAACTATTACAGGAAATAAAATAACATAAAATTTATTTGCGTTCACAAATTTTACTTTTCCGCTTGCTTAAGACTATGAACCTTTATTTTAAGAACTGCCCCGTTTTCTTCCGTGTCCCGCACTTTAATTTTATAAAGGTAATGTCAAATATTTGGGAGTATGTCTGAACAGGTATTTGAAGTGGGACACAGACATTAACGATATGATTATCAAAGCAAAAAAGAGACTGAACCTCATGAGGGTATTTTGCGTATTTGGTGAAAAGCAGACCCAAAAACGCTTTGGGTGGTTGGTCAGGTCTCACTTGGACTTTGATTCTACATTTTTAAAACCAGCACAAAAAAACAAAATAAATGCCATTTTTCACCATTTTCATTTCATAGCTTTAGACTGATTACAGGTTGTATGAAATCCACTCCCATAAATGCGCGAGACGGCGAAGCTTGATCTGGAATATAAACGTAACTGGCTTGCTCATAAATTCCTCATCAAACTTGTAAAAATAAATAACTACACCATAATTAATCTGCTTACTCAACAAAAACGAAATTTAACAATCTTATTTGTTAGATGCATTGGACCAAATGGAACCATTCTGGGAGTATTTAAAAACAGGTGACAACTTGCTGTGCTATGAAATAGATTACATGTATTAAATACTACAAATCCCTAAATTAAATCTAAACATAAAAGATAGTGTGAACACTAAAGGGAATTTCTGGAACAAAGAAAAAAATATCATAACAACCTGAATCTGTAGAGTATGGTATCCATATTCCAGAGTTAGACTATAATTTTTCATGAAAGATAAACATATGTGCAGCAGAGACAGAAGGAATCAGAGTATAACTAACAAAAAATATCAGTATGCTTATCATTTTTACTGACTCCAAAAGTGCAATACAAAAATTAAACAAATCCTCCATTGATTCAAAAAACGACCATATCAGAATCAGATATAAAAAAAGTCACTGTCCCAAGTTCAATCTAGCATCCTGAAGTGAGGATTTGTTGTAAAGCAGCACAAATTTAGGTTAGACATTTTAGATAAAAATAAACCAATTCTTATGAAAATTAGTAAAATAAAATTGTGTTATAAACATGAGCCTTTGGTGTACATCCTTGTGGCACTGGACATCCCAAGATGCCACAACCATGCATACAGCCCCAGCCAGAACTGCATAAATTCTGAAATTCTGTACAGTGTAAGTTGTGGGAAGAGGAATTAACTAATTTCCTGTATTTGTATTTAATTTATTTTTTTATATTATTAATACTATTATTTAATTTAAACTTTACAAAATCTAAAAAAAAAATAAATTATGCCATTTATTATTTTACCCCACATTTTGCCAGATATTTAAACATTTTATTAGGCTGTCATTTTGTTTTGCTACATAGGAATTTCTTTAAAATTTCACCAGCCTTTGACAGAATAAAAACATCAACAATTTTGCTAGTATTTTTTTTAACATCTCTCTCCTACAAATCTCCTTGGCTCTATTTATAACACCACATAACCTTGCAATAAGAACAACTTATTTATAAAACTTACCTTGATCAGAAATGATCCAAATATGTGATTTCTCTTCGATCACTGAATGTTTAACTTCACTAGATTCCTGTCTCTTCAGTATCACTTTTCTGAACACCTCGTTTTCAAACAGATGAATTTCGTTTTGAATCTCAATAAGGCGAACATTTATTTCAATAAGGGCTTCCATATTTTTATCTAAAATAATAGATTTATAGCACGATATGACAATGAGAAAAAGGGGCTAAATAAAACTGTGTAACAAAATTCCAGTTTCTGTTTTACTTATAGCTAGCTAATTCAGATATCTATCAATTCAGTCATATGAGAATAAACAGTTTTATACAATCCAGTTACTTAATAGGGCAAATAATAATAACACTAGACCTAAATAATAATAATGTTTATTGATCTGAAAAACTCAATGCATTTTTTGACAAGTGAAAATCAAATAAGTCAATTTAAACTGCAAATACATTATTTATTAATGATATAGATAATATTTTTGCTTTTGTTTGTAATATTTACAATAACGTCATATGTCTAGGAGACTTCAACATTAATTTTTTTAACCTGCCTAATCCTGTCTTATCATGCCTTGAAACTTATGATCTGTCTCAAATTATCAGTGAACCAACCAGAATTTCAGCTAGCACGAACACTCTGATTGACCCAATTTTTATTTCCACGTCCCTTGCAATAAACGTATGTGGTACAATTAATGCAGATACGATCTCCGATCACAGAGTAACCTATTGTGATCTCTCTGTAATTAAGAATAAAGTAATTCCAAAAGTAATTTCTTATCCTAACTTTGATCGTTTTAATTATGATGGTTTTATCTCCGATTTTGCAGCTCTTGACTGGTACTCTATTTTTAACAATAATAACATAAATGAAAAAATTACTATTTTTAATAATTTTATAATATTCTTATTTGATAAACACGCTCCGATAGTAAGCCGCAAAGTTACAAAACCAAAGGCAGAGTGGTTAACTCCTAATTTAAAAATGTTAATTAAAGTTAAAAATAAAGCTTTACAAAAATATAAAACATCTCATTCTCAAGTCGATTGGATTAATTATAAACAACTAAGAAATCTTTCCGTGTCTATGATAAGACGAGAAAAACAAAACTGTCTTAATTCAGTTGCTGCTAGGCGTGAGCATCGTAGAACTTGGTCTGCTTTGCGTAATCTCAATATACATTGTAATAAACAAGGTCGGGCAGAGTTGCCAGCTAATCTTTCAGACCCCAATTCCATTAACTCTTATTTTTCAAAATTTTTTCAATATGTATCCGATAATTGTGATAATAAAATAAATTTTTATAGCAATAGTTACTCCTCAAGAAGTACTCAGTTTTCGTTTAAATTAAGTAATATTGAAGAAGTTAATACAATTCTACATTCTCTAAAAAAAGATAGCATTGGTTCTGATAATATTTCACTTAGAATGTTGAGATATTGTAGTCCACATATTGATATTATATTGCTTCATATTATTAACTGTTGCATAGAAAATTTTTATTTTCCTGATAAATGGAAAAATGCAATAGGTATCCCACTTCCTAAAAATAAGGACCTTCAAACCTTTTCTGATTTAAGAATCATAAGCGTATTGCCTGCGGCTTATAAAATCTTAGAAAAAATATTATATAAACAAATTTTTGATTTTGCCATTTTTAATAACATAATGCCTGAAGTGCAGTGTGGCTTTAGACCCGGGTTTAGTGCCTCCACTGCTCTTGCAACTATTACCAATAACATTTTTGTAAATACTGATCAGGGTCTTGTCACTGTGCTCATGTTACTTGACTATTCAAAAGCCTTTGACACTATCAACCATAACCTGCTCTTAGCCAAACTGAAATATTTCGGCTTTGATAACGTCTCAGTAAAATGAATTAAATCCTATCTATCATGCAGATCACAGAAAATCTCTTATAATAACTGTGAGTCACAAGAACTTTCTATTTTGTCTGGTGTACCCCAGGGGTCTGTCTTGGGACCTCTTCTTTTCAGCATTTATGCTTCTGACATTTTAACGTCTCTTAATAATTGTAAGATAATAGCATACGCAGATGACACCCAGATTTATTTTTCCTTTAGACCCGAAGAGTTTGAAGTGGCTAATAATATAATAAATAATGATTTAAATGTAATTAATACTTTGTCTAAAGAACATAATCTAAATTTAAATTCAAAAAAATCCAATGTGATGATATTTGGTAATAGGGACAAATGCAACTTTTTAGCTTCAAACCTGAATATCTCCATCGACAATAATGTATTAAATTTTGTTGAAGAGGCTCGGAATTTGGGTATGATTTTCGACCCTAATTTGCGTTTCAGCAGTCATGTGCAGGAACCTAGACGAAAGGCGTTTTTTAAATTAAAAATATTATTTGCCAATCGTCATATTCTTAATTTTCATCTAAGAAAATTGCTCACAGAATCCCTAATTCTTTCACAATTTAATTATGGTAATTTTATTTATTTTCCATGTCTGAATTCTTTGGTCAAAAATAAAATACAGGTCATACAAAATTCATGCTGTCGTTTAATTTTTTATATATCTAGAAGAGAACAAATTTATCATAAAATAAATTAATTAAATTGGTTACGTATGGAAAATCGATAGATACATCATCTGGGAAATTTTGTTTTTAAACTTATTAATGATCCCAGATCTTGTTGTTCTTTGAATAACATATTTCAAACTCGTGAATCACAGCATTCAGTTAATGTAAGATTCAAGGATAAATACACAATGCCTCATTTTCGAACAACGTTGTTTAAAAGATCTTTTTCATACATTTCAATTTCCCTTTTGAATTTATTGCCAAGAGAATTTAGACTTTTCAATTTTAATAAATTTAAATTTAAATTAAAACACTTTATTTTAGATAGGCAAAAGGCTTGCAGGACTTTTCTGTCATAGTTTAAGCTCATTTTAATCTGTGGGCATGGATCTTCCCAAAGAAACACCTTAGCTATTTTATATTCCTGCCGTACTTCTTTAATTTTAATTTCGTCGCCCTCGCACACTTTGTAACCTTGAATATTATTATTCACATATGTTTTGTGATCTAAGAATTTAACAAAAAATTTTTGTGTCAATCTGCTTTGCCATGTTAGCAGACAAACCGCCATTCTTGTCAACTTTAATTATGTATCTTATTTTCCTACGCATTCCATAGCACAGGATAGTCCCTCTGCTGGTTAAGTACAGTAGCATTTATTTGCTAGACTTCGCCACCGCAGGGATGATTCCTGGCAGTTTTAATGTAATGTTCTTGTTTGTTTTTATATGTTTATTAAAGGCCTTATTTATTTATTTATTTATTTATTAAAAAACTTAATTTATAAATACAATTATAACTGTAACTGGTCTGCTACACGCAATTCATGAAAACAATTAAAATACATATTTTTTTTGCAAAGTACAATACCACACAATCTTTTTGGAGAAAAATAAATACTTAAATATTAACTTGTTTGTCACTAAATTACATTTCAAGCAAGGGATCTCTGCTGATCATCAAACTGTAGTATTCGCTAGTCAATTTTTTTTTCATAAATAGCTTTATAGCAGTGGCGGCTCGTGGGTAAAAATTGGGTGGAATTTTTGAAATGAATATTGTACGATTTACCAGAATTTTTAATGTCTTTTTTAGCACTAATTGTCAGCACACTTGTTTGTTGACCCGTAATTAAATTAATTAAAAATGGAGTTTCTAACAACCTACAATATCACTAACGGGCCCAAACGAATTCATTTTAAACCACACACACGCGCCAGTTCCAAAGAATAAAATAAAAGACCGCCGATAAAATACTGAATAAAGGGCGATCTACTTTAAGTACAATACGAACGGAAGCGTTAAACTGCGGCTCTTCCCTACAGGCGCGTAGATGGGTTACTCTCGTTGCCATAGCAACGCATTATTTTCAGTTGTTTTTGTTTTTCGCTGAAAGATTTTTACCGAGCTCGCAAGTGCGGTGAGCGCACATACGGGTTTGCTTAATACGCGCAAGTATATCATTTTGTTTTGTGTTTGTCTCTAGGTTTCTGACGAGCGGCCAGTGGCAATACTAGGAATGCATTAAATTTAATGTTGCAATTATTGATCATTTTTATTGAAATGAATTATATTTAATATAGAAAATTAATATATTTTATTGATTTTCATTCAGTGTTTTAACTGATAGAGGCAGAGCTTTATAGAGTTATATGTCTGAGTTATAAGACCTAGACAGTCTAGTCTTTGGCAAAACCAGGTGTGTACAATTTCTGCTATCAGGAGAATGATCAGCAGCCACTGCATAATTTTCAATATTACTCTTTACATAAATCAGTGTGTTAAACAAGCCCAATGTCTGTTAAACAGCATAGTATTAAATGAATTAAAGAACTGTATACAGAATTCATCTTATTTACTTTCAAAATACTTTTAATATTTTAATAACCCTTTATTTAGCACTTTAGCTAATATACAATAAAACAATAATAATTGTCAATTATAAATAAAATTATTCACAAAAAAAAACTTATCTTGTAATATCAGTTTACACAATTCAATTACCTATTAATTCAGAACTAATTGTACAAAAAATAAAGAAATTATAATACAGTCAAGGAGTGTACTTAATACAAAATTTAAGAGGTCATTATAAACAAAAATTCAAAATACACAGAAAATGTAAACGGCAATTTTAACATAAAGTTGTACATTTACACTAAAAGTATAAAACATGGACATAATACAGCTAATTACCTCAAGTACTCCTTTAAATGTTTTTAAACAAACTTAGGCTATTCAAAGTTTTTATTTTTTTGTGGACGATAGTAATATATTAAAATTATTACATCCTCAACTGTGCCATAACCTTCTAATTTTTGTAGTAATATAGCTGTATCTATTGATTTGAACACACACTCCTATGACATAATTGTCATCTAATAAGTGTTTCCAGTCATAAAGAACATTTTGCATAGCTGTTTAGCAACTGTGTTTTTGTCGAAATCCAGATTGATTTAGAATTAAAATATTATTCGAACTTACATCTAACTGCCTATAAAACTGTTTTAATACTCTATCCAAATGTACAGCAGCAGCCGTAATACAATGCCAGTACACCATAGCATAACAAAAAGACAAATAATAAATAATAGGTAGTAAGAGCAGCACTATAACTCACTGATTCCCTTATTTGCCTTAGGGCAAATATCACTCTATTCAGTTTTTTTTTTCTTTTACAATTTTTGAGGCAAAAAACTAAGTTTGAAACAAAAATTATTGAGTATTTAAGTAATTAGAATAAATTGGTTAGGAGTGAACCAAAGTTTAACCCACTCTATCAGGTCCTCAAAAATATGTGCTGTATCCTCACCCCTTTTAGATAATACACCAAAAGTAACATCATCACTATATAAATTGTTTAAGACATTTACAAATGCTCTTGGCATATCATTACTACAAAAAAAGAAAGAGAGAACCCAGCAGAAACACCTGTGGAACTCCAGTATTTGTTTACAAAAGGTCACTAACAATACTGCTAGAACAGTAGTGGCATATTTAGGGGGAGGGATCAAAAAGACCAATAATCTCTACCTCGGACCCCACCCTCCAGAGCAAAAAACTCAAACAAAATGTTTGAATAACAAAAATTATTCTTTAATATATAATCGCAAATTTTATTTGCCCACAAAAAGTAAGAACCTTTTCTTTTTTTTCCGCTGAGTTTCATAGATATTATGCTTATGTTGTGTAAACAAAAAGCAACAACATTTTTTTTTGTAGCCAAATGTTTGCCCCCCTCCCCCCAAGGAAGGCATTCTAAATAGGCCACTACAGAACAGACCACCTGAACCTGCTCTGAAAAGTAAGATTGTAAGAGATCAAGAACTATACTTCACATCCCATAAAAATAATCCATTTATCTCTCTGATTAACCGATAGTTACTGATTTTAGGTTTTAAAAACTCTCATACCAACATTATGTCGAGCATTATGTTTACTATAAATTTAACCTCACTTACTTACAGGGATGAGTTTACAAAAAGCTACAAGTTAATGTTCTCAGGTAAAAGGTTTTTATATTGTGTTCTACAACATTACAATCAGCTTACCTTTAACATTTTGAGGAAAATCTTGTGATAAATTAATAAATAGTTAGTTAATAGAATAAGTTCTTAAAAATAACAAAAATATAAAACTCACCATCACTCCCCTCAATATCACTATCAAAATCATCACAGATGTTTGAGAGTTGTCTTCTTTTATTGTTTAACCTTCGAGCTTCATTTAACAAGGCATGTATGTGCTCCGAAGTAGCTTTAGGAATATTACCATTCTTTAAATCATAATATAAGCGTAACCTAAACACAGAGAGACAGATTAAAGACAAGAACTTCTCACTTCTTTCTTAGAATAACAAATTATTACATATTATGATATCCAAAAAAATTAAAATTTTGTTTTATTACTGATACCAAGTACCTTAATTTGTTTTTCTCTGTCTATAAAAAGGCTTTACATAAGTTTGAATCTGGCTGTGCCAAGCTAAATTTAGATCCGAAATTCCGGTCAAGTAAGTGCTAAAAATGTTGTATTCTACAACATTTTGTAATAGAAATCAACGCAATTTTCGAAACTGGTAGAAAAGAGAAATAGGACCAGGAGCTCAAAATCAGAATTCTACTTATAAAATGTAGACAGATGGTTACTTCAGTTTAATGGTCTGCCTTTGGTGAAGTATTTCTTTAAATATTTTATTTAATGATTCTAAACAGGGTCGGCAAGTAGGTACACTAATTTTCTAAAATTTGCCTGTTTTAGACTTTTTTCTTAAATCCTCTTGGTTATAATTACAATAACAAAAATTTAAAAATGCCAATTATTAAAGTACAGATTGCCAACTACACAATTTATCCTCTAAAAGTATCAAACTAATCTATACTAATCACTCATCGACATACTAGATGTACATAAGCAATAATGAAAACAAATAGTTATTTTAGGGAATTCCCGTAATCATATGATCAGTAGATGTTAAATCAAACGAACTGCTGGCTGGTGTAATTCAGTTAACTTCGAGTAACTCTAGTCAAACTCTATTGGCTATACGCTAACCCACAGAAAAAAACCTAAAAAAGCTTAAACCCTATTTATTTTTTCCAAATATCTAGGTTTTGGCCAACCCTGATTCTGAATGTCAAATGCACTGAATCAGTTGATTCTTCGGATGATAGAAAAAAGCTAAGGCCTTTTTTATATATATAAAAATATGAAATGTACTAGTAATAATTAAAAATTAAATGGCATGTTAAGTATTTACATGTCTAGAGAAGTGAAGTAAATAACTTACTTAAACAGCATTGCTACTATTACTGACACAATAACCTGTTATTTTAAAAATAAAATACAATTTACCTGCTAAGCAAATGTGCTCCTTTCCAGTCAGATGTATCATCATCTTCATCCCAAGGCATTAAAACATGAATATAGAAAAATCTAAGCATATCTAATGCATTTGCTGTAGAATTCAAATTTAATGCAATACTTTTGTCTTGCTGCTTTGTTGGCCAAAGTTGGGCGAGCGGAACAAAATGTTTCTCTGGTAAGTGGATATCATCTTGTACAGCTAAAATTCGGACGAGTGCTGTGAGATCACTGTAACTGACATCAAGCACATACGCTAAGACAACAGTTGGAAATGATATCTTTAACTCTTCACATTTAATTCGGGGTATTTTCCAAACTGCCTGCCAACCATTTGGGTCCAGAGTAAGCTCCAAATAGTAGGCCCATTCTCGTTGGATTCGTGAATAGGGAAAAGTCTCTAAACCTGAGAAAACTTCTTCATATTCCTGAAGCCGCGTTTGGAGGCTTTTATCGAATGTAATAATCTGATCCATTTTTAAATTCAAACGAAATTTGATTTCGAAATACGTTCAGGGCCTAAAAAGAAAATCAGAATGATCGTTTTGTTTTGGATTTATTTTTTGAATTTCAAACTGTTGAGTATTGACAAATAAATGACACTGACAGATGACAGATAATTTTTTCGCAGCAATAAGGGTATGGCCACATCAGCGGAAAGCAAGTGGTGATAAATGTTTGCCACGATTCCTCTCTTGCTAGTATCTCAAAAATCTCATTTTATTATTTAATGCAAATATAAATTCAATATTAGATACATAGGTAAGTGTTTACCAAGGTTTTAATAGGAGAATTTGTAGAAAATGGGATCTACCTACACTCATTGTGGCGCCAATAAATTTCATTTTTAAAACGGGTCTTGAGTTATTCAGAACCTACAGTTAATTTATCGGACACGTTATAATACGTAATAGTACTATCCAATGCATAATTTGGGTTTGAATTTTAGCACGCGCGAACAGTCCAACTTTGCTCAAGTCAGTATTTATTTAGTACTAGCTTTGTAAGATACACGTGTTTTAAATCATATCACTTTGAACAGGTAGCCCGGATTCATCAACTATTTCGAATATCATGACCAATTTATTAATATTGGAATTAAAAATTATTCATTATTTTGAATTATTGAAAGATAAAAGTCCATCAAATTAAGCTACAGACGCTTAAAAGCTGGTCTTTGCTCTAATTTGAGTCAAAGTATTTTTAAACGTATTATGGGTTTACTCGATGATTACTCATTATTATTATTTTCTTCGGCATACTCCAAAGAGCCCCCAGTTTGCCGAACATCAGTGTGTCCCTGCTCGTATTTGAAAATTTTTATTAATTATCTTCCGCTATAGTTTAGAAACTCATAAATTTACCTACATCTTGTATCCTAAACCGTCCTATTTTCCTTCCATCATCAGTTTCTCGACCTCCCACTGGTTTCACGCATGTGTATCACTCACAGATTCCTCCATTTCCGTATCCATCTGGCTCCATCCCCCTTTCTAGCGATACGGAGATCATTTCACATTTGGTGGTAATATGGTCACCGCGTTTTTGGAGTTTTAAATCTTTCATTTAGGAGGATTTTATTTTTCAAATAAAGTTTTTTTTTAATAAATAAAAGTCTAGTAAATCCGAACAATTGTTTTGAAAGATGTCACATATGTCTTACTCTGCGGAAAAAACCGATTTTTTGTAATTCTTTACGTACTTAAACGTTAGTTTAGTGTATTAAACATTTTCAATCAATTTTTATCTATTTTAAAAAATATGACCTTTCACATTCCAGGATTCATATTTTCTAGGTGCAAAACGGATACATAATGGCGGTGATTTTATGCGGGAACGCACATTCCTGCGTTAACATTTCTTATTGTTATATTTAATAATTTGTGCAATTTTTCAAGTAGCGTAGTTGTAATTCAATTTGTCTTAAAATTCCAGTTTGACCACCAGCAATGAAAACATGGAACGTCTCCTATATTTGTGTTTTCATGCTTGCTCTTACAGCACTCCAGTTTCTTTCTTCTTTCTTTCTTTTTCAAAATGGAGACGGCTGCCACTTTTTTGCTTTCAGCGCCATTCTCCAGTCCAATAGGTAGGATGTCCGGATGGCGGGCTTTCAGCTCCCGAACACCCCGAGTCTTTCAAATAACTTTTTAATTTTTAAAATGCATCTTGGCTTCCACTAGATGCCCCTTGAGAGTACTACTGGTCTCACGAGATGACCTTTTCTTTCAAGCTATCCCCTTACCCCTCCCATTCCCGCCACATAGCGGCCATTACGCTAATATTCTATGTAGAACTGCGGCAGACGAACGGGATAGAATGCATGAACAACTAGGCCTCACATGTTCACAGCGTCTGCTCCCTTTCTTGCGGGGTCGTTAGTTTCCACTCTGAGCGTTTGAGTCTCTCGTTTCCCCCCGAAATAAAGCAGCAAAACCGAACACGTGGAACCACTTATGTTAATAACACAGAGGTCTGCCCTCGACGAGACGAACCGGAAGACTCCAGCACTCCAGTTTATTTCGATTGGATTAAGCATTGGGCTATAAGGAGCTAGACGACAGATTGTAACTCCCAGTCTTCTTGTATGAATAGCTTCTTAATGCGGGCATGTACAGGAGCATTGTCCACATCAACTATGTTTTGTATATTTTGCCTTTGCCCACACGTGCCCGAACGGAACGCCTCATCCAATTCTGGAAATCTTTCCTTCTGAAAGTTCTTTTTTACATAATTTAACCTATTTGATGATATGCAGCTGATGATATGAGGATTGGGCCCCTTATTATTTGGAAATTTCACTGCAGTTCGTTGTCCAACACTGCTCTAGTATGGATTCTACGTACGCTCTACGTAAAGCTTATTTTCATCCAACTTAACCCCTTGGGGCTGGTGATACATTTCTTTAGAAGTTATAAGGCGGCCATCCAAATGTTTCGTATACCAATAACTTTATTTACAATTTCAACGGTAAGGACAGAGACTAGATATTTTAAGCACGTTACCCTGAAAATAACTTGATACTCTTAAAATGTAACTAATTACTTCTAAAGCAACTAGTTACTTTAAAAGTAAATAGTTACTAGTAACTAGTTATTTTTCAAAGGAAATTAGTTACTTTTAAAGTAAATAATCTCAAAGTAATTTAGTTAAAATATTTAGTCACTTTTAGAAAGTAACGAAGATACTATTTTTCATAAAATGACTAGTATCCCCGAGTATCTAGTTACATTTTTCAGAAAGTAACTTTAAAAGTAACTAGCTACTTTTTTGAAGTAACTTTCACAGCTCTGGGTAAGGATAGAGCGGCGCTTCTTAACCCGACTTTTTCTTGGAATACTTCCTTTTCTTAGCCAATAATTCGGCTTTTGTATTTGAGTCCATACGCTTTAACCAGAGTTTTATATTCTCCCCCTGTTTCAGCCTCCCTAAAAAAAGGGAATCTACATTCTTGTTGTACTTTCATCGACGCCCTTGCTTACTTCGTGCTGGAACTTTTCTATTATTATTATTATAAATTATTTTCTTCAAAAATATCTTGCACTTCTGGCGGGTCCATTTTATTGTCGAAAATAATCAAAACGACATTGACGGAATGTGATATATGCTACAACGAGGTGGGTTGAAATAAAGGACGTAATGATTGTTATTGTTATAACGCCGTACATTTTTATTTAGTTTTTCCGAAAACTACATTACTTATTCCGAAATTCAATTTGCTTATTTTGAAATTATTTTTTTTTTTTAATTGAATTTACTTTTTCGGGAATTGAATATATTTTTTCCTAAATTAAATACACTATTTCCGAAATTTATGTACAGAAATTGAGTTTGAAAGGGTGTAGTGTTGAAATATACAAAATATAGAATATAATAATTATACTGAAAATTTTGAATGATCGTGGAGAAGATCATTTCAAAATATTTCACTGGGAAAAATAGTGGACATTACCCGTGTCAAAGTTACCGTTTTTAATCTCGAAGGATTTCCGCACTCGTTTAACGCTTCGTACTAAACGCCTCCCCATTTGAAAACTATCACTTTCACCACTTGTTATGTAATATACTATAGTCTCATAAGGCTTATTATAAGGGGCTGAAGTGCCATGGCACTACCACCAAATATGCCGACCACTGAAAATATTATTTTTTAAATAGTTTTAATTTCAATAATTTTAGGGTCAAATGACTAAACAATAATTCATAAATTATTTCTTATTATGTAGTAAACTCTCCGTCTGCTGCCGCTGTTGGCTGTCCGACTGTCCGAGCACATCGCTAAACGGCCCTGCTGGAATATATTGGAAAAGATTACGCGAGGTCACGATGTGTATGCAGAAATCACTGTGAAAATTCGTACAAACGGGGCCGCCTGATTGAGCGGCTTGATAAGGTTTTGATTATTTTATTCTAGTGAGATGTTGGCGTTTCGCGTAATTGCATCGCGGCGGGTCGGTACACATAAGTTGAACATTTTGCGAGTTTTTTAAATTTAATTAATTAAATACCTAGGTACCTATTGTTTTCAATTTGTTCGAAGCAAAATGAATAAAATAAAAAGTCTGTTAGTGAAACCTTTTTCTACGCGATCGCTCGAGGAAAAAATTCAAATCAAGGAGCTTGGAAGACCTCTCCTCGATTTAGATCTAATCAAAACACAGAAGGCTTCCACCTCTAGTTCATCAAACTTCAAAGGACGTGTAAGGAAGTTTAATCGAAATATGTATTCGAAAAATAACTGGATTTGTGGATGCGATCAAAAAAATGCATTTTTTGATTCGTTTGTGTTTTGTTTGGTGGTGATTCTACATGGACAAGGCATGGCGTTACTGATTTAGTGCGTATTTATGAGAAAATTAAAACGCATGAAAACAGCAAGGCACATATAAATAATATTTTTAGTATTTCTTTGTTCAGAAAATCAAATATAATGACTCAATTATGTTCGGCTTATAGACAAAATATTGATAGATTTTAATTGTCAACTGGATAGAGATTTAAAGGAACATTTCAACAAAACAACATCATTTAAAGGGACCTCTATCACGATACAGAACGAATTATCAGACTGCATGATTAGCGTTTACCATGAAGAAATGACTAAAGAAATTAAAAAAGCGAATTATGTAGCGGTAATAGCCGACGAAACTACCGATGTCGCCAACAAATTTCAGTTAGTCATTATTTTACGATACATTGTCTCCAGTAAGCCAGTAGAAATATTTTGGATATTTGTAAATCCTCCCGAACACAATGCCATTTCAATAGCAAATTGCATTTTAAATGAAATTGATCCTTTAATTAGTGACACACCCAATAAGTTAATAGCGCAAAGCTGTGATGGAGCGTCAGTTACGAGCGTAAGTGTAAATGGGGTACAAAAATAATTAAAGATAAATATTCTTTAGCAAATTATGTGCATTGCAATGCTCATCAGATTAACCTTATAATGAGCAGTGCACCGTCAATTAATGCATCGTTTCGGATTTTTTTTGCTCATCTGACTGAAATTTGTTCTTTTTTTTCTACGTCACCTCAAAGAACAAAAGTATTGGATGATATAGGTCATAGATGATCGATCATCACAAACGAGACGCAATTTTCATTCTCGGGGAATTAATACAGTTTATGAATACCGAAATGAGCTGATACACGTTATGGATATTTTAGAGAACGTCAAAAATATTAAATTGAATTCAACGATTGAACAAGCTGGTGCATACAAACTTAGATTGCAGAACAAAGATTTTATATTTTGGTTGACAGTTTTTTATAAAATCATGCCACATGTCGAAATAATTTTTAAGCAACTGCAGATTATTAATACCGACCCTATCAAGGCTAAACAAGATAGGCAAAACTTCGAAAACGCAATGCAAAAAGCTGGTGACGAAATGGACACAATTATTAACCAAATAGACTTGGAGCTCTTAGAAAACGAAGATGAAAATGTTCCTTAAAAAAGGCGACGTTACCCTCGTTCCGATCAACAGTTTCAACAAATAAAAAAATTGAAGCCTTGGAAGTTTGCGATTCCATAATACAACAGATTAAGGCTCTGTTTACTTTTACAGGACATCTGACAGCTACCGCATTATTTATGAAAGAACATTTTATCAAATACCAAAAAAAATTGCTCTCTGTTACAGTTAAGTTATATCCATTTCTAGAGAAAAATGGTCTAAAAACAGAACTGCAAGTACTTTATGAAAGAAAAGAGTTGCAAACCATTTCTGAAGCCGTTCCTCTTTTATCGTTGGTTTCACAGGAAGATATGAGGTGCACTTTTCAAGAAGCTATTAAGTTATGGAAAGTTTTAGTGGCAACACCTATGTCAACCTCTGAAGCTGATAGATGCTTCTCTATGTTAAAAAGACGAAACACTTTTTTCGCAACTCTATGAAAGGATAAAGACTAAGTGCCTTGGGAATGTTATCAGCTGAAAAGGTGTTTCTTAATAATATTGAAGACTTTAATAAACGAGTCATTGACCTTTTCGCCAGTAAGGCAGAACGAAGACTAGATTTCAAATACCGCAGTTCAGTGTAAAATATTCTTCCTTTTACTGTATATAGTTTTGGAGTGTATTAGTTTTTCATTACGACTAATTATTCTGGCAAGTTTTTATCGAGGTTTTTATGTTGTTTATTACATTGTAAAAACGGTATATATGCACACGTTATCGCATAAGTAGAAATACCTAAAAAAATTCACTCCAACACAAGAATAGAAGAATCGATTTGATTTACAAACTCATATGTAACTAGACATAAAAGGCGGATAAATTATCTTAAGAAACTCAAGATTATTATTAAATTTTTTATAATGTTTAATTTTTTACTGATTTAGCAAATAGTATAAATGGTATATAATGGATGTAACTAGTAATTGTTTCTATTAAAAAAAAACGAAAAGGTAAAAAACTAGTCATTTTGGGCGTGGCACCCCGAAAAATTTTCGTCTGCGGCGCAATTTTTTTCCGGCGCCGGATTTACATTCTGGTACACCGCCAAACTCAAATCCCACGAGCCGCCACTGCCAATCAGTAATCAGTCCATTCGGTCAGACGTAATAAAAAGAGGAGCCAAAATCTTTGCACATAGTTCCCAATGGGAAATTAGAAAACATTACCGAGTAAATAGAGATTAATGGACACAGCTACTAACTATAAAGGTCAAATCCAGCTGTAGAAACTAAATCAGAAGCTTTGTTCCTTGTTGGTAAATCCATCGACGTACAACTTTATAACTTAAATATTTTAATAGTTCGATGGTGAAACCACGCTTTTCCGTAGCTACTTCTGGCAACACTGCGCTAATGTTCTCTTTCAATAATCGTTTTTTTATTTGATTTCCTGTCTTTATCGTTTGCTGAAGCAGCTGAACGGGCAGCTCCTGAAATCATAAAAAATCATGTTTTTGATATCAGCGGCAAATAATTGATTATCGGTTGGTGGGATAGGACTGATAGGACATTCCGGGTAATCAAAACTTTCGTACTGTGGCGTTTGATTTATGTGTTTATATCCCAATTTGAAAAAGCCGAATCCTAAAAAATGGGAAAAAAGAAAAACCGAAAAAATAAAGGTAACTTAACTATTTAATAAAGAAAGACAAGTTTTAATTGATCCATTTGGTTAATAAGTAGTCTTTTCAGTATTACTAGCAAACAAGTTTCCAAATATCTAAATAATTTGTTTATTTTTTCCTTCAATAAATAGATATTATTAGATATATTGTTTTTGTTGTCAAAAGCATTTTCTGCTGGTTTTCAATTTAAATTTCAATCATATTAACTATAGCATTTTTTCGCAATACAGGTGCCACTGCCAAGCCAGAATCAACTGAAGTAGGGCCTGCTGCAGAAGTGTATTTTAAAATATTCCCAGATAGAACTAAGCCAAAAAAGCAGCCTCAGATAATACCACAGCGTACATTTGAAGCAATAGAAGATTATATGCTTCAGGTTGCAGCCCCTCATAGGAATGTGTTTTTGTCAGTGGGTGAATTTTCAATGGAAGAAATCAATCCTACACATGTGATAACTGAGGAAAGCCCTACACATATGATTGTATTTTGTTTAAGGTAAGCAACAAGTATTTGGTTACGGCTTAGCTCAAATGAATTTAAGAATAGAGGAGTTTTAACTTCTTTAAATCAATTGTATTTAATTGTCAATCAGCTTATATCCTCAAAATATTTAGTATGTTTATTTTTTATTATTAATACCCTGGGCCTGTTTGTTGCTTTCATACTCATACTCATATTTAAGCAATGTTAAATAAAGTTTAGGCACTACAATTTAGTCTGCTTAACAAAACTGCAGATACACTGAAGATTACACTAAGAACAATAGAATAAAATACACACTTTATGAGGCTAATGAGTAACAACACTTTAAAACTTTAACTCTAAATTTAAAAAAGCTAGATGAATAATAACACAAAAAGTAACCATTACAATAACTAACTAATTAAAATGTATCCGAAACTTTCTTTTTCTACCCCACTGATGTCCGGGAGCTAAGGTCTGTTGTTTACAGCATTAAAAACAAAAACGCTTCTGGGTGGGATGGCACTTTCAAGCAAGAAGTTCGTCACAGATTTGCAGAATCTTTTTATTATATGTTATATGATAACCAATGCCTTGTATAGAGGGCAATGCTGAAAGTATGTAGAATAGTAAGATGGATTTCTAAGCGGATCTTTGTTTTTGGTCACAGTGGACATGGTCTGGGCACAACTATCTGTATTTGTGAAGAATTAGTGTGGTTGTTTCTTAGTAAAAGTTATTAATGAAAATAAATATAGGGGAAGGCAATGTTAGTACTCTGCACCTGACTGTTGGGAGAGCATATAACTTTTAATTTGCTGTACTGGAATGCTCACTAGAAGCCACAGACTGACTGTCACTTTTTTGTTGATCTAATAAAAATATAGTCTTTGGGAAGCAAGTTTGCAGAGTTTGAATTGTTTGTTGACAGAACACTGGCTTAGATCTAATGAGCCAGCTTCAGTAATGAATTACACCATGATTTCGAAATACTGCAGATCAGATTTTATTCACGGTGGTACTTTGATTCTTGTTCGAGATGACTTTCTTGAGGTATAAATGGTATATAATGGATGTAACAAGTTTATTGACTGAAATTGTTACGACTATATATGCCAGGAAAAAGAATTTGAGTTTTCAGCCACATATTCTTTGGTCTTCAATTTTTATATAATTTGTGTTTATAGATCTCCTAGTTCTGATTCTAATATACTTTTTACAAGACTGGAGATTTTTTTTAATGAACTGCCCCTTTTAATGTAAACTATGCTGATAAGAATCTTCAATTAGTTCATTCTTTAAAGGACTTATATAGTTCATTTGATCTGACCATGCATGTTCATTCATACACCCAGGTAACTAATACTTCCAAATCTATACTCGACTATCTCTGTTCAAGGGCATCCAACAAAGTTGAATGTTCTGTGGAGAATGCTGGCTTGTATGATCATGAAGCGGTTGTTTGCAAGTATAGGTTGGTAATGGTTAAACAGTTTCATCTACACTTAATAAATCCCCTTGTACATACAATTAACTTAATCTTTAATTTAATTATTACCACCCAATCAGTGTTATAAATACATTTGCTAAAATATTTGAAAAGTGTCTGAAAGATTGCTTGGTTAATTTTTTTCAGCATAATATCACAGTATGGATTTATGAATTAATATTTAATTAACTACTTCTTGATCATATATACAATTGGTGCTGTAGAAACAGGTTGTATTTAAATATTAGTAAATGCAAGTTCATTAATTTTTTCAGAACAACCAATGTGATTAACTATAATTATACAATTAATAGAGAACAATTAGCGAGGGTAAATTCAATTTCTGATTTGGGTATAATATTGGACAGTAAACTTAGCTTTGACTTACATTACAATCATATAATTAATAAATCACTAAAACTCCTAGGCTTTATTGGCAGATTTACACAACGGTTTTCATCTGTTAAATCTATGAACTTTCTTTACAAAAGTCTGGTTCGATCGAGGCTTGAATATTTATCTAGTGTATGGTCACCCTATTATCTAGTCCATATCTCCAATATTGAAACAGTACAAAATAAGTATATTAAATTGCCTGCTTTTAGAGTAAAATTTCCCCTTACTTTTCAGAACTATAGGGAGGCTAGAATTAGATTTGGATTGGAGTCCTTGAAATCTAGAAGGGTAAAATTGGATATTATTTTTCTTTTTGAGCTAATTAATGGTTTAATGGACTGTTCGGAATTGTCATATTTGATTGGTTTAAGGGTACCAGCTCGGCAAACCAGAGCTATGGAATTGTTTGCAATTGAATTTCATCTCTTCAATTATGGAGTTTCCTCACCATTGTTCTAGAATTGCAGCCAATGGCAATAAAGTGAATATAGACTTTTTTTTGAAATCTCTTAAAAGTTTTAAAAGAAAAGTTTCAAAAATTAATTTTAGTTGATTTACTCATAAGATTATTATGTAGCACTAATATTTAGCTGTAGCCTAAGTCATATATGTAATTTATTTGTGAACATGTAGTAATGTGATTTAATGGGTATTTATACCCGTAAATAAATAAATAAATAAATAAAGATGCAATTTGTTAACTATCCAACTGTACAGCTAACAACCTTGGCAACAAATGCAGCTCTCTCTTCCTGGACCTTGCCAAGGCATTCGATACAGCCCACATGGGACCCTGCTTGACATATTACGTTCATATGGGGGAGGGGCGGCATGCTGAGTGTCTTTGCAAGTTGTCTTGAGAACAGAGTGCAAATGGTCAAAATTGGTGACATTTATAGTGACCCTTTAACTATCAAAATGGGAGTTCCACTTTTTCTAACATACATTAACTCTTTGACCAACATGGAACTAGATAATGGCTTGGTATTGTCTTATGCCGATGACATCTTTGTGGTGTTTTCAGGGTGATCAAGGCTATTTGTGATTCTACTATTGAAGGTTTGTGTAAAATTCAAGAATTGGTTAGATACATTCAAATTAACCTTAAGCACTTCAAAAACAAATTTCATCTTCTTCCATGGTATTCACATAAATAACTTAAGTATTGATATTGCCAAAGTTGAATCTACAATATATTTAAGAATAATTATAGATAATAACCTTAAATGGGATTGCCATGCTCTTAGACTTGTGAAGAATATTGGTATGTACAGGGTGTTCCAGCGAGGACTGAACAGGGACCTATTTTCGACCTTCCTTGTATTTTGGAAAAATTCAAAATAGCCAATCGATGTATTTTTTCTTGTAGAATCCAAAAATGTCATCGAAAAAATATTTGAACCAGAAACAAAAGAGTTACGCTATGCATCAGGTGTTTTTTAAATGGAATGTATCGTTTTTTATACGATTTTTGGAAAGACTGATTTTTTTTATGTCCGTTCTTATTAAAATATTTGATTTTGCGATGGCTGTTTATATTACATTTTAATGTTTTACAAACTAAAATTTTAGCTTCAACTGTTTAAAATATACGATAGGTTGGTATAGGTGATCAAGGTAAAATGACGTTTGAATGCTTTGTCAATAAAAATTGACATTATTTTATTATTGTCGAAGTCTTCACCTAAAGAATATATATTTGACTCTGATCGAAATCAAATACTCTTTGGACGAGAGACTACAGATTGTTATGCTATTTTACAAGTGCCAAGAAAATGTAAGAGAAGCAAGAAGATTTATTGCAAATTATCATAGAAATATATCCATCAATACAATTCTAAGGATAAAAAACCTATTTGAGGAAAATAAAACTTTACATGATAGAAAAAGAAATATACAAAGAAGAAGAAATCGAGACCAGGCCATTATAAATTATTTTCAAGTTAATCCAACCAAATCTATTTCGGATGCAGTTCGGGAAGTTCAGTACGGTGGCGGTGTAAGGCGCAGAAGAGTTACCCGAGGGACTGTTCACAGGACTCTGAAAATTCATAAATTTAGGCCTTTTCGTATCCTTCCACTTCATCACCTAAAACCGGCAAAAAAAGAACTTCTCTTCCAATTTGTTTCTCAAATGGTAATTCGGCAAGAAAACGAAGAGCCTGATTTATTCAAAAATATTGTGTGGACCGACGAAGCTACTTTCACAACATCGGGAGTATTCAACAGACATAATAGTCACCACTGGCCCGTTGAAAATCCAAAAAAGTTCCAGACTATTAAATTTCAAGGGAGGAATTCTATTAATGTTTGGTGTGGGATAAAAAACAATAAAATTTTGGGATCAATATTTTTTAACGGGACTTTAAATGGGCACAGATATTATGAGTTTTTAGAAAACGAAACTGAAAATTTTTTGGAAGACTTACCATTGGCAGAATATCAGAATTTAATTTGGCAACATGATGGGGCGCCTCCTCATGCCGTGCATGATGTGGTTCAATTTTTAAATCGGCGCCATAACGAATGGATAGGGCGAAATGGAACATATGCTTGGCCGCCCAATAGCCCCGACCTCTCAGTTTTGGATACATTTCTTTGGGGCCATTTGAAGAACGTCGTATACAGACAACGAAACGAAAATATTCAAGAGATCATGGGAAAAATTGTCGATGAAATAGACCGCCTTAACCAGGAAAATCATATTGTAACAGCAAGTTTAGAAAGGCTACAAAGGGGTTATCGATGTTGTTTCGAGAAAAACGGCGGTCACATTGAAAACTTATGTTATTAGTAGTTTTATTTTATTATTTAATAATTATTTTTTATTGAATTTCTTTTTCTATCATGTAAAGTTTTATTTTCCTCAAATAGGTTTTTTATCCTTAGAATTGTATTGATGGATATATTTCTATGAAAATTTGCAATAAATCTTCTTTTTGCTTCTCTTACATTTTCTTGGCACTTGTAAAATAGCATAACAATCTGTAGTCTCTCGTCCAAAGAGTATTTCATTTCGATCAGAGTCAAATATATATTTTTTAGGTGAAGATTTCGACAATAATTAAAATAATGTCAATTTTTATTGACAAAGCATTCAAACGTCATTTTACCTTGATCACCTATACCAACCTATCGTATATTTTAAACAGGTGAAGCTAAAATTTTAGTTTGTAAAACATTAAAATGTAATATAGACAGCTATTGCAAAATCAAATCTTTTAATCAGAACGGACATAAAAAAATCACTCTTTCCAAAAATCGTATAAAAAACGATACATTCCATTTAAAAAACACCTGATGCATAGCGTAACTCTTTTGTTTCTGGTTCAAATATTTTTTCGATCGATTGGCTATTTTGAATTTTTCCAAAATACAAGGAAGGTCGAAAATAGGTCCCTGTTCAGTCCTCGCTGGAACACCCTGTACAAGACACTCTGTTAAGGTATGGCATAGCAGTATAGGGTGGTCTTTACCAGGATTCTTTTAATCCTTTGAATGTGGTACAGAATTATATTCTTAAGGTGATGTTTTGAAAAAAGTAAGCGATTTTCAAATAGTTTGTTGTATTCTGAAGATATTTTGGATCTGCGTATGTTATATTGCCTCACAACTTGCTCTTATAATCTACTAAACTAAAACAATTTATGAATCATGGTCATGGTACCAAGAGTAGAGTTGGCAGAAATTTGGAAATGCCTGTAAATAACACTTCAAAGAAACTCAGATCCTTTTCTTATTTAGCTCCTAAGATGTATAACCTTAAGTACCTAAGAGTAATAATTAACCAAATTAATAATACATCAGTATTTTTTTTATATATTATAAATTGTTTTTTTTACCAAGTCTAAAACTTTGAAAGGCTCTATGCACTTACTGTTTTGTATGGTTTTGCGCAAAAGAAGTTCAATAGTGATATCATCAGTATATATGGCAGGTAGAACAATTTTGAACATGGTGTCTTTTTTCGTAAATACAATACAAATATGCGAAGACCAGATTTACAATAAATCAAAACTCATTATTTTTTGATGTTGAGAAACGAATTTGAAAGGGGAAATCCATGGTTACAATATGTGATAATTAGTTTTTACCTGCTTACTTTCTAAAATATTTGTATAGATATTATTCTGTATTATGCACTAAAGATTATTTTATTTTTATTTTATTAATGTATCATTAAAACTAAAGTAAAAGGTTTCTTCCTATCCATTTATTTTAACTTCTGCAGTCTATAGAGATGTTAGTTATTCTAATCTAAATCCTAGAATCAATTGTCTAACAGTGATTTGAGTAAACTTGTATTTTTAAATATTCCATATTTTATGAATCTAATTTAATTACTCATGAAACTATCTGAATTATTTCCCTTTTGAATTTCAAGGCCTTTTACAATCTTAATGCAATTTGTTGAATGAAGTATTTAACTGTTCTGTTGGATGTAAACAAGGTGAGATAATGTTACATACAATATAGAAAAACCCATTTCTTTTAAATACATATTTATAAATAGTGATGCTTTTACAAATTTTGATAGAGTGCAATTATATTAGAAGGTAAAAACCTGCTTAGAGTAAAGTGTCAGTTTTGGTTGAAGTTAGACAAAAATGTTATTAAGTATGTACTTTCTTTCACCTAATTTTTTGTCCTTATGCTAAATTAGAGGTGCTGGGATTATAGATAGTAAGAATGGAAATCATTAATTTAGCTGCTTTTAATTAACTCTTTAATGACTATAACAAATATAACAACATGACAAAACCAAAAATTGTTTTATGTTAAAATAGGATACGTTACTTTAAATTATATATATATATATATATATATATATATATATATATATATATATATATATATGGAAGTTCTGGACCAAGGCTAATTTTTTTCCGCCATCTTGAATTTTTTAAACATTTTATTAAGCCGCCATTTTGTTGTGCTACCTTACATACAAAAATGTTCTCAGTCATTCCTATATAACACTTGATTCGTGCAGTGGCGACTAGTGGTGAATTATATTGAGAGGTCAATAACAAATTTAAAAATAGGCATACTTGAAATAAAAAAAAATATCTTATCTTTAAATTGAGCTTTAAATTCTGAAGTTCAGGTCTATTCTTCGTTCTTTAGAATTGGAAAAATGCTGAATGACACGTTCGTTAAAATTGCACGCACGTTCCTTTTATAAATGATTTCTTGGCGCAACTCCTCAACAAAATTTATAAGCCCCCGAAAAACCCGTGGATTTTCAGACAAAGCCGTTTCATCATGGCCATGTAGTGCCAGCTCGAATGCCCCACAAAATTTCGCACAATATAATTTTATTTAAAATATAATGACTTTTGGATACATTTTCATTAAAATTTCTAAGGGATTTCCTATAAGCTGTGTGTAGCTGATTGAGAATATCAACACTTCCGACCGTAGCATAGTTCACCAAACATTTCATGTGATCTGCAGAAAACGCATGTTTTTTTATTTTTTCTTTTAAGTGTTTTAAGTTTTTTTTGCACCATAATGAGTCCGACGAGTCCTTAGAAAATAACAAACAAACATAACAGTAAGACAGTTAGAGACTTCACAACCACATATCCAGTTAGCTAAATTGTATATACTTTTGCGAATGTTTCGATGAACCTCTTTATTTCTGTCTTTACTAGTTTGTCGTATACTAAGTTCTGGAAAATTGCGATCACTTACCTTGAATTCGGTTATTTTCTCAAAATTAAGTTCGTTAGCACTCTTTAGTTGTTTAATTTTTTGCACTACCGACATTTTATTTCGTCTACATTCACAACTCAAACATAGACCACTTTGAAATTGGTTATTTTTGTAAAATTAAGTTCGTAAGCACTTTTCAGTTGTTTATTTTTTGCACTAGTCACTACCAACATTCTATTTCCTGTATATTTCTAACTCGCACATGGATCATAAAAATAAAAAAATGTATACTAGTATAAAATATAAAACAGTATATAAATCAATTTTCATCGATTAAAAACGTTCGAAATAATATCGACCGCGCGACCTCGAAACAATTGAATTTACGCATGCCGACGTGATGCCGCGACCGATCGATCCAATAATGAGAAGAAACCGGCTGATGACCCATGTCGCGATTGCATATTCCATTTGCTATCACATTCGGCTGCCGCTCGATAGCTGTGAAATCTTCGAGTACTTTCGTCAAGTTTTAAGGTAATCAGGGTAATTCGGACTGCCCAGCCTATATATATATATATATATATATATATATATATATATATATGTAGAATAGCAGAAATATATAATTTCTGCAGGTGCAAAACGGCCTACAAGAAGAATTGCTTTCGATTATGTCACAGGGTACCCTCCTGCGATCATGATTTCTGGGCCTTTACCCTCATCAGGCAGGCTTGTACCCAGGGAGATCTGAAGTAACAGATTGCTCGATATGACAAAATCGAAAACGAAACGTCTATCATACTGAAATAGTACTACATGCTAAGTATAACACTTAGCGCCACCTATTGGGGCTCCGGTGGTTTCCGGCTGCAAACCCATAGGAATTTGGCAAAGTATGCACTAGCACCATCATACGGAGAGTAGATACTAAAATCAATAAAAATGCGCTTTCACACACCTTTATCAAAAGTTCTTGGCCGGAAAAGATATATGTAGAATAGCAGAAATATATAATTTCTGCAGGTGCAAAACGGCCTACAAGAAGAATTGCTTTCGATTATGTCACAGGGTACCCTCCTGCGATCATGATTTCTGGGCCTTTACCCTCATCAGGCAGGCTTGTACCCAGGGAGATCTGAAGTAACAGATTGCTCGATATGACAAAATCGAAAACGAAACGTCTATCATACTGAAATAGTACTACATGCTAAGTATAACACTTAGCGCCACCTATTGGGGCTCCGGTGGTTTCCGGCTGCAAACCCATAGGAATTTGGCAAAGTATGCACTAGCACCATCATACGGAGAGTAGATACTAAAATCAATAAAAATGATAAAGGTGTGTGAAAGCGCATTTTTATTGATTTTAGTATCTACTCTCCGTATGATGGTGCTAGTGCATACTTTGCCAAATTCCTATGGGTTTGCAGCCGGAAACCACCGGAGCCCCAATAGGTGGCGCTAAGTGTTATACTTAGCATGTAGTACTATTTCAGTATGATAGACGTTTCGTTTTCGATTTTGTCATATCGAGCAATCTGTTACTTCAGATCTCCCTGGGTACAAGCCTGCCTGATGAGGGTAAAGGCCCAGAAATCATGATCGCAGGAGGGTACCCTGTGACATAATCGAAAGCAATTCTTCTTGTAGGCCGTTTTGCACCTGCAGAAATTATATATTTCTGCTATTCTACATATATCTTTTCCGGCCAAGAACTTTTGATAAAGGTGTGTGAAAGCGCATTTTTATTGATTTTAGTATATATATATATATATATATATATATATATATATATATATATATATATATATATATATATATATATATATATAATGAGGGCATAAAGTCTGGAAACCTTGAGATATGACAAAAACTATACAAGTTGGGTAAAAAAGTTTCATATAAAAGTTGTATAGTTCCTTACGATTTATGATTAAAAAATGTCTTGAAATATACCGGGTGTTTTAAAATCAAGTTACACGCCAAAACTTCAGAAATTCTAATGGAACACCCTGTATATTATTTCATTTTAAGAATCTACATGAAATTCTGATCATATTTTATTAAGCATACCCTATCCCTAAAGTCAACTGTTTTTGAGATAAAAAAATGAGAAAATGGAAATTTGGCTTTAAACAAAATTGACTCATTTCCCTAAGCATAGTGAAACCTGGTGGATTATTTTAGAACTCCCATAGAAACTGTCATGTACTGACAATAAATTGTGTCAATTTTTAACATATTGTTGGAGAGTTACTTTTTTCCTGATAAAAATGCTTTCAGAAAGAGAAAGAATAGAGATTCTTATGATGTTTGGATGGGGAGATCGCCAAAGAAATCTTGACGAAGTATGTGAACTTTTTAATAATATGCATTCCGAGCGAGGACAAGCAATTGCAAAATCCACAGTTCGCAAAATTATCAAAAAATTTCATGATCATGGTTGTGTAAAAGATCTTCCCAGGATGGGTAGGCCAAAACTAGATGATGATATGAAATTGAATGTTTTACTCAGTTATAACGAAAATCCACATTTACCTACAAGTCAAGTAGCATTAGATTTAAACCTTAGTCAATCATCAAAAATATTCTGCACAGGGCAAAGTATCATCCCTACAAAATAAGATTAATCCATGAATTAAATGAAGACGACTTTGACCGCCGACTTGAGTTTTGCGAAAGTATGCAACCTGTATCCGTTCTTTTGTAGAAATATTTTATTTTCCGATGAAGCCACCTTTTTTCTTAATGGTACTGTCAACCGACAAAACTGTAGATATTGGTCTACAGAGAATCCCCATTGGGCTCAAGTGGCTCATACGCAATATCCCGAGAAAATCAATGGAATTGGGCTGGAATATTTCAAGATAGAATTATAGGTCCCTACTTTTTCGACGTAAATTTAACTGGCGAAATTTATCTTGATTTTTTACAACTTGAATTGATTCCTGCCTTATCTCAATTGTATCCAGGTAATGAGCCCAATATGCCTACTGCAGCAATGTGGTTCCAACAAGATGGAGCACCTCACTACACGCTACCTGTTCGGCAGTATCTCCGTGAAATATTTCCTAACAGGTAGATAGGACGTCGTGGTCCCTACGAATGGCCGGCCAGGTCCCCGGACTTAACTCCCCTAGATTATTTTCTGTGGGGATATTTAAAGAGCAAAGTTTATTTGAACAGACCTCCTAATATCGATGCGCTGAAAAATCGTATAAGAGATGAAATCTTCTCAATCGATTAGGATATTGTCAGGAAGTGAACGGACAACAATTCCAGCATTTATTACATTAAAACGCATCATTTAGAATTTTAGACTATCGTTGTTATTCGTTATTAAAAAAAATTTGTAAAACAGTTTTCTCATTTTTTTTATCTCAAAAACAGTTGACTTTAGGGATAGGGTATGCTTAATAAAATATGATTAGAATTTCATGTAGATTCTTAAAATGAAATAATATACAGGGTGTTCCATTACAGATTCTGAAGTTTTGGCGTGTAACTTGATTTTAAAACACCCTGTATATTTCAAGACATTTTTGAATCATAAATCGTAAGGAACTATACAACTTTTATATGAAACTTTTTTACCCAACTTGTATAGTTTTTGACATATCTCAAGGTTTCCAGACTTTATGCCCTCATTGTATACATAAATATATATAAATACATATAAATACATATAAATACATATAAATACATAAAAATACATATAATATATATATATATATATATATATATATATATATATATATATATATTTTTTTTTTTTTTTACTGACATTTCTAATACCCTGAGGTTCTGTTTTATCACGACTATTGTTTTTGTATACCTAAAATTAGTCGAACTTCCGTTCTTTTAAGCTATAAAGGTAATTTTAGGTGTTTTCTACTAGTTGGGAATAGTGATAGTAAAGTAATTCAGGGAAAGCGAGGGAAAGTTCTTCGAAATGTTCCTGAAAAATAGAAAAAGGTTCAAGAAATGCCTAAAAGTCTATAATGTTCTCTCCTTATGTATTTTTTTTATTAAGAATAGTGAAGTGTGATCAAATTTAGTTCTGCATGCAAATAGTCATTTAGTAATATATATAATATACTGTCTTTTGAAACATTTTTATTGGGCATCATTTTGTTCCACCATATTAGATTCTTACCAAAATTTCACCAGTTTATACCTATGCCACACTTGATTTTTAGGTATAATTTAAAATAAGTTGAATAAATAGTTTTTACAATGAGTTTTTAAGACCAATATTGTGTTTTTACCAGTTTATCTCTATACCACATATAATTTTTAGACCAATGGAATTGAGAAAACATATTTGGAATGCTAATATACAAAAACCTGGAGGACTTTTTTCCAACATTTTGATTTCGTACCAAATTTAACCAAATCATCTCTAGACCACAATTAATTCTTGCAAAAAATTTGAAATCAATCTATTAAGTGGTGTTCTCAAGTTGAATTTTTAAATAATTTATTAAGCCGCCATCCTGAACTCATATTTGATTTTTGTGTAATACTTGATTTTTGTGCAAAATGTAAGGTAAATTGGATAAATAGTCTTCTAGTAATATTTTTTTTAACATTTCACTAGGCCACCATCTTATTTCATGATAATGGATTTTTACCAAAATGTTGCCAGGTCATCCTCATATGCACTTAATTTTTGAGGAAAAATTGAAGTAGTAGTAGAGTAGGTAGTTTTTTAGCTATACCACGAACAGATAGACAGACTGACGGACTCGAGAAAACATGTTTTTTGACATCTAGGGGCCTTAAAAGTTGAAGACCTCTTGAGAGAGTGGTTTTTTCACCATTACAATACTTTCCTTTTATGGGGGAAGTAAAAAACGAAAATAATCGATTTGGTTTTTATATACTTACATCTGTTATGAATACCTTAAGACAGTAAACAAATATAGCATTTAAAAGTGATAAAATATTAAAACAATTCATTACCTTACTACCTCCCTATAGTTCCATCCACTGATCAAAAAAAAAACAATAGCATCATAGCAAATTTCCCAAAATAGAGAAAAGATACTGACCTGTTTTGTTGAGGAGTTATAAATATTAGCAGTTATTTGATGGTAGCAAGTGTAAGCTGCTAAACTTTCTATTCCGTCATTAGATTTATTTAAATAGAATGTACAATTAACGTCAAATTTTTCTCGTTTTCGGTAATCCGTTTTCAAAGGTCAATATTTTTAAATAATATATGTCATTAGAATGACAAAAAAATTGTGTGGTAAATAAACAGATGAAAACATGGTGTTACTAATGTTTGCTTAAATAATCTATAAAATAATTGAAAACATTTTTCAAGGCCTAGCTATTGCACATCTATGGGCATGGGGGCCCATGAATGTGCAATTATTTTTTTGCCCAAACTTATTTACTAAGACCTCCGAAGTATCCTAATTCTTACTGGGCCAACAGATTGCAGTATCGTCTCCAAACCGCTATCATTTCTTATTTTTCTCTCTACAATAGGATTGTATACAATTTTCCAAATAGTGGTTTATAACTCTCTGTTCGGTAAGGGTTAAATAAACGTTGTTAACGTTATGGCTATTTCAAGTAACATTCCGAAATATAATGTCAAAAGTTCTAAATATTGAGAATATATCTGATCACTGCCTTATTTCGTGTCAATTACTACAAATAAAAGAGAAAATAAGCCATTTTTGTATACATTCTGTGACTTTAAGAACATTAATATAAATAACTTTAATATAGATGTGAATAACCTTGTTTTTTCACACATATATATCGCCAATGACAGAATCGAAAGTAGATATTTTTAATAGCATTATTCTGAGTCTTTTCGATTTTTATGCTCCAATAAAAACTGTACGTATATAAAAAAATAAAGCACCTTGACTAACGGGAGCAATAAATGTTCTTAAAACTAAAAGGGATAAAGCACTGCTTAAATTTAAGAAAACCAAAAATTTAAGTGACTTGAATTTCTATAAAACTTTGCGGAACGAGACAAACTACACTATTAAGAGAGAGAAATAACAATGGTAGTAAAAACCGTTTTTGGAAAGAACTGAAAAAGTAAAATGTAAATAATAAAAATAATTCTATTCTTACTGAAGATCTTTACGATCCGCAAATAGTAAATAACTTTTTTTTAAATCTCAGAGTAATACTTCTCCGGATCCGCTTTTCCTTAACTTTCTGTCCAATAATAAACTGAATGATCAACGTTAGGAATTCGAATTCAATCTAACGAGCGATAATGCTGTATATAAACTACTCTCTAAAATCCAAATTTGTGGGGCCAGATGCAATTAGTTCCGACATGCTTCTCTTGTGCTGTCCCAAGATAATTCCAGTTTTGACTCCATATTTAATTTCTGCATTGTAAGTAATACATTTCCCTCGGTTTGGAAAAAATCACACAAAATACCATTCCCTAAAACGTCAAACCCTACAGAAATGAAAGATCTCAGACCAATTAGCATTCTTTGTGTTCTCTCCAAGGCATTGGAGAAAATCATTGAAGGTCAAATTAGAGTCTTTACCGATAGAAATGGCATACTCCCAGAACATCAATCGGGGTTCCGTAAAGATCACAGCTGTATAACAGCTCTAGCCAAAGTCACCGACGATATTCTTATTGAAAATGATAAAAATAACTTAACAATACTCATACTGTCAGACTACTCGAAGGCATTTGATTTGATCAACCATTCGCTTTTATTAAATCTCCTACACTATCTGGAATTCTCGGCGGGCATAGCGTTCTTTTCCAACTACCTACTTAATAGATCTCAAGCAGTTAGAATGCGCAAAGGTATGTCAAACTTTGCACCTGTTGTGAGTGGAGTTTCCCAGGGTTCTGTTTTGGGACAATTTTGTTTATTCTGTTTACGTCACAGTTTTGTACGGTTCTTCGGCATTATAAATCTCACTTTTATGCAGACGATACGCAGATTTACTTCTCTTTCCAAGTAAAACATCTCCATGCTTCATGTGCTCATCAGACTTAGAATCACAACAAAATACTGTTTAAAGCTTAACCTCTCCAAATCTCAAGTGACGTTATTTGGTAGGGCAGCTGCTCGCTCCAGTTGTTTAAATGGTATCAGTGTTATTCTTAACAATGAAAAGCTTCACCTCAATGGCCAAGTAAAAATTCTGGGAGTCGTTGTAGATTTTAGGCTCAAATTTTCCAGTCATATTACCAATATTATTAAAAAAGCATTTTATAATCTAAGACTCATTTACTCCACACGCCATTTGCTGAATAAAAAATTTCGTATATTGCTATGTGATTCGTTGTTATTGTCTCTCCTTAATTATGGAGATGTGGTGTATGGTCCGACTTTGCTTTGTGTTGATGCCCGTAAAGTCCAGCTTATTCAGAATGCCTGCGTTCGGCTAATTTGTGGCTTGCAAAAGAGGGATCGTATTACCGCTCATTTGAATAATATTGGTTGGCTAGTAATGGGGAAAAGAAGAACTCTATATTATCCAGTCTTCCTTCACAAAGTAATAACAACACAAAAACCTCCCTATTTGTATCGAAAGAACATCAATCCACAACTTAAACATTAGATTCAAAAACAGGCTAACTCCGCCTCAGCACAAAACCTCTCAATTTCGTGGATCATTTTCATATAACGTAACTAAGCTATACAATAGGGTTCCTGATTCCATCAAATCGTTTGGTGTCTGTAGATTTAAGCAAAAGATTAAGCATATGCTTCTGAGTAATCATATCTGAATTCAAACTAAAGTATTGGCGTACAACTTAGGCATTAATGAACTTCTGTATTAACTATTTTTCTCTTTATTTATATTTAACTATTGTATCTTTTGTTTTAAATATTACCTGTTTATATATATTCTTAGGTATCGTTGTTTACTTTTAGACGCACTGGTCATATGCTAACGCGTTTTTTTTGTTTTAATTAATATTATTCTGAACAGAACAGAACATTCCCAAGGAACAACTCTACTTGTAAATAGGTGCTGATATTAACTGATATTTTTTTTATTTTTCAGGCTCATAACGTCAGATCGTTTTAATCCGATCGGCGTAGTTCAAATCAACAAGAGACTAGATCAGACTGACAAATTGGTAACTGTATGGAAAACATTTATTCAAGACCTAAGCATTTTAAGGTTAATTGTCATTGGATCTATATCTCCAGCCACAGAAATATTCCATGAGGTTTTGAGTAGGTTGACCGAGGTAATAGTTTCAGTTTTATATACAGTTAAGAAAAAAATCTATTTAGACATTTACATTTTTAATTAAAATTTTAAAAACATTTTCTTTCAGAATCCTGATTTGGAAAATTACACTGGACCAATAACCTACTCTGTATGGCCATATAAAGAAATTCTTCATCTCTATGATTATTATACACTGATGCAAGTATTCCAGGATACATTTTACAAACGGGTCGATTTTTGTTTCATCACTCGGCCACCATCAGGTACTAATTTTTACTTATTATACACAAAACCACTAATTAACAAGAAATAATAATGTAAAATAGGAATGAAAAATAGGTAGAAATAAAAAAATAAAAATAAAAAATAGAACTACAAAAAAGCACTGAAAAATACATAGGTAAACTCACCAAAAAAAAAATGTCTTTGTTCATAGGGAAGATTTCTAACCACACTACACTACAACTTGTTACGTTCTGGACGCGCGTTTCGCTAACCAAGTTAGCATCATCAGCAGATGATATAAACTAAAGTAACTTATCCTAATCAGTGGCGGCTATTCACGTGAAGTAGGTGAAGTGCTACTTCACCAGGAAAAATAAACAAGCAAACATCTAACTATATTTATTATATATCTCTTAAAATTTAAGTTTTTACATTCATTTATTCACCTAATTGGCAAAAAATAAACTGTACATCTCGAATAAATATTTTACTGACCATTGGCGGCATGTCTTTTTAAAACTTTCAATCGAACTTTATTATAACAACTATAACAGTGGCGCAAACCGCTTCGACTTTGCTGGAGGTGCTTGCTTAGTTTACGATTTTCCTACTGCGTTGCCATGACAACGCGTACGTGATGACGTCGACCGCATGGAAGATTAATGTTAACCAGCGCCATACAACGTTCTCGGTGAATTGCTAACGCAGTACACTACACCCGCGTGTCGTTCAGTTTGGGCTGGTTGTTTACTTTTATTTTCGCGGATTTCGCTGCAACCGGTTAGTTCCTTTACAGTTTACTTGACTGTTTTGTGTTATATTTATTTATGGTGTTGTTACAACTTTATTTGTTGTCGGGTTTATTAATTTACATTATTTATGAATCCGATCACGGATGTGGTTTACATTTTGTTGGAAACTCCATTTAATCGATGGAAGGAACAAGATCAGAGTTTTAATCATCATCCTGGTTTTCGGCTTACAAATGGTTATGTAGTAGTTAAATATTACAAAAATTGTTTTGCTGGCCTTGTTTACTAGTTTCCAATAAATCTTCAGTGTGGAATAAGGAAGGATTTGCAGCTATGTTAAATATTTGAAGATCTACATAAACATGACGACTCGGCGGAGCATTTAAAATGCGAATTAATGCTAAAAACATTTGTAAAAAATCAAAGCAATATAGCTGACACTTTAAAAGAAAATGCTAAACTATATAAAATACATTTTAATGAAAACGTCCGATTAAATAGACTATTTATTTGCTTGGTAATTGACGCAGTTTTGTACCTTGCAAAACAAGAGTTAATCTTTCGCGGCCATGATGAGAGCAGCGAGTCAATAAATAGGGGGAATTTAAAAAGGTTTTAGGTTTATTAATATCGAGAAGTTCCCAAGTTCCCAAGTAATAGACCATCACAAAAAAATTAAAAATGTTTTTACTGGTGACTCAAAAAATATTCAAAATGAAATAATTAATTATTAATTGAATGTAATTGAATGCATTTCTGATTATTTAAATGATCATGTAAAATATGAAATAATGAACAGTTTTTTTCTGTGCAAGTGGATGACACCACTGATATTATGCAAACCTCCCAGTGTTCCATAATTTTAAGATATGTTAATTCAGAAGGTTCAGTAGTTGAGAGATTCTTAAGATTTTATAATTTCAGCTTCGATAGAACGTCGGAGAATTTATATTCTCTATTGTATCAAATTTTGGACCAATTTGACTATAAACATAAATTAATAGGGGAATGTTACGATGGCGCAAGTGTAATGTCTGGCCAACCAAATGGCCTTCAAAAAAAAAAAAAAGAAAAAGCGCTCCTCGAATTTTTTTGCAAGCCTTAGTGGTATTCCCTCATTCTTTCATCACTCAGCCAAACGAACGTATGCTTTTACATCTGCATCTACGAGGCGTATACCAACAATTACAGAAACTCGTTGGTTTTTAAATTCGAAGTTAGTAAATGTGATTGTTCAAGTTGTGTTCTTCAAAAAAAATCGTTTGACATTCATTTTTGCATATCCAATATAAAACGCTGTCGTGAGGCGCTCTGTAAAAAAAGAAATGAACATTTTTTTTAATACCATGTCTGATAAAGCAAATTCTATTAAATCATTACAAACCTGAGCTTGCTAAGCTTTCACCTGAAGAAATTAGGGCTAAGTATAGAACCCTTTTTTATGAAATATTGGACCATATTTTAATGGAAATGACACTAAGCTTTCAAGACTCTGAAAAACTTACATTTTTATGTTTGGCAGATTCTGCTAAATTTTCCGAATATAGTTTAAATTTTCAGACTGGCCCCTTTGAAAATTTGTTACAGTTATATGGGGAAATATTTTCAAAAATTCAACGACTTAAAAATGAGTTTGGTCTTATTTTTGCCAATGACAGTAATTGGAATATATTATTATTATTATTAATATTATTATTATTATGGTTATTAGACAGTAGGCGGTTGTAACCGATTAACTGCCATTATTTTGTCCATGCACTTTAAATTTAACTATCCACACTTTATAGTTGTGATTACACCCCAGTACCAACATAATTGTCCAGTCTGTTCTTAAAAGCATTTATACTGGGAGCAGTTACGACATCCTCAGGGAGCTCATTCCACTGTTGGACTGTGCGATTAGTAAGAAAGTATTTGTTATATTATATTGTTGCAAGAGCAAGTGAAAAAAATTAATGAAAATAAAGATATTTTAACCAAAGCATATAAAGTGTTTTCCCTTATTTGGACAATACCGTCGACAAGTGCTTCAGTGGAAAGAAGTTTTTCTTACCTCAAATGTGTAAAAAATTATTTAAGACATACAATATCTCAAAAAAGACTCACTTCTCTAGGCAATATTTCAATTTAAAAGGAATGTCTAGAGGAGATTAGGGGAACTTATCCATTTTATGAGGATGTTATAAATAAATTTGCTGCTATGAAGGATAGGAGAATTGATTTAGTATACAAAATTTAGGTAAGTAGTAAAAAATATTCTAACCCTTCTACATATAAAAAAAAATTCATCATAGTATATGTCCCGGAACTGATCCTAACCGAGACTATTTATAAGTAAATGTGGTCACACTTGGTTGCACCTGACTGCACCGTTGTCAAGTAAGCAATAGAGGGGACTATAGGGAATAGGCCCTCTGTCTTTATTTTGTGCTTTCTTTCCACATATAACTATTTCTATACTCTCAAATGCATCCAATAATCTATTATTAGATACATTTTTATTATATTATAATTTATTAACTTATGATTATTTATTCCTATTTGGTGATGGTTTTCCATAGCATGTTGGGCAACGCTTGACTTTTCTGTTCTTCCGTTTCTTCAAGCGTTTCCCAACATGCTTTGGAAAACAATCACCAAATAGGAATAAATAATCTTACGTTAATTGAAAATGTATCTAATAATAGATTATTGGATGCATTTAAGAGTATAGAAATAGTTAAATGTGGAAAGAAAGCACTAAATAAAGACAGAGAGCCTATTCCCTATAGTCCCCTCTATTGCTTTACTTGACAACGGTGCAGTCAGATGCAACCAAGTGTGACCACATTTATTTATAAATAGTCTCGGTTAGGATCAGTTACTTTAGTTTATATCATCTGCTGATTATGCTAACTTGCGTCCAGATCGTAACAAGTTGTGGTGTAGTGTGGTTAGAACTCTTGTATTTTGTTCTATCTTCCACCACAGGTTCCAGTGTTAGGAGTTACAAGTACATATTTTATTTTTGTAAAGTATTTGATATGCAGGGACACAAAAATCAAGACTTAAAATTATTTTAATAATAATCCTTTATTTATCACTTTGGCTAATATACAATAAAAAATAATTGTCAATTATAAATAAAATTGTTTACAAAAAAAACTTCTCTTGTAATATGACTTTACACTATTCAATTACCTATTCATACAGAACTAATTACACACAAAATAAAGAAATAATAAGTTTATGGCTTTGTTAAAGTGTTTGCAGTTTTTGCAATTTATACTTTAAGGTAGGACTTCCTTAACTTGATACTAAATATCTTAAGTAAGGTTTCACATTACTATCATATAAATAATATTTCACCTTATTAGTTGAGGTATGGTAGGAAAAAACCTCGAACATCAGTTACGACGATTATATTTAAATGCGATAAACGGGAATCTTTTCCTAATGGAGAATATATAGCCTTTATAGCCTTTATTTCCAACAGGTAAAAAACCCACTTACAGGAAATTCAATAACAAAATTAAATGAAAAACACAAGAAAAAAAAATAAAATACAAAAAACTGCTTTTTGAGATACAACAATACTTAAATCTAAATCTAAATATGTATTACAGTACCTAAGTTAGTTGATCTAACATTTAATAAAACATATAAAATTAAGTAAGTAAATTACATGTATTAACAAAACCAACTTAATGAGTGTTTGGATCACTCCAGATTTAAAAAGGAATCGATGATGCTACTCAATGAGTCAAAATGCAAATCACACACATGAGACACCGAGTTGAGGACTGAACACATAAAGTATACCGGACTCCATCTAAAAATATTTGATCTGGCTGTGCTGAGATAGAACACCGAAGTATGCCGTGTTTCGAGGCGGGGAACGCGAAAATACAACTCCCCAAGAAGAAATGGACAGTCAACTTTATTATGAGTGAGGCCATATATTAGTTTTAAGCTTTGAATTTTTCTTCTTGTTGCTAAGGATGATATATTAAATCTCTGCAAAAGCTGACGGTGATCACAACCTCGTGGAGGGTAAGCACCATCTGCCCTAAAAGCTAAATACGTTAGAAAACGTCGCTGTAAGGCTTCTAAAGCCTGAAAATGGCAATTATAAATAGAATTCCAAACCACTGCGGCATACTCCAGCTTTGATCTTATGAAAGAGCAATATAATAATATCTTTTAGTTTTTTGCTAGCTAGTATTATATCTTGAGAGGATATTGTGTGAATGCCTATTATATCGGAGTTTAACACAGGGGACTTAACATAGTTATTGGGAGAAGAAATAGTATAAACACTTTGGAAATAATTTGCAAATGCATTAACAATGCTTTAAGTATCTGTGTATTCGTTGTCACCCTCCTTTAGGGTACCAGGGATGCCGGTATGCCCATTTTTACTTCAGACAAAAGATCAAAAGGTGGAAGGATCAGAAATCATGTTCATCTCAGCGTTTCTTATATAATTTTTATATGCATCGTTACTCTGAGCATGAATAAGACGTCTGAGCGAGCAGAGTCTCCGATAATGAACCTGCTTTTTATATTTTTTGTATTCTTTATGTGCTTTTTCTTTTTTATATATATTTTCATTTATATCATGCGAAAACCAGGGTGGAAAGCGACGGCGGCGTTGCAGTTTTAGCGGAGTACAGACTTGAAAAATTGTATCCATTACTTGGTAAAGTGCTGCACAGCATGTATTGACGTTCTGACTTTCCAGTATTGATGACCAGTCGGCCTCAAGAAGCAAGCTATATAAGCGAGGAAAATCCGCCTTTCTGAAGTTGTACTGTTTAGGACTGTTCTTATTAATAGGAAAATTATTAAATGAAGGATGAATAGCTTCAAAAGTAATGAAAAGAGAGGGATGGTGTGTGTCTTCTGCAACAAAAGGAACATCACCATATCGTACAACCTCGCAAGATATGTTTGAAAACACCAGATCGAGTAAACGGTTACTTGAATTTAAAACGTTATTGGCCTGTTTGACATTTAATATATTTGCTAAGTTACAGATTAAGCCGCATTTCGATTCAATTACAATGTCGCTTACATAATCCGGTCTGTTAAAATCACAAAGAATAACTAATTTATTGTCTAGTAGTTGCTCGGCAGCAAGAATGCAGTCAATAAACACTTCCAGTTCAGTGTTGCTGATATGAGGAGGAATATAGACAAGTATAATAAAAACAACAAAATTAAAGAAGTTTATCTTACAACCCACACAGTCCACGTTGGGAGCACTATCGGCGAGGAAGGTTAGATCAAGCCTTAGGGAGTTCCAACGACGATTTACACCCAGCATGACACCTCCGCCTCTGGAAAGGCCCGTAGCCTGACGGTCTCGGTCCGCTTGAAACACTACATAGTCTCGTGGAAACAGCTCTGTAACAAACACTTCCGGTTTTAACCACGATTCGGTCACTGCAATAATGTCCATTTCGCTTGATAAGATGCTTAAGAAAAATGTATGCGTCTTTATTTATTTATTTATTTATTTACCGATCATACAACATATAACAGGATAAATCTCAAATAATGTTACATAAGTATATGATCAAACTAAAATTACCTTAATATTGAATCTATACAAAAATATATATAAAAAAAAAAAAAATAAATAAAACAATCTAAACAACACTAGTATTTTATCAAACTAAAATTAACTTAATATTAAATCCATACAAAAATATATAAAAAATAAAACAAGATAAAACAACACTAGATGTTAATAGATGTACAGTCATAAGTATAAAATTAAAAACAAATTTTACGTGTATAGTAAAGGACAACATTAATCACAATTGAGACATTTTAATGCACAAACAATATTAAAGAAAATAACGATTAGGGGAGTAGGCATCTAAGCTTATTTTTAAGAGAACGTGATGACCCATCTATGTCAAAATTTTGTGACAGGTGGGCATTGAACAGGCTCATAAATCTGTTAGCAAAACTAAATCTACCCACATCTGTACGACTGTAGGATACTGTGAAAGTTTCTGTTTGTCTAGTTTGTCTCAAAGGCACTCTAAAATTAATCAGGGCCAGAACCTTGGGGCAGTCCGTTAAGCCATTCAAGAGTTTGTGCCCAAACGACAATGTTAGAATGGTCCTGCGCGATTCTAGACTGTTTAGGCCCAGTAATTTTAAACGTTCTACATAGGTATATTGCGTTTTATCAATGTTTATCCTAAACAACATGAAATTAACAAACTTTGACTGAACACGTTCAAGTCTTTTTATATGAACCTGATAATATGGTGACCAGATTGGGCTACAATACTCCATGTGACTTCTACACAGCACAAAATAAAGGATTTTCAAAGTCTCCACATTTTTGAACTCAAAACATTGGCGCATCAAAAGACCCGCCATCTTAAAAGCTTTGCCAATCTCACTATCAATATGGCTTGTAAAACGGAACTCACTATCAAAGAGCACTCCCAGATCATCAATAAGTTGTACCCCAGGTATTTTTAAATTAAGTGTCAGAGTGTAATCGTGACACACCAGTTGTTTTTTCCTGGAGAAAGTAATTTTTTTACATTTACTGGCGCTCAAAGTCATCCTGTTACATCCGCACCATTCACACAGTTTATCAACTTCACTCTGCAGCAGAATACAATCATTCAGGCTTTTTATTTCGCGAAATATTTTAAGATCATCTGCAAAAAGAAGGTAATGACAATTCTCGAATAAATACGCTACGTCGTTAACAAAAAGAAGAAATAATATGGGGCCCAAATGGGACCCTTGAGGAACTCCCGAGTGAACCTCAATGTAATTGGAAAAATGATTGTTATATTTTATAGTTTGAGTTCGCCCAGACAGGTAACTCCTTAACCATGAAAGTAGTGGGTCGCCAATTCCATAATTCCTAAGTTTATGTATTAGGATGTCATGATCCACACAGTCAAACGCTTTCTTAAAGTCAAAATATATCGCGTCAATTTGGGATGTCGAATCAATAGCATCACTTATGATGCTCGAATATACTGCCAAGTTCGTTTGACACGAGCGGCCGGGATAGAAACCATGCTGGTGTTCAGAAATTATGTTAGAGAAAGTGTGAAAAATTTGCCCTGAAACTATACTTTCGAGGACTTTACCAAGGCAACATAAACCAGATATAGGACGGTAGTTCTCCACATTAGATCTATCCCCAGCTTTAAAAAGCAGTGTAACAATGGCACATTTCCAGAGATCGGGAAATATTCCCGATGACAAAGATTTTTTAAATAGGGCATATATAGGACTGGTTAGTGTGGGGCAGCAGTTATGAAAAAATAAAGGTGGTATTCCGTCGTTACCTGGTCCCTTATTAGTTTTTAAACCAACCAACTTTTCAAAGACTAAATCCAAACTAATGTTGATAAATGGAAGGTAAACATTATTGACTGGTAGGGTGATATGTTGGGCATAATCGTGTTGATAATCAGGCAACTGATATACCGATTTAAAAAATGAAGCAAACATTTCGGTTATCTCTGCAGTGTTGCTTGAACTCATTGTCTGGTAACTCATTGACTTAGGATTACCTACGGTCTTTTTCTTTGATTTTAAGTATGTCCAAAATAATCTACTGTTCCCCACAATTTTGTATTGAATAGAAGATAAAAAGTTTTGATAATCGTTATCAATTGAAATCTTAGATTGTGATCTTAGCTGTTTATATTTAACTTCTAAATGCTTAGATTTGTTTTTTCTAAACTTATTATATATGTTATTTTTTTCTTTAATTAATTTAATTGTCGCTTGTGTAAAATAAGAAGGAAATTGCAAGGAACTAACAATTACCCTAGGGACATACATATCAATAGCAATGTTTAAAATTGAGTAAAACATTTCTGTCACACTATTTATATCAAAGTCTGGTGAGTGCAAAAATGACCAGTCAAAACCAGCAAAAAAATCATTGAGTTGATTATAGTTAGCTTTATGAAATGCAAATTTGCAGGAATTGTCAGGTACATATAAATTTGTATCGGTTTTAAACTCAAACTCGATGTTCAATGCTGGATGATGATCGTCAACCTTAACCAAGGGTGCTGCACATGCTGCAACAGGTGCACCTTTAAAAGTTGACAACACAAGATCCAATATAACATTGTTTTTATTAGTAATTTGGTTCAGCTGCACGAAGTCATAAAAACATAAACAGTCGAAGAGAGCCAGCTCTTTATTATTAGTACTAGACAGTACAGTGTGGGCAGCTTGCTTAAGCTCAGATACGAATCACATTCGTTGACAAAGGGTGACTTACTTGTATCTAGAAGCAACTGTGATTTTACAAAATTTGGCAAATTATAATCACCCAACACCATAACCCTAGTATTGACTAAAGAGTCCATCATGTGGTTAATTGAAGAAACATGAGCCTCATACACTGTTAAAGGAGCTGTAGGAGGAATGTATACTGCTCCAAATATGATTGAATCAGCACCATTTTTAATCCTTACCCAGATTTCTTCAACATGATTATTAGATTCTGGTACTGTACACAATGCTGAATCCAGGCTTGATTTTACTGCCATTAAGACACCACCTCCTCTTTCTTTGCCTGAGATCGTCGCGCACCTGTCCCTTCTATGGACCATGTAGCCAGGTGGAAACAGTTCCTCGCTAGAAATGGCTGCATTCAACCACGTCTCCGTAAGAACAACAACGTCATAGTTACAGCTTATAACATTTCTGCAGAATTGCATCGTCTTCGAGCGCAGACCACGAGTATTTTGATAATAAACACTGTACATATCATTATCAGATAGATCAGGAGGATCGGAGACAAAAATGCTTTTCGGTGTTAGGGTCGATTCTGCATTGTTTGTTGTAGGCGAAAAGTTAATTGAGGAGAGGAAACGGAGACTCGGTCGGAGTTAGATTTTGAATTATTAAGAACAAGAACATAGTTTCTACAGAGGAACTCAATTAAGTCTGCCTTTTCACTATATTGCACGTGCTCGCGAAATACCAGGGATAATGGGATAAAATCAGTATTTGCCTTCTGCAAAAAATACTTTTGTAAGAAAAGGTTTTGATTGTGGATGAAATCATTTAAGACTGGCCTGTTTCTCCAGCGAGGTGTACCGACCATTACCAGGTTGGTATTGCAGCAAGATGCAGTCAACCGTTCAACATGATCAGTACTTAAAGGTGTTCCACGAAGGGCATTTTCCGGTCCGCAGAAAAATACAATGTAATCGTTCCTAGTTAAATTCTGACTATATAGTATACATTCAGCAATTAGTTCCTCAAACAAAAAACCTTTACGCCATTGACAATTTAGATCAAAATTACCCTTAGTAAAATTCATGAAGAGTCGCAAACAACCTCTTGCCATTTCATTTCCAATAACCAATAGCTGGCGTTTTCTCGGGATGCGCCTGTTTGGTATCTGTTTTGTAGTTGCATCTGATCTAATATCTAAATTTATATTTGTGGCTTCGGGAGATATTTCACTCAGTGTATATATCTTTTGATTTAGATCCTTGATTTCTTGAATATAACACCGATTGTCTTTCTCTAACGTCTCAATGGAAACGATCATACTCTTGTTAAGGTTGACAAGTTCAATCAAGTCACTTTTAGCTTTTAATTAAGAATCTCTGCAGCTTTCCATCGCGTTTTGAAGTTCCTCGTTTTTAATAATCATTATTTTAATCTCATTTTGCAAGTCTTCAATATGTTTGTTCTGTTTCTCTAGTTCAGTCACAAATTTTTTTTCTGCATGCGAGACATCGTCCTCAAAAGCAACACTAATTCTCTTCAATCGGCGAATGTAATTATCTTTTTCCCTCATTTCCTTTTTTAGACTTTGTATTTCTTCTAGAAGCTGTTTATCCTTATTCTCACCGTCCAACGCCTTTTCTTGGCATTCCTCTGAACAATAGATTCTGTATCCTCCAAGAACAACTGATTTAGACACACGTTCCAAGCAACTGGGGTGAAAAATACCTGAACATACTGTGCAGCAGTAATTTACAAAGTCCTTATTCTTACAACATTTAAAGGATCGCAACATGTTCACGAATTAAAGCAGCCTAATTTCAGAGGACACTGCTCCCCTACTCAGTTCAGAAACACAGTATCCTCATCAACAAAGACAGCAAAAAAAAAAAAAAAAAAAGAAAAAATGCCACCACAAACAATAAATTTCTACCACTCAAATACAAAATATACCAAAGCCCTGTTTATTAATATTTCGTCACATTAGGATTTACCATAAACATAAACTAACATAAAAAAGGGGAAATCCCTTAGCAGGTGAGTGAATAAGATTAAGTTAAATTCTTTTACTGAAGTCTTATCAGCTAATTTGCATATTTAAAGATCCTATTGTAGCAAATAATAAAAGTAATGTTCTTTTTTGTGGGGTATTCCTTTCAGTGCTTTAAATTTGCTATTAAATATACAGTTCTATTTTACCAAATAACTAGATTATATGTGAGGCAAAATTTTTGAATATTTCAGGAATTGTACAATTTTTCTCCAGCAAAAAAATGGTAGTAATCACATATATTGTTTAAAAAACAAAACCAATTAAAATCACGATAATTCACGACAATATGATATCACTACACACACGTTAAACACATGATTTTTTAAATTCTCTTAAGTAAAGTAATTTGGTTGAATATAGCCTGGGTTTCCTTAGAATTACACGAAGAATACTGATTTTCTTGGTCTTGGTGTTAAGGCCGCGTACATTTTGGTAATAGCAGGATATTGGAGTGGTTTGTGTAGTTGGAGGGCTTAGTTTTTTGAAACAATATTCGGCCTACCTCCAGGGTATGCTATGACAAGGTTTGTTTCACCATTAGCTCGGCGGCGCTTCAGTTCTTCCTGTAGAGAATCCATCTCGGCTCTCTGTGACGGTGTTAGGTCAGCTTCTATATAAATACGATGAGCATCCCGGATTTTACCTCTATTTTTTAAGACGTTACGAACAGACTGACCATCCTGAAGAGCAATATCTCAATGTCTGACATTTTTTTGGGCAATCTTTTTTTTTTTAATTATTGATAAATGACTGATAAAATGTAGATTAAAACGTTTTTGGTTCTAAAAAGTGAATATAGGGAGGTTATTCAGGGCTTATATTTCCCTAAAAAATTAAAAATGTATAGAATCTAATTATTATTAAAGTTACAATAATCTTGTAACAAATAAACACACTAGCAAAAAAAGTTCTAAGTATGAATTTTTTATACCTGAATTGGCTTTTAAATATAAAAAATAAATTCGGGTTATTCCGTTTTATATGCTGCATATTTTTTCACACCCTCTGATTTTTTATTATCAAAAGAAAAGTACCATTTGGTAGGCACAGGTTGGTCTGGTTTTATTGTGGGTTCATTCCTGATTTATTGTAGGTTTGTTGATAATATAACTTTTAAAATGGTTTCAAATCTATAAAACAAAATTCATAGTCCAAACTTTTTTTTTAATTTGTGCCGGTTTTTTTTGCTGTTATGTTGCTAGTTTTTGTTTATTGTTTTGTTTATTTGTTATATATTTTAACTAATAATAATTCCTCTATATATTGTAAATCTTTTCATCATAGTATATATCCCGAAAAACCTCCTTTACTCACTTACTAGTTTTATAAACTTAATAATCTACTTTTTATTAGTAATTTGTTAATAAACAAAAGCGTCAAAAAGTTTTCAAGGACTTGGAAGTCTTGGAAGAGATCCCCGTTTACACCATTTTAATCCAATCATCGTTTTTCAGTCTATGGTGCCTGAAGTACATCATTAAAAACAAATATCCACATCTTATTGCACCTAAAAATGGGAAAAAGTTTGATATATTTTATTTATAATACAGTTATTCCATTGTTTTTACTTGCAGCATTACGAGAAAGTTATTTTTTGTTGAATATATTTGTCATTACTGTAAATTACCTCATTACTTTGTATGTGATAAAGCATTTTATGTAATTTTTTTTTGCAATTTATGCTTGATGTGATGCTTGCAGAAGTCCAAGGAATGTCTCAGGCCTTGTGCAATATTAATCTAATCTAGTCAAAAGTTAATTATAATCCACAAATTTATGCAACTGTTTCAGATTAAGGCTTGAAAAGAAATACTATTCATAACAGTTCATATCTGGAATAAATTTCCAATTAATATTTGCAAATAATCAATATTTATTGTTAAACTAACTTCTATCTCCTGAATAATCTGCAATACCAGCAAGGAGAATAAAGAATTTTGAAAATTGATGGATTCAGAACTTACTTCCTACAAAGTACTCGATAAATATGCATGAAATAAATAACATTATAAGATATTTTCAAACAATATATTACATAAATAATACTGTTATTTCCACACTACTTACAGTTTTCAGTACATAAATCAAACAAAAATTAGAATATTCCTAGAGAATGAATGTACGAATTTTTATATTAGTATTTACCGGTTAGGCTTTTTTAGAGATTAGGTTAGTCATTATCCTTAAATTCTTAGGGTGCAACATATTATATTCATTAAAAACAACTGAATTCGAAGATTTTTAAATATCTATCATTTTCTATTTTGAGCTTTCTCTGTATAGAATTGAGTGTATAGTCTCTTGCATTTCAAATAACTCTTGATAGCACAAGTTCATGTATCAAACAGATTCACTAAACACTTCTATCGAAGTTTAGATTCAAAAGTACTTAAAAGAACGATAATATGGAATAGCGAGAAATACTTTATTTATATTTTATCGACCATTGTGAATTGTAAAATAATTTATCTAGTGCACGATTTGTTTGACACATTTCAGGTAATCTTTTTAGTAAAATGGTTTTACTCATTACTAGTAATAATTTACCAGTGTGACAATATTGATGTAAAGTAAAGGTTGAGAATTTTAATGACAACGTCCGTCAGGTTTTTGATGTCCATGCACCCCTTAAAACTGTGCGCATATCAAAGGCTCCTGCCCCTTGGCTGATGGATAACTTAAAGCTGCTTATGAAACTGCGTAATAGAGCACATGCGAAATATAAAAAACAAAAAATCTGTACTTTATGGGAAGAGTATAAATCTTTAAGGAATTTTGTTACATATAGGTACTGCCAGTTCTTTTAATACTTATTTCATCAATAGCATCCCCATTCCCGAGTTAAGCAACAATGAATTTATCTCAGCCCATTAAATTAATAAAACTCATCCTAGTATTCAAAACAAACTTAATTTTACACAGGTTGGTAATGATCAGGTTGAAAAAATGTTATGTAGCATTAAAACTAATGCCAGGGGCAGTGACAACATTGACCTTAAAATGCTGTCTTTTGTTATCCCTCACCTAACGGATCAGGTTGTCCATATTATTAATTTTTCTCTTCTCAGCTCTAAGTATCCCTCAGCCTGAAAGTGTGCAAATGTTGCACCTATCCCTAAAGTTGCTAATTCGGGGCATGTCAGTCAGTTTCGGCCTATAAGCATACTGCCTGCTGTGTCCAAAATACTTGAGAGGGTAATTCATGAACAACTCAGTAAGTTTCTCGCTAGTAACAAACTAATTCCTTCCACTCGATCAGGATTTCGTCCCTTACACAGTACTACTACTGCTCTTTCAAAAGTTACTGATGATATTTTTTATGCTTGTGATCAGGGAAAAAATACCTCTCTTGTACTTTTGGATTACAGTAAGGCATTTAACACCTTGGACCATAGGATTATGTGTGCTAAATTAGGATACTTTGGCCTGGATGCTTCTTCTCTTCTCTTTATCGAAAGTTATTTAACTGGTCGGAAACAGAGAGTGGTGATTGGCGGATTCGTCATTGGAACTTTTACCATTATCTAGAGGTGTGCCCCAGGGAAGCATCGTGGGCCCATTGTTATTTTCTGCTTATACTTCTGACTTTTCTTGCTTTATGTTCCCATCAATATGCAGATGATATACAAATATACTATTCATTTTTTCCATGTAACTCCAAGCTTGCAGAAGAACATATAAATAGGGATCTAGAAATAATATATAAAATTTCTAAACATCATGGGTTGATTCTGAATGGTTCTAAATCTCAGTTTCTTTTGTTTGTAACACTATATATATCTATATATATATATATATATATATATATATATATATATATATATATATATATATATATATATATATATATATATATATATATATATATATATATATATATATATATATATATATATATATATATATATATATATATATATATATATATATCTATCTATATATATATATATATATATATATATATATATATATATATATATATATATATATATATATATATATATTGATAAAATTTTAGTATGAATTCTATGTAACGTAACAAAATTGAATGAAATTTTAAAAAAATCAGATTAAAAATTGCATATTTAATTTATTTTACGTTATATTCAAAAATCAACTGGTAAAATATTGGTACGTAGCCCATATGGTGGAACAAAATGGTACCCAATAAAAATTGGCGCGAGGAGGGATATTTTATTCTTTTTCACACTTATTTGCAGTACAGATTTATTTTCTTTAATTATCAAAACATACACGATTTTATGAATGAAACAGCACAAGATGTTGGGTCTCCTTATTATTTTGGCTAAAATAATGACAGTTTAAAAAAAAAGCTTTCTCTCACCACAGCGCTTTTACTAAAAGTCAAATTGATTTTAAAAAGCACTCTTAAATTCTTCAGAAAAAAATGGTTGCTTAAACTTAAAAAAGGGGGGTGTTCACTTTTTGCTGGATAACCCTATATAATGGTAATTAAGTAAACTGGGAAATTTATGTGGTCCTAATTTGTGTTTCAGAAGATAACTCTGATTCTCCCACTAATGAACTAAAACTGTACACAGCCTGCTGGACAGACATATTACTTGCGTTGGTTGCAGCTGACGTTAAATGCATCTATACAGTTGACCAAGAAACGGATTTGACTGAAGTATCAATATTCTCGGCAGACTATCGAAAACTCTACGAGAGAATAACGCCACCAGGTATGCTAGTCAGTTTTAATCTTGTTCGCTTCATATTATGTTGACCTAACACTTATTTGTCATTTGCTTGAATAATATGTTCTCAGTCATTTTTTTACTTGAGTTTAAAGCCTAAGGATTAGGTATCGAATATTGCTTTGAAATAATTTACCCATATTTGAAAATATATCCCAGTAGTTTTTTGTTAAAATGTACACATGACAAAAAATGTTTATAAATAACAAAACAAATACAAGGGATAAAATAGACACATAACATTAGAAAAAAAGGAGAAAGAAAGTAGAATCAAATGTTTTTATATGTATTTTAAAAATTAACTAGTTGTTTCACAATAATAAGATCTATTGCATATAAAGAATGTGTTCTGACCTGAAAATTTATGTGTCCAATTTATGGTCGAACTTAAATACGACAAATCTCTGATATCCTACAAAATAAATATTCAATAAAAGAGGCACATTAAAATTTAATCAGGCACACTACCGGTCAGTCTTGCTATAATTTTCTCGGCAATCTATTGGTACCTGGATAAATATAAGGTGTTGTAAAAAACTAATATTAATATATGTTGCTTCTGAAAAAACGCATAATTTGTAGTAATAGTAGGGAGATAATTATACTAATAATATAAAAAAGCACTACTACACTACACTACAAAAAGAAAAAAAAATATCTTTATCAGCTCTAAAATAGCATAGGTTAGGTCGATGCAAGACGTGTGAGTGCTTATGCCTGAAATATGCGTACGGGGTTTTCCCGTATATTTTTCCACCCACCAAGAGAGTTTATTTGAATAGATACGGAAATGTCGTAAATACAAAAGTTGTTGGGTTTTTTTATGAAGATTTAGAATATTATATCATAATATTCAGGTTGTCAGTTTTTTTAAATGAAACACCCTGTATACGAAATCATATTCTTGAAGATCTTTTTTTTCTAATTTCAAATATATATACTTTTAATATATTCTTTCAATTAGTTTTGGATATATAAGCATTTAAACATTAAAGAAATGGTAAGGTAATTTGTGCTAAAACATAGTGAGCCATGGTCTAGACAATTGCAATGAACGACGCCTTTTTGATGTTTACAAGTCAGAAGTAATTATTTACGAGCACTTTTAATATCTAATACGTTGGACGATGGGTTATTCGGAAGAAGAGAAACTCGATATGATAGAATTATTTTATTTACATGTTAAAAATGCGATAGCAAATCTCTCTCCATTGGACATATTTTTCGATAACGAATATCATAAACGGTTTCCAAGATCACTGATGAGGACCAACAGCTACTTGTATGACATCGCTAAACAATTGAATGAAAGAAAAACACTTAAATAGGCCGATTACACTTCTGCTAAGAAATAGAAAGACGTGTTATGATGAACCAACTAAATCTGTCAAACATAATTTTCACTGATGAGGCAACATTTACCACTGGAGGCATATTTAACCGGAAAAATAAACTTTTTTGATCAAAAGAAACCCCGCGAGCTCTTCAGGCGGTCAAAATTCAGGGAAGAAAATCCCTACATGTTTGGTGTGGCCTTCTTAACAATCATGTTATTGGACCTATTATTTTAAACGGGGATTTAACCGGACAAAGGTATCAGGAGTTATTAGAAAACGAAATCGAGGGGCAGTTAGAACAACTACCGATTAATTCACATCTTAATTTGATATGGCAACAAGATGTTTCCCCTCCTCATAATGTCCAGCCGATCACCAATTTTTTCAATGACAAGTATCCATTTTGGATTGGAAGATATGGACCATTAAGATGGCCAGCAAATCTCTCTCCATTGGACATATTTTTGTGGGGTTATCTGAAAAATAAGATATACTAGAATAGGTCAAGAACCATCCAAGCTTTAGAGCAAAATATAGTCCAAAGTCTTTAAGCTAATATTATTATTTACCTATTTTATATTATTTCTTTTTTATGGTATTGTTTCTTTCAACTATTCTAACTTTTCGCTGTGTTTTTCTATCATTCAATTGTTTAACGATGTTTAATATTATGCTACGAGTCGGTTTGGTCTATCTGGAAACCGTCTATGATATTCGTTACGAGCTATCGATGCATTTTTACCATGCAATTAAAATAATTCTATCATGTTTCTCTTCTTCCGAATGACCCATCGTCCAACGTATTAGATATTAAAAATGGTCGTAAATAATTACTTCTGACCGGTAAACGTCAAAAAGGCGTTGTTCATTGCAATTGTCTTGACCATGGCTCACTATGTTTTAGCGCAAATTACCTTGCCACTACTTTAATGTTTAAACGCTTATATATCCAAAACTAATTGACATGATATATTAAAACTATATATATTTGAAATTAGAAAAAAAAGATCTTCAAGAATATGATTTAATATACAGGATATTTCATTTAAAAAAACTGAACCTGTGAAAATTTGACATTTCCAATAATATTTTCGCACTTGTGATATAATATTCTAAATCTTCATAAAAGACCCAACAACTTTTGTATTTACGACATTTCCGTATTTATTCAAATAAACTCTCTAGGTGGGTGGAAAAATATATGGGAAAACCCTGTACTGACTGACATGTACTTATAAAAACTGAAAACTAATAGCTGGCTATGCAATATTAAAATCAAAGTGTCAGTGGGATAATAATTTAAGTCCTACCTCACTTATCAAAGGTTCAAAGAAGTAAAGTGATTATGTTACTAACTAGAAGAGGGTTGGGCTGTAAGAAGGGTTGCTGAAAGATTGCATATACCAGAAAGTACAGTTCACAATTAAAAAAGCAAGATGGCAAGGGATGCGAGGCATACCCTAGATAGAAAAGCCAGTATTGAGCTGTCAAATATTTGCACGAATCTTAATGAGAATTACGTTTTTATGATTCTGTTGTAACAGCCAAAAGAGAAAGTGCTTTTCTAGAATCTGTTAGAACCGCGCGCCATGGAATAAAGATGCTGTCATAAGACTTATGGCATTCGTAGTACAGCTTCATCCCTTATAAAATCCTACTTAACCAACAGGATCCAGGTCGTCTGTATAAATAGAAATGGAGTGGATTATTTTTCTCAACCAACAGAACTCCACCAGAATGTTGTACAGGGATTTATTCTAGGCCCACTCCTCTTCTTGCTTTATGTGAATAGTCTTGGGGATGGGGTGCATTCTGGGGTTACTTGTCAGTATGCAGATGATACATCTGTGATATTGTCAGGTGATCTATATATATATATATATATATATATATATATATATATATATATATATATATATATACTTCAAAACTAAACAGCCTATGTAGTCTCATACACAGACTTAGGGAACAATTATTTCTGAAGACTATTATAAGAATGTTTTATTTTGCAAGCATACAGTCAGCCAATGTCTGTGGAATTTTGTTTTGGGGTTCATCCAAAAATACTCAAACCATCTTCAGATGTCTGAAACGTATTATTCGATGAATTTTCAGGTTGTATCCGAGAACTTCATGTAGACCTTTTTTTGCCAAATTCAGGGTACTGACACTACCTTCCCTGTATTTCTTATCTTTAGTAAGTTTTGTTAAAGGACACCTACACTTATTTTCTACAAATACAGATGGTTGAGATGAGACCATGTTTGTTGTGACCAGAAACAGAGATCAGCTTAGTATTCCAGCTCACAATTCTACATACTTTCAACGCGGCCCGGTATACAGGGCTGTCAAGGCGTTTAGGTTGTTACCATATGACATACAACAAATTAATAATTTTAAAAAAAATCGCAAACGTGTGTCCAATTTCTTGCTTGAAAAATGCTATTATTCATTTGGTTTTGATTTTTAATCAGAAACTGCAAGTTTTAAAGTGTTTTAATCAGTCTTCTTCTACTGTTCTCAGTGTAATCTTAAGTTTTTAAAAGTTAAGTTTTTTAGAAATCCATATTTTATATATTATTTTTATTATTTGTATGATATACTATTGTATCTGCAGTTTTTGTCATTAGACTAGATTGTAGTAAGTCCTAATAGGGCTACTATGATTCCTGTCTGGAACATGCTCTGCATGGCAGCAGACACAATGATCCATTTTGTTCAAACGACGATTGCGATTTCACTCTTTTTAGAGCTCATCAGGCCGCCATAGATCAATGAAAAGGCACAAAATGTTACGAGGTCCGTTTACGAGGAATAAAAATATATTAACATTATTGCTCCCAACGAAAGCCAGGAGTCGAACAGTATAATTCAATGCCGGTCGTGGTATTAGCCAGCGGACTTTCGCTTCTCGTAAGAAAAGATAGATAGGCGAAGTGCGACTTTTTAAGATAGTTGAACGTAGATTAAACTAAACTAGACGAGACGAGACGCTTCCTCTTGGAGAAAAACGAATTTGATTACCGAAATTTTCAGTAACATTTTTTTATTCCGACTTTTTGAACGATATTACAGTAATTCGAGATTTTCAGAACAGATTCATTTAGAATTTTGGTCTCCTTTAATTTCCCCGTTGAAAGGTTTTTACGTCCGTTAAGACGTCGGAAGTTACCCTCTAAATTTTATTTTTCGAAAAAAAAGTATACATGCGATATGCCGATTACGCCCAAAAAAAATAGGGCAGGGGTGCTCAAACTTGAACTGCTGGCGATCTACCTCAATATTTTTAGACTACTTACGATCGACTCTGAGAGGCTGCAAGTATGTGTGAAGCAGGGTTGTTGTACATACACGATACATACACCCTACCTACCTACCTACCTACCTACCTAGGTAGGGTGTACCGTAGCATATATAGATATTAGCTTTCCGCACAATATACACTATTTTAATCAAGGTTTGGGTTAGGTTCTTCTCTACAATATCAATGAAAAAACTCATAGTTATTCAAAATTGCGAGTTTATTGGTTGTTACAAAACAAAAGAGTTACATATGGTGTTAACTAAACTAAGGAGTGACTTTGGATGTTGAAGCGTGGCACTGCATGTCATCAGCATACTTTTCATAAGATGGTACGTAACCACTGAGTGCTAATCGCAAGCAGGATGACATATGATCGTCAGTTAGTCGATTGCGATATTTTGACTTAATTATCTTCATTTCAGAAAATGCAGACTTGCACAAGTAAGTTGACCCATACATTGCTGTCAGTTGAAGGGCGATTTGCCTTAGATTGGGATATTTACCTTCAGATATGAAACACCAGAAATTTGCATCAGATGCTTTAGCTTTGAGGTGTATATCTGATATAATCTGCACCAACTCATTTTCAACAGAATATGAGTTCATATTAAACTGACTTGCTATTTCAGTAGTTAATTCCTCAATGTTTTTAAATGAAAAAGGATAACTCATAAATGATGCTACGTTTGCCAATTTAATACAATCATAAAAACGTATTTCGAGTTGTCCCAAAATATTTGATAATTCAGCCTTATACGTATTATAATTCAACTGAGGAATCCTTGCTTTCAAAGACGGAAAATGTTTCAGATCCTTTCTTTTCAGTTGATCTATCATAAGTTGCAATTTACTTTTGAATGCGTTTACTGCGCTAATCATCTCAATAACAGTTTTTCCTTTACCTTGAAGCTCCAAGTTAATGGTGTTTAAATGCATTGTGATTTCAGTCAAAAATGCCAAATCAGTCAGCCATTTTTCGTTTTTCAACATCTGAGTGTCATCACCTCTTTCATCTAGAAAAGCTTTTATTTCGGGGCAATAATTCTTGAAACCTTTCTAGGAATTTTTCGCGACTCAACCACTTGACGTCCGTGTGAAGAACTAAATCAGTGTGTTCAGCTGATTCCCTATCTTCCAACTGCAATTTAAAATAATAATTTCCTCCTTGTTTAAAACTTTTGAACACAAAACTTGTTGATGTATAATGCAACGGATTGAAAAAAATGAAGGGAAATCTTCATTAGCTCGACACAGTGCCACAAAACCGTTTTTGTTTCCAGTCATTGCTGGTGCTCCATCGGTTGTAATGCACACTAATTTATATATTGGTAGCTTGTAGTTTTTTTCTAAATTGAAGAAAACGTCATATATATCTTCGCCACGGGTCTTCCCCTTCAGAGGAATGATTGTCAAAAATTCTTCCTTAGCCAACATGTCATTGAATACCATCTGAATAAAAATACACAGCTGGGCAGTGTCTGTCATATCGGTGGATTCGTCGAACTGTAAAGATGTACATTCCATGATATCATTTTTTAGTTTATCTGCCATGTCCTGACTCATGACTTCAACATGTTTTGTGACAGTCGGACGAGATAACTGAATGCTTCCTTCACAACCGATCCATCTTCGAATGGTTTCTTGTGTTTCGCTCATATATGAGATATTTTAAATGACGCGATCGTAGCAGCTTTTGATTGTTTGGCTGGTCTTGTGAACATGGTTTGTTCTTTTTTCAAACAAGATATCAAATCACGTACTTTTCGTTTTCTTAATTCACTCTGTGGCGGAAAATCCTTTTCATAGTTTTTATGAACCGTTTTATGATGCCTCTCTAAGTTACCACGCTTAGGTATTGCAAATGACGCACGACAAATAAGACAAATGCACTTATCCTTCACCATACAAAACAAAAATTCTTCCTCCCAATCGTTATTAAAATGATACGTTTTAGTTTTCTTCGCTGCACTCATTTTGTGCTATTTAATAATAAACTTTGTATCGACGTAGTATTGCCTTCAAGTTGCAATTCCGAATGACTCCAATTTCTGCAGGCGCAACATTTATATCGGCTTGAACGAAAGTCTCGAATGTTCTCGTCAAACGCGCCGCCCGAGATTTTTAGAAAAGCGGCAAGAATAAAAAACCGCGGCTTTTCTTTGACAAGTACCGCGCGCTTCTTTGATAAAGCCGCCTTTTGCCGCTAGCAGAGTGTTATTTTGAAGTATGTGTGAAGCAGGGTTGTTGTACATACACGATACATACACCCTACCTACCTACCTACCTACCTACCTACCTAGGTAGGTAGGGTGTACCGTAGCATATATAGATATTAGCTTTCCGCACAATATACACTATTTTAGTCAAGGTTTGGGTTAGGTTTAGTTAGGTTCTTCTCTACAATATCAATGAAAAAACTCATAGTTATTCAAAATTGCGAGTTTATTGGTCGCCCTTTGCCGCTAACAGAGTGTTATTTTATTACGTAATAAATTTTTGTAGTTTAGTTAAGTACCTACTTATTAAAAAAAATTTTCTTCTCGAGATCTACTCAAAAAGCACTCGCGATCGACCGTTTGAGCACCCCTGCAACAGGGATTTAGATCCCATAGCCAAGCTTCCCTCCGAAATGTTTCGTGGACGTAGCATAATCCGTCTGTCAGTTTTCGAAAATAAACTTTTCACATAGTTTCGACTCTTACATCTCACAACGCTGTACTGGTAACCCTCGCCGTCTGGTGTTTTACATTGTGGGATACTAAAAACATACCAAAATTCAGCTTCTACTTGCAACCGTTTCGAAACGGTGACGATGCAAAGGTAAAAAAACACGTTTTTGAGTTAAATTTCTCGCTTCTTTGTTCTATGCGAATAATAAGAGCCCTGCCCGGTCTATTATAACAAGATATATGTAGAAATCCCGCCCCCCCTTGGGCAGGATGGAAACAATAGCTGCTAAACTCTGATTTGATAACTTAACTTGAAAGTATGTTGCCATCTTTGACACTTTGACAGCTGTCAAATGTTAATCTGATAACGTATATCCAAAATACTGTGTAGTACGCAAAATCCTAAGTGGATACCTTTTAAAATACCATTTAAATGTTGGACTAAAAATTAGCTTTGACAACAAACTGTCAAATAATTTTATCGGAAACATCAAAGTTTCTATCTATTATCGAAAATCCAGAATCAATATTTTAAGCTATATGAAAATTAGACTAAAACCATTTTGTCAGCCCTTAGATGTTATATTTTTTTAATTACTAAAGACCTCATTTAATAACGAAATCCCAAATCGATGCGCAAAAAATATAACAATAAAATATTTGTTTTAATATTTTTTTACTATAATATATAGTCCCAAAGGTCCTACCAATAATTTAGGAATACATAGATTTGATTAAAATATCGCGATTTAGCCATACTTGCCTTAGACCAAAAGTTAATATTAAGAAATACACAGGGTGATTAAGTTAAAATTTTATTTTCGATTTTTTAAAAATAATATTGAGATATTAAAGTGAAAATTGGTGATAACGGATTTTTTATAGCCAGTAATAATAACACGCCTTCAATTTTAATGTAACTTATAGAGGGCGCTACCAGCGCTACTTTTCGCTCTTAAAAATGTTGTAACTTTTTTATCTACAAAATTATGGAACTTTGTATAGAAAAAATAGGTTCTACTGTCTTTTCTCCCAAAATAACTATACTTTATAAATCTATCTAAAGTTCACCATTTATGAGATATTTGCTGTTTTATTACTTAATGATTCAGCCATATTCATAATTTAGCATATTACAAGTTTTATCATTTTTATAAATTTTAATAAACCGTTCAGAAATTAAGCTAATATATTTCTTTGCCACAGATGCGTTAATTCCAATTGATTCTTGTTTGATAATAATAATAATAACCAGGCTCACAAAGCTACTAAAAACAAAACTGAATTCCAGACATCTAACGAAAGCTATTAACATCTTCGCCACACCTATTCTTACGTATTCGTTTAGTATCATTAAATGGTCACACACAAACATAGAAAACATTCATATTCTCATACGCTCTGAATTCACTAAACACAGGAAGTTACATCCCAACGCATGCAAGGAAAGACTCACCATCGAGAGAAAAGAAGGAGAAAGGGGAATTATAGATATACAATCGCTAAATAAAAACAAATTTATGAACTCAGAAAATTCTTCCACAACAAACAAACTAACCTCCACAAGGCAATAGTGAAGGCAGACAAGAATTATACACCGCTCGACCTGTCTCAAACGAGCCACGCAGCAGACGCACACAGTCACATCCATTCACGACTAGAAAAGATGAACACCTGGTCTGAAAAAACACTTCACGGAAGACACAGATACCACATAAAGCAATACCATATACGTAAAAAGCTTTCATATACGTGGTTACAAGAAGGGCAGCTGTTCCCTGAAACAGAAGGCTTCCTGCTTGCCATCCAGGACAAAGTCATAGCAACCAGAAACTACTGAAAGCACATCGTCAAGGATACAACCATTGAAGACGAGAGGTGTAGGAGATGTCACTAGCAGAGAGAAACGATCGATCACATAACGAGTGGATATAGAATAATGGCCCGAACTGTATACACCGCGAGACACAACTCAGCAGCGAAGGTCGTTCATCAAGCATTAGCCACAACATATAAACTAACGGAGAACACAGACTCTTACTACCATTATACACCAACATCTATACTTGAAAACGAAGACTACAAGCTCTACCGGGACATTGACATCCACACAGAAAAAACAATCCCCGCAAATAGACCCGATATCACCTTTTAATCCAAACGTCCCTAACGACGAGAACATCCGAGCGAAATACAGTGAGAAGATCGCCAAATACACCGACTTGGCAATGGAAGTCAAAAGGCTGTGGAAACAGAATTGTTCCTCTCGTATATCCATATCAGTAACAGGTCTCACCCCAACAACGTTTACACCGCATTTGGCTCAATTAGGACTTATTACAGACATTCACAGGAACATCCAGAAATCGGTCATTTTGAAAACATGTAGCATAGTTAGATCATTTCTTAATACACAGTAGTTGTTTTTTTTCCATTTCCTTTTTTTATTTTTATTTTTTGTGCTGACTTGGTATAATCCTGTCAGTATAAAATACAACCACAGGAATACTGTGAGACAACAAGTCATAAAAATAATAATAAATTTGTTTATTTACAATAATTAAAAAACATTTAGGTTAGGTAATGTATGTGATCCATGCAAATAAACAAACAGAAGCCCATAAAAGAAATCTTGCACATGGTCATATCACAAAGTCTAAAAACATAAAACACATAACTCACACAAAATATAATAATATAATACAATATAAAAGTTAACTCACTAATGAGAGGCAGATAAAAACTTACTTATTATCACCCATTCTTGATATCTATTAAAGAATTTACATAATTAATATCTAAGTTGATAACATATTTTTTCAGTTCTCTGAAGTCTTTGAAAGTTTGTTTGAAATTGTTATCGGTAAACTATTATAAAGACGAGGAGACAAATATTTATGATTTCTTTGACCCACCGTTTTCTCGCAAAAAGGCAGCTGCACATTTCCGTGTGCTCTATTTCTAGTATTCTAATTGTGGTTTATTTCTAAAAGTTCTTATGTGTTTTTATGCTGATGTAAGAGCGTTTTAAAATAGAATAATTTTCGAATACAAAGTACTTTTGCTTCTGTTAATAAGGTTATAGATGAATACAGCAAAGTTTTTGCTAATATTATTTTTTAAATTCTTTTCTGAATTACTTCAAGTTTTCTTAAATGAATATTTAGGGCACCTCCCCACCCCAGCAACCCCTACGAAATTCTCGATTCTACAAGTGCATAATATACCATGTATAAAATTTTTGTATTTAATACTTTTTTTAATACACGGAACTTGGGTATTAAAGTTCTTATTGTATTTGTAACATTATTAATAAGTTCGTCCCACTTAATATGTGATTCTATAGTTTTGCCAAGGTATTTGATTTTATTAACACTTTTAATCTGTATATCATAGTTGTTATTTCTAATAGTTAAAACTGAATAATTCGGAAGATATTTCTGATAGCAAGAGAAAGGAACAAAAAAAGTTTTATTAGAATTAAGGGTTAGCATTTTTGCATTAAACCAATTCACTCTATTAGAAAAATCATGTTCTACCTTTACTTTTAATTCGGTCCAATTTTCCGCTGATAATAAATTGCTGTGTCGTCGGCAAAGCTCGGTATTTTCCCACACGAGGGAAGTAGAAACAGGGAATTTATATACACTACAAACAAAGTGGGTCCCAAAACTGTATCCTGGGGTACACCACATTTTAAAATTTCTTCTTTACTTACCTGATTTCCGATCCCAGCCTTCTGGCGTCGTCGCTCTGATAAATAGCTTTTCATCCTTGCCTCGAAAACTGATTTCGTTGAGAGCATTTAACATCTGAAAGTGGTTAACCATATCGAAAGCCTTAGTGAGATCTAGAAATAGACAGAGCGAGGCTTTCCCAGCGTCCAAAGCCTCATAAATCTGTCCTATAAGTCTATCTATTGCATCTTGTGTTGATTTCCCCTTTTGAAAACCAAATTGGTTGTAGGAAATACATTTTGTTTTAATTAGATATTTGCTTATTCTGTTGTTAATAATTTTTACCAATACTTTTGCAACATTATTTATCAAGGATATTGGTCTATAGTTAAAAATCGGCATAATAATAGCATCTTTTATACCTTGTGGAATGTAACTTTGTTGGATAACTTTATTAAATAACAATCGTTGTGATCGATTTTAGAATTTCTGAGCGTATTTCATCTGGTCCTGGTGACTTATTGTTTTTTAAAGATTTTATTATCGTAACAACCTCTTGCTCGTTTATAGGGTAAACAATAATAGTACTATTTAAGGATTGTTTTATAGTATTATCAGCAATAGGCTTCGGAATTTGTTTTGCCAAGTTACTACTTTATAAAAATGATAAAACTCGAATATCCTAAATAGTGAGTACATGGGGCTGTTTCAAGTAATAAAACAGCAAATATCTCAAAAACGGTAAAATTTAAGTAGATTTATAAGGTATAGCTTTTTTGTGAAGAAAAGATAATAGGAAATATTTTTTTCTATACAAAACTTTCTAATTTTGTATTCAAAAAAGTTAGAACATTTTTAAGAGCGAAAAGTAGCACTCGTAGCCCCCTCCACAAGTTACATCAAAATTGAAGGCAATCCGTTATCACCAATTTTCACTTTAATATCTCAAAAACCAGGGATATTATTTTAAAAAATCGAAAATAAAATTTTATCTTAATCACCCTGTATCTTTCGTAATATTAACTTTTGGACTAAGGCAAGTATAGCTAAATCGCGATTTGGCTCTCCTATAATAACCCGTCCCAAAATCCCGCGAGACTTTGACTCAGACTATTTTTGATGCAAATTTAAAATAAATGGTTTGACTCTTTAATGGTCCGAACCGGATTGTTTTAAAATCCCCGTATATAAATGTATATTACGAAACCATTTACATATTAAAGTCAGCAAGACTTTCAAGACCTTCTAGTTATAAAGCAATAAATAAGATTATAATTACTAAAGTGCGGGACATAAAAGAAAACCAGGCGGTCCTCAAAATAAAGGTTCATAGTCTTAAGCAAGCGGAAAAGTAAAATTTGTGTACGCAAATAAATTTTATGTAATTTTATTTGTTGTAATAGTTTGCCGCTTCACCTATAAAGTGCGCCAGCTAAACTTTACGGAAAATTAATCAAGGATTTACTAAATTTCGCACTGGTCCACTTGTACTTGGGATGTGCCTAGAATCTCCATGCACTTGCCGCTAGAAGGTTCAAGCTATTTCTATATAAATGCGTTGGGCTGAATTTGAATTATTATTTCGAAGTAAGGATGGCGAGCAAAAAAGGAAAAACAATTCCAAGCGGTGCACGTGAAGTTATTGCGAGCGTTACAGAGGCCTGTACTAGAGAATAGTTTGACTATTCCAATTCAAAATCGAACAGAACGCGCTGCATTTTACACTGGTGTTTCGGAAAGTAGTAAGAAAAATTCAAAGAGAACATAATGATCGCTCATGTTCTACTTCACCTTTAAAATCTTCTGGTAAAAAAAGACTCCGATTATCATACACAGATAAAATTGACGATGATGATTTTCAAGTAATTCGACGAACGAATGTAAAGAACAAAATCGGCTTTTACGATCCAATGGTTTTATTTGGCGCAAGTTCCAAAATAAACGAAAATTGCTCAGTGAGAGACCAAATATTTTTCACTGGCGAGTGAAATATCTATCAACTGTAAGGCAATATAAGCAAGAAGGTCGTAACATTGTGTATCTAGACGAAACCTAGGTAGATAATGATATGACAGTGAACAAATGCTGGCCAAGACGTGAAAGTGTTACAGGTGTTGTTCAGGGAATCCGCTCTAATAGTCGCTTTATTATAGTTCATGCTGGTTCAGAAGCCGGATTTGTTCTAGGTGCTACTTTAGTTTTTCGCTCGGGACTAACAACTGGAGAATATCATGGACAGATGAATAGAGATAATTTTGAAAATTGGTTGCTCGAGAAGCTTCTACCTAACATTCCTCCCAAATCAGTCGTGGTAATGGATAATGCGTCTTATCATTCTAAGGTAGGAGATAAAGTGCCATCTAAATACTCTACAAAAGCTCATATGCTATTGTGGCTTAAATCGAACAATCTTGTATGTGATCCAACATGGAGAAAATATCAATTATATAAAGTAATATCAGCCAACAAGCCTAGAGAAAAAAAGTATAAAATTGACGGTCTTTTACGTAACCTGTCATACACCTTTAAGGCTGCCTTCATACATGTGCGACCTCAACCCTATTGAACTTGCATGGGCAGGAGTAAAAAAATATATTCGAGAGCGCAACACCGGTGAACTTTCAATTGAAAGATTTAAATAAAATAACATTAGAAGCGATTAACTCAATATCGGCTAAAAATTGGAAATCGTTTGTTAAACATGTTCGTTCTATTGAAGATAAATACTGGGAAGTAGATGGCAAAATTGAAATGGTTATTGATGATTTAGTTATCACACTGGGATCTTCAAGTAGTGACGATGAAACCTCATCATTTTTAGAGGAAGACAACGATTTAGAAGGAATCGAATCATTAGAATCACAGCCGTCAACCTCAAAAATGGCTTAGTTTTTTTTCATATATTTTGTAAAATTGTTCATAAAGTAGCTGTCAATAAACTGGTTCAAAAGAATTAATTTTCTGTTCAATACCGGGTGTCAAAAAATATCTAATATTGCAATTAATATTTAAAAAACTACAGAACTCATATTTTTTCAAAATTAACACATCAATGTAGTTATAGTAGAGGAGCCAGCACTGATTCCAGTGAACAAGATTGATCAAAATTTTAACTTATGCAGTTCGACTTTGGGATATTCGGGTATCACAAAATTGACCGTTTGTCTCCGTCTATCATATTACTTTGTACAGGGGGCGTCATTGTGAAGTACTATACAGGGCGTTTCCTAATTGCGTGCTAATGTTAAAGGGGGGTGCTTCTTGGAGCTTTATAAGAAAAAAGTTTAATATGAACCTGAAAGTCTTAACTTTGGAGATACAGGGCTTTAAAAAAATATTTTTTTATATCCTAATTTTGATGCTATTATAGATAAATAACTGTGTCAAATTTGATACACGTCTTTTATGCATAAAAGGTCATTTTTTATTAACAATTAATTTTTGAAATTTCTACCAGTGGCGTGCATATGTAATTAACCTGGGTAAATCCGTATGCTCCTTAATGCATAGAAGACGTGTATCAAATTTCATGCAGTTATCTACAATAGCATCAGAATTGGGATGAAAAAAATGTTTTCTTTTTAAACTTTACCATCCTGTTTCTCAAAAGTTAAGACTTTTAGGACATAAAAACACTGCCTTTAATATCAGCACGCAATTAGGAAACGCCGTGTATAGTACTTCACAATGACGGCCCCTGTATAAAGTAATATGACAAACGGAGACAGACGGCCACTTTTGGCATACCCAAGTAGCCCAAAGTCGAATCGCATAAATTAAAATTTTGATAAATCTCGTTCACTGAATCTGATGCTGGCTGCCCTTGTAAAATCTGGACTTGTAAATCGTGTATCACTATACTGGGTGGTCCAATAATAGTGGACGTAGGCAGTAGCCCGGGAACCGTTAATAACAGAACTCAAGAAAAAATATATTTATAGGTAAATGGATCAAGAAAAATCAAAATTAAATCATTTTAAAATTCGAAAGTTCGCCGTTTTTGCAACACAAAAGAGATGTAGAAGTGCGGTACACGAAAGAAAACAGGCATATATAGACAAAGGTTCATTAAGCATAGTTACATTTTTTAATTATCTGAAGTGCGTATAGTCAAAAAGGAGTGCCATATTATTTAAAGAACTACGGGACACCACTGGTTTAAAGAGATTTCTTGGCCGACCTTCCTAAACCAATTGCAGAAAAAGCGATAATTATTCCGAACTTTACCAGCCGTTACTAAACATACTGGAAGAAGTAAATATTGCTTATTATTAACTAAAAGGGAGAAGTCCTTTAATAATTAATAAAATATGCGTACATTTAAATTTTCACACCATCCATATATTTATTATTCTGTATTATAGCGACCTCCATTTTGTAAATAAAATACTTTAATATACAAGATTCCTGATATTTCTATATTTCTCAGGATGTATGTCAATTTTCTCCACCGCTCACAGCGTTCAACATAGATCATCAGATATTTGCAAATTTTGGAGGCATTTTAGGTTAAAAACATCGCGACCCTGTCAAACTGTTTATTATGACATGTAAATCAAAGCTACACAGCTGTCAAAGCCAGGCCAACTTGAAAAGGTGGTAAATTCAATGGCAAATGAAAAAATAATGCATTTTTATTCAAAACTAGGTTTTTCCCAATTTTTCGACTTCGGATAATAAAAATGTAAATCTATGTCTTGTAAAAAGGAGATGGAATTTTTGATATATTTAGTTGTTTTTATCACAGGAAGTACCGATACTTCTTTACGAAAGGCCAATGAATGGCGAACAGAATTCGTGCATGCTACAACTCAAAAATTTCTCAAAAATCATCCCTAACCTTGATCGAGCTTGTTTCCTCAGCAGACTTTAGAAGAAATAAAGATGTTTCTTTGCATATTTACTTGATTCGTCTACGATCAACCGTTTACATGCTGCAAGGCTAAACGTAAAACCATAAGGAAATATATGAAAACAATATTGCAATTTTATTTCTAAATGGAACGACCTGTATAAACTGGAGAGTAATTTTGGCGATGTGATTTATCAATCGCATTCGTTAGTCTCCTCGAAAAAAAAAAAGTGAAATATGGGAAGAATTAACACCTAACACCCGCATTTTTAATCATTGGGGTTTCAATAAGAGTGCCCATACCGGACGACACTGTCAGGTTATTATAGGTCCCACCAAAATTGCGTTTGTACTAAAGGAAGCGCCCATTTATCCCCTATGTTTCTGCCTGAAGTACCTTTACCGAACTGAGTCATTTAGAAGGTCAAAAAACACAAATTTCAAAAATTTCCGGTTCGAAAAGAGAAAAGTTCGGACAGTAACAATAGCCGCATGCTGTAGACGCCTGGGATGAGGGAAGTTAGTTTTTATTGAAACAGTGCTTTTACCGGTATTGATATTAGGCTTATGTATCTTTCTATAAAATATATTTACTTAATCTGAACTAAAATGGAATCATAGAAACTACTCCGCTGCCTAATACCACAACCCACATTGACTTACGCTGTTGAATCCAGACTTTCGTTGGGAGTAATAATATAAATGTATTTTACTTCGCATTGGAGCAACGCCATAATAAGGACACTATGATCCTTGTCTGGAACATATCCTGCAATGCGCAGGAGCAATGATCCATCCATCCGTCGTTTAAATAGGATGAATCATTGCAGAACATGTTTCAGACAAGGATCGTAGTGTCCTTGTTGTAACGTGAAGTAAAATAAAGTATATTTATATTAATCCGAGGTATTACCAGTGAGGATTCAAACATTTTGTGTTTTATTCATTCATTTACTAAACTTTATTTTTCTAGACTTTTTAGTTACAGATACGAAAACCTCGTCGGATCGGCTGATGAAACTGCTTTGGAACTTCGCCGAAGTCGATAAAGTGAACGCCAACTTCAGTTCGGATGACCTTCAGGAGTTCTGCATCAGAAACGAAGATCTCCGACTGCTACTGGCCTCGGCCCGCTTCCGATGGTACAACACTACTACTCCCCCTTGCCAGTTCCATAACGGCGTCGTGGAACACGCTTGTCTCTCGCCAGGTATTTCTACTATAAAAAAAGATACTAAATACAATACCAGTGTACCAAAAACGGATCAGTGTAACGTAAAAATTCAAAGTTCCATTAGGCCCGCGCACTCCGAGGACGGTACTGAATCTCCAACTGATCAGACCAGCATCAAGACCGAAAGTTCGATCGAGTTGGGTGATCACCAGGTGGGTAATATCATAAGTATGATTGATAACTCCCTGGATCAGTCACCCAAGCAACAAACACCGTATGATATTTTTCTTAACAAGTTCGTTTATGATGATTACGAGTTGTATAGCAAAACGTCGTCCGCAGTCGGGTACACCATGGTCAGGCCTGACGAAGAGCAGGAAAGCGTTGCTCAACGAGCGTTCTCTCAAGATCACGGCTACTTCGAAGACGAAGTCTCTGAAGATCCTCCGGCTCAAGCGCAATCAAAAATTGCTGATATGGTGAAAACTTATTTCGAAGAGCTTAGAGAGAAGCATAGAAAAAAACTTCAAACTTCTCAAAACGTAGGCGATTTTAAAGGCAGCCAAAGCAGCAGTTCAATTGTACTGAATACTGGGGACATAGCAGGGAAACCTCCCCAAGAAACTGTGGATGATACCAAGGGGAATTTGAAAAATCTGAATACAGTCACTCGACTCGATTCTTTCAGTCGTCATAGCCCAGAGAGTGGAATGGATTCCAGAAAGATAAGTGCTGATGGATCGTCCCCACCCGAAGATTGTATATTAATTGACTTTGACACGCCAAAGATGCCCGGCCATAGCTGTGAAAATGAGCAGTGCAGAATTAATGATGCGATTATAAATATTGTTGAAAGCTGTGTTACTGTACCTACTAAACCTGCAGCAGATGTGGCCAAGACTAAGTATGTTCCATCTTCCAAGTTATTCACAGTACTAACCCCAAAAAGCCCCCTGAAAAAAATGAAGACTGAAAATTTAGATAGTTCTATTGATAAGCCTGTTAGCGATAGTAGTAGCTTAGGTGTTGTTCCTGACAAATTAAGTATCAAAACTGAATTTGCTATTAAAGAATGTAATAATAACTTTAGTACAACTTCCGTAGAACGAAAGAGTAAATTTCCTTATAAGTACATGGAAAGAACTCGTTCGAAATCAGATAGAAATCCTGAGCAAAAAAGTGGCACAAATTCGTACACATCTGAGGTTGATAATGCCTCCAGAACTTCAGGGACCAAAAATTGGTTTGGTGATGAAATTCATCCCCTGGGTGACCTTTCTTATGCGGACAAATGGGCAACCTGTAGAATCAAAGTTAGGGACGATATATTTATAGATAACACAACAGCCAAACGAGGCGCAAAGTCTGACAACGGGAATCTAGAATTTAGTTTAGGCAAGAAAATTAAAACTGAATCGAAAAATAATCGGCCAAGAGCTTCTTTTGGAAGAAAGTTGCACTTCGGTACTAATGAAAACGGCGTCGATATTGATACTAATATTTTTAATATCGACAAATTGAGGAACGTTAAGCCTGCGGAGTTATCTAAGCAATATGGTGCCCTTAGAAACGCTTTGGAAAAAATGAACGAATGCATTCAAGGTTCTGCTGGAGAAGAAGAATATGATTCTGGCGAGGAATCGTATAATAGGACACTGGAAGGTCTGGATTTGGCCAATACCCAAAGTGATATTTTCGATAAATTCACAAAATCCATAATGGACACAGCCATCGTAGAATTTTCAAATATCCTTACCTCCTATAAAGACGCGTTGGACTCGACCAAGTCTTTTAGAAATAACTTGAAGGATCAGACGACCATATCTGATAGTTCAGATAGCTTGACTGAACTGATCAGTAGTTTAGATGAAGAAATTGAAGATGCCATTTCGAAAAAGCTCGAAACTTCTAACATGGACGTGAACAATATTTCAGAATACATGAAACAAGTCCCTACCGAATGGAAGCCGCCCTTGAAGAGAAATAAGAAATTCAAAATTTCCAGAAGTCGTCTGAAATCCTCAAATTCTGACTCAGGATTGTCGATGGGAGGCAGTTCTCCAGAACTCCTTCACGTAGCAAAGTTGACTAAAGGCTCTCCCAAGGGCGAAAAACGCCATTCCATAGAAGAAACCTCTCCTGTAATGGAACTGAAAACTTTGATAAAAAAGCTCAATAAAGAACTGTTTCCTACTAAAGATTTCAGTGAGAATAAGGCTAGAAATTTCAACGAATGTTTTGGTAAAGATGAAGAGGTGAAAAGGAATATTGGTCTAAAAGACAGTTTCAATGGCAATAGTTCAGAAAACAAAGAAACTGTTGCTTCTTTTGCTTCGTATTCGTTGAATAAAAATAAAAGTCCTTCTCGTGATCAGACAAAATCAAAGCATTCAAAAATCCCGAGGAGAACGATACCATTATTATCAAGTAGAAAAAATATTGGTAACATAGTTTCCTTAGAAGCGAATCCTTCCATTGCTCCTTGCTGCAGCGTACCTTCTACGTCGTCAGAGCTTCATAGTCCATCTTACATAGTTAAAGATCAAGTATCATTGCCTCATTACACTAGATTTACTAGATCACGATCTACATCTAGCTCAGAAGATACTATAGAAACTCCTTCTTTTGAAAATGCTGTCGAGCCCAATGTTGGCAATCCCTGTGTCATCGCGGAAAGTGTTCCGGCATTTGAAAGTGTCGCTGAAGGTGTATTCGAATCTCACATTGAAAAGTTTGCAGCACTAGAGACTGACAAAGTGGTGGAAGTAGAAGAGGTTGATTATCGGGACTACCGGAAGGAACTGGTAGCCAACCTGAGTGATCAAAAGAAAGCTAAATGTGATAATAATTTTCCAGATAGAGATAGTTTAAATAAGTTATTTGAAGTAATGCCTACTCAGTTCGAAAATTTGCGTATTACCACCGACTGGCTGTGCACCTTGAAGGGTTACCTTAAACTGAAGGATATCCTGGAACGTCGTAAGGTTAAGTTTATCAAAACGAAGCTGTTGTGCCTGGATCACATGGCTTTTTATGTTGCTTTAATAAAAAAACTTAAGAATAATATTATGTCCACTGTCTACAACGGGCAAGGTTATACGTTTTTGGATTATAGGTGTGCTTTTGATTTGCTTTATTCCGGCCAGGGTGTCTACATTTTGACCCAGGATGGTGATAGCGTTAAATGTACGTAATGTCATTTTTTGTTTGATCCTGTTGACCCTATAATTTTATTACCAAAAAGGGGTGTTTTTTTTGAAATATTTGGAAGTTCTTAGATTTCATCAAAACTTAATGTGGTGTGTCTAAAAGGTTTTTGCGCAGATGTACGAGATCTAGAGTTTCTGGATCCGAATGGCATTATTTTAGGAGGTACTATGCTTGCCTACAAAAATGAGTTACCAAGAGATAAATTATAGATGAGACAGGAGTCATACATTATCGTCTTCAATCGTGATCGATCGCTTATAGTCAAGTCAAGTCAATCAGTCGTTTAATATCTGCCAATTTTGACATTGGCATTCAAACTTCAAAGCCTGCATATAAATAATGAAAACAGCAGTTGAAAACAACGTACTGTTTGATTTGTTACGTTATTCATATTCATCCTTAGGGTATTTTATTTGTAAATATCAGGATGACAACCGACTAAGGTGGACTAAGAAAATAAACATATTTCAACGTCAAACCGGTTGGTGACGCTTAGTCGTGCGTCCTTGATGGTACGTTGATTAGAATTGACAATATTATTTGCTTTAATTTTAATCGGTTGACGCTTTCAGACGCTTGTGCATGATTGATCTGTGTGACAGCAACCATAGGATGGTACCAACTGATTGTTTTTTGTTTCAACGGCAATTAAAATATTTACTAATAATAGTTTCCCAGTAAAATTAGACACAAGGACAAACATTTTAGAAAAATTCCAAACATGCTAGATTTTCGCAGAATCTTTTTAATTTGATGTCCTCAGCATACCCTAAAAGTACCCTTGATTCGAACTGTGGAATTAAATTATTATTGTTATTATTATTATTTTTAAGTGTTGAAATGCTAGTATTCTGTAAATACCTTGAGCAATTACTAGATTGTCAAGAAAAACATGAAAGAAATTGTACTTTATAAAATTCTACTAGATTTTTTGAGTCTATAAGGATGGGGGCAATTGGTAGCAAAATTGAGTGAAGGCTCCTGAAAGGTAAAAACGCCGTTCCATTGAAGAAACATCACCTGCAATGGAATTAGAAGTCTTGATAGGAAAGCTTAATACAAAACTGTTGTAAGTCTCGAAATTTGAATGCATGGTTTGCTAAAAATGGAAAGTTCAACAGGAATATTGACTTAGATGAAATTCTGAATGCTAATAATTCACTTAAAATTCTTGCTACTTTATTTATTTTGATACGATCAGTCAGCTTCCTGGATAAAATCAAACATTCAAATGCTGCAGAGTACCATCTACGTTTTAAGGACTTTATAGAATAATGGTCATTACTTGTAAGTGATGTTTTAATGTCTTTTGATGTCCTTTTGATCCTTTGTTGAATTCATGTCAGTGATTCTCGGGCGCCAGTCACTGGATTTTAGTGATGCAGACCCCACTATACAATTGAAGATAGTTATTAGGTTTCGAATATTTACACGTCTTCTACTAGACCCAGTGACAGCTCATGGTTAATTTTTTAGGGGGGTCAATATATATATATATATATATATATATATATATATATATATATATATACATACATACATACATACATACATACATACATACATATATACATACATTCATACACACACCTTATTTCCTAATTATTATATTTCACACCACAGAGTCATCTAAAAAAATCAAAGACACGAAACAATAAAATGCCCTTATCCCTTCGCAATCACATACCCAGTCATATAAATCGTACATATTTTTACTAAAATAACAATTTACTTTCTTGTTTTTGTCTTTACTTGTCTGCCGAATATTAAGTTCCAGCAAAGGTCGACATCTGGTCTTAAATTCGAGACATTTCTCAAAGTTCAGCTCACTGGCGGCTTTTGAAGTCTTAAGATTCTAAACCATGCTGTGGCTACGATTATTTAAAACGTTAATGTTTTCAATTAATTTAAACCACAAAATCAACAAACAAGTCTTGAAAATAAAATAAATTCTATAAAAATACGCAATCGTAACCACAACCTATCACACGATTAACATTAAACGCATCAACTAACCAAAATGTTTAAGTTTCCTCGGCGCGGCTGTTGTTCCAAAATTTGCTAATGTAACTAACGAATTTAATCGGGAACACTCGGGAAAATCTCGCCTCCGGTTATAACCGCGAGGACATCGCGGGCCGCCAGCCTCGTGGTCCAACGGAACGAAACCTTCGGAGATCGCTGTGCGAGGCATCGATAGTGCGAATGCCGCGGAATCAACATGAACATTCAACGAGTTTACACGCTTAGAATAATAGAAGGAATTTCCGAATTTAAACGAAATTAAAAAAAAATATAGATTATTTATTATTTTCTATTTGGAAATATTTATTGGGGGGTCATTGACCATATGACCTAATGGAGGAGCCGCCACTGACTTATTAGTGAGGGATGGCATATATCTTTAATAAGCTTATTGTTTTCTAATAGTAGCAGTGGTAGTAGTAGTAGTTGTAAAAGTTGAGGGGAGGCTGAAGCCGAAATTTGACCAGTGCTGTTTACCCCAACATCTTCCTACCTTTCACACCACCTTCATTGCTTTCTTGAACGTACCAAACTTGTATATATATCTTAGGATATCCGTCCAAAGAAGATTCTTAACAACGTCCTTTGCACTAACGCGGTTTCAAATATGTTTTGCCTCAGTCTGGCCCTAGCTTTGTACCTACACAAATTAGTGCAGCAGAGTTTCATCTTCACCACATGTGTTACAGGTCGAGTCATTCTCTATGCCTAGCAGTGCTAGGTGTCTACTCAAACGACAGTGCCCTGTAAGCACCACTACGATGGAGGTGAATTCAATGCTGCTTGACTTTCTGAGCAAATGACTACTTCGTCTTCTAAGTCAGCTTTTTCTTCCTCCGTCGTAACCGCCAGCATAATGGTATATATTTCTGCCTGGAAAACCGTAATATATTTCCCAACTGGAAAGCTTTTTCTGCGGTTTAAATTCTCTATATACAGTCCTCCTACACCTAATGTGTGACCGGTTGGTAACGTTGTTCCTAAATGCCTTACTCAAAATATCGGTATATTTCGGTTAATTAAGTATTAAAGCCATACAATAAAGCTATGCGATGATCGATTTTAGATGAATAAGCGGTGCGGAAAACCAATGAAAAATGTATTTGTAAAAATATACTGCTGGCCACTTGAAACAGTTCACCTGCAATTTTCATAGAAAATTTAAGTTCGATAATTTTTAAAACGGAACGAGATACTGACGTGCAGTTTTCAGCTGTATCTTGCAAATTTTATTACATATAACCGATGTTAGGCGTAAAACTTACCTAAGCTAAAAAGTTATTTATACAGGGTGTTAAACAAGAGTGCAAATTTTTCAATTTTTTATTTATTCCGAAAATCTACAAACACAATTCTTTAGTTCTAATTGTTAGATTAGCGTAATCCTTAGTGAAATTGTAAAAAATAATTTCAAACTCTTTTTAAAATTTTTAGTATTTTTTGAGATATGATTTTTTTTGTCAAGAAATTTAATTTTTCTACATAACAAGCTGTAACTTTTTATTAGCCATTTGATGTAAAATTTTCTTGCTAGAGGGCTTTTAAGTCATATTTTTTTATAATGTTCACAGTCTGCACTACCCAGAAAATATACATGGTGTGAAAAAAATGTAGCAAGGTTAGTTAAAAACCTAGCAATCCTAAAGATCATGTATGTATATTTCAACAACCTGTAGCATAAAAAAGAATTTAAATTTAAAAGTTTTTACTTAAGTTTTAAGGAGTACCGAGTATTTTCTCCAAACGGTTTTTTAATTTTCTCTCTAACATTATTATTTTAAAAAATACAGGTGTTGATTTTTCAGCCAAATTTACCAACATCGGGTAACACAAGAGACATGTAACAAGCATAATTTTAAAAATATGAAAAAAAAATTAAACTTAAGACGTTTCTATAATTCGAGAAAAGGTAAGTTTTCTATAAAAAAAGTAATTAAAAATTACTTCCTGTTTTACCAGAAATGATCTCTACTTTTTTATTTTAAATAGAACCCTGTACATTTTTATTAATTATCGTATTCAGCTTAAAATTAGCTTATCAACGATATATCACAAGGTAAGTCCAGCCGCCATTTTGAAAACAAAACTTAACTTGTGATATTTCGTTAAAAACTTAATTTTAAGCTGAATGCGATAGTCCGTTAAATATACAGGGTCCTATTTGAAATAAAAAAGTAGAGGGGAGTAACTTAATTATTTTTTTATAGATTTTTTTCTTTTGTGGGACATTTCAAATTTAGTTGATATTTTTAAAACTAAAAAGGTGGCTGCCTGTTACGTGTCTCTTGTGTTACCCGATGTTGGTAAATTTGGCTGTAAAATCAACACCTGTATTTGTTAAAATCATATAATTAGAGAGAAAATTAAAAAACCGTTTGGAGAAAATATTCACTACCACTTAAAACTTAAGTAAAAACTTTGAAACTTAAATTCTTTTTTGTGCTACAGAGTGTAGAAATATACGTACATGATCTTTAAGATTGCTAAGTTTTTTACTAACTTTGCCACATTTTTCTCGCACCCTGTATATGTTCTGCGTAGTGCAGACTGTCGACATTATAAAAAAATATGATTTAAGGGCCCTCTAGCAAGAAAACTTTACATCAAATGGCTAATAAAAAGTTACAGCTTATTATGTAGAAAAATTAAATTTTTTGACAAAAAGAATCATATCTCAACCAAAGTCCCATACTCGTTATACTTGCTAACATCAACAGGCTAGAAGAACGGTTCAAGGGTAAATTTCAAGCTGACGACCGAATTCTCCAGCCATGCATCAGTTGGAAAGAACTCTCGATATTTTAGTCGTGTTTATTATTTTTAAACGAGATAGAAATTTTAATAATCAGAGCCACATTGACGGCATATTTTGCTAACATCGTCAAAGCAGCAGCACGGTTCAAAAGCAAATGTCAAATTGATATCCCATTCCTCCAACCAACAATTCGATATAAGCCCTTGCTTTTGAATAGTCTTTTATATTATTTTTAATATTATGAAATTTCGCAAAACAAATAAGCTTCTACTTTTATTTTTTAAATTTCAGCAGTTATCAAATTATTAATTAAAACATTTATCAACCAATATTTATATTTATTACTTTTAATACACACTAAAAGTAAAATACACTAGTCAACATTTATAAGGCATCACTCATTTTTAACATTAATTTCAATTGCATATATTTTTGTTATTATTCAACCGATTTTAAGAAACTTTTTTAGGTCCTTCCTACTTTCTGAAACCCTAGGCAGAGTTGAAAATTTCGCTGTTCTGTACCGGGAAAACTAAAAGTTACGAGAGTTTGTAAATAAACCAAAATTTAATACGTTTTTATATGAAAGAGACGGGTCATGCAGATTTTTTATTTTTTATATGTTACGGATACGTAAAGGTTTACTGTATCACATCACCAAGTTTAAAACTTAAATTTTTAATACAGTGATGTACTCCTAATTTTAATTGCCTTGAACAGTGTTGTCAAGTTCAATTATTTACAGGATTATTGATTTTTATTATTTTATTAAAGAAGTAAAGCTAATTTTAGAGCTACTGTAAGCCATCCCTAGGTTTGATACTATAATACAGGGTTGATGAAATTCTATAAGGTCCAAATGGTTTATTTGAGGACACAGTTACAGATTTTTTCAGAGATGTGCCCATTAAAAACACACTAATAAAGAGTTAATATAAGTGCGTTTTTATTACCAAACTTACAAAAGAAACTATACCATGCGTCAACAAGGCGAGATAAAAGATTAAAATAGAAATGCGAAAAAATGTAACACAAAAACGTAATAATCTGTTGGCTCTCCACTGGCTCTAATGCATTGCTCAATTCTTCTTGGCATGCTTACAATTAGGTTGTTTATATGATGGTGTGGAATTGCATTCCATTCTTCGACAGCGGCTTCAATAAGGTCGGGAAACCTGCAAAATAAATTCTTTTCCTTACACGCTTCCCAATATATCCCGAGCATTTTCGACTGGATTTAAGTCCGGCGATCGCGGAGTCCAGTCCAAACTTGATATTCCTTCTACTTCTTTATATTCGATCACTATTCTTGTCCTATGTGCGGTAGCATTATCATCCATGAATAAAAAGTTTGGACCTACAGCATCCTGCTACATGCGAACAACCGGGTCCAGGATATGTTCTATGTAAATTTGACGAGTCATCGTTCTAAGTATAGATATCAAGGGCGTTTTATTATTCCACATTATACCACCCTAAAATATGGATGTACCACCTTGATATGGTAGCACTTCTCTATAGTTGGCAGCCCTGGCTTCTCGTCTTGGAAGTCGCCAAACCCGTCTCTCATCGGACATTAAACCAATTCTGGTTTCAGACACCAATTTAATCTTGTCCGTTTCTGCATTGTGTAAGTTTGAGAACTGGCCTATTTCATGTAGCCATCTTCGAATTATTTGAGTTGATACCTCGATGAGATGTGCTGCCCGAATTTGTTTCTTTATAACTGTTGATGTTGTTGGTTTGCTCCTTGCCTGTATCATAATAAAACGATCTTGATTTGCTGTGGTCTTGCGATTCCAAAGCCTTCGAAGTCTATTTTCAATTGAACCAGTCTCAATATATATCTGGAATAAATTCGGGAGACATCAGTCTGGTTAACCCCTGTTATTTCGGCCACATTCCTCTGACTTCTGATGATGATGATACGGCCTCAGTTTAAAGTAGAAATTCTGGGCATTTTTAACTTTTTGTAGTTAAGTTGTTAATGTCAAAAAATTCACCTTACTGGTCAATTAGGTTGTTTATTGTTATACAAGTAGTTGTTTATTGATTTCGTTCGAAATCCGTGTGGACAAATTTGGAGATCATCATTTCATCCTCCCTGTATTAAAACTGCATATGTTTAAACATTGTGATGGTATACAGTAGGTCTGAAATTAGCGTCTTTTTACTTGATGCCTATACCAAGTAATAAAAAATAATAATACAAATACATTATTAAATTTGGCAACACTCTTTAGCGAAGTTAAAATTAGGAATACTTCTCTAGGTATTCAAATATGTTCAGTGCCTAAATGTACTTTTAATTAATCATGTTTCTAAGTTATTGTTTTTAGTGTATATATTTTTTTATTCAGTGTGTATTAAAAATTAAAGTTTCAAACTCGATGATGTGGTACAGTAAAACTTTACGTGTCCGTAGCATATGAAAACATTAAAACTGCAGCAGTTATATTAAATTTTTGTTTATTTACAAGCTGACGTAACTTTTCGTTTTCCCAGTACAATACAACAAAATTTTCAAAAATCACATGGCTTTTTATGTTGCTTTGATAAAGAAGCTTAAAATTAATAACATGGCTACCTTCTGTGACAAACAAGGTTATACGTTTTGGACTACATCTGTGTTTTTAATTTGCTCTATTCTAGTCAGGGAGTTTATATCATAATCCAGAGCGGGGATAGCTTTCATCTGATTGTTTGATAAGTTTCACCCTTCAAAGTTTAACATATTCCAAAAGGGGTTCTTTTTTGTATTGGAACACAATAATATTGAAGTGTTCTTGTTGAGGAAAACTAGTTTGCATGTTCTTTATTAAGTATATCGGAACTTGATCTACATACTGTTCGTAATAAATTTTATTAGCTGGATCGTTTAGGTTTAAAGAATGCCTATATGCGGAAATGTGTACATACATCACCATCATTAACCGTCTTTTCATCCATCGCTAGAATTCGGCTTGCTCGCACATACCTTTGCTGAGTGTCTTAAGAGTTTTTGGGAGACGATGTTTTAGTACATTTCTGATGAGTGTGCATAATATTTATAAAGCAATTTTTATATATTTAAAAAATATGATGTTCATATATAACTTGGCCTATATTTTGAAAATTATTGATTCTGCGAAAAAATCTTATAGACCTTTTTTATGTAGGATTTTATAAAGTACAATTTCCTATTTCTATTCTGATCGAAAAATTGACCGACAATATTAGAGATATTTGCAAAATATTAGAATTTACTCCCTCTCACCGCCTAAAAAGAAGCCCAGGGCTCAACTTAAGGGCAGATTTTAAGAAATGCTGATGACATCAAAATAAAGATCTCGACAGAAATCCAGCTTTGTCGGAATTTTTTCGTCAATGCCTAATTTTACTTGCTAATAGAATTATCCATATGAAGACAATCTAAAATATTTTTTAGAAAACATTTTTACCTAAATGTATAAATGGAATTATCACTTTTTAAGAAAAGGTTGCCAAAAGCATATCAAAGATAAAAGCCCAAGGCATCCCGGCACTTACCGCATGTTCAAAGGAGCGTTACCAAAGGTTGTGTTGTAGAAAAACCCATCATAGGACTTTTTCACTGGCCTTATTTTGTTTTACTCTGTTAACCAAATCGAATTACTAGTTATGAGTGGCTCTGCTTAAATATTTAAAAGGATATTTTTCGAAAAAGTTATTTGTTTCACTAGGCAGAAAAGTGCCTACTGCCATAACCGAGGCTTAGACAAGGCTAGGAAACTATCCAAGCCATTAAAACTGTTTTTTGGCCGTGTGAAACTTAATTTTTTCTCCGAATGGTATTAAAAGTCTCCGGAGAAAACAGAATTGTGTTATTTTTGTATTTAAACCTCAATCTATTAATCGTTTTGTGTTTATGTATTGTCACTGTCAGTTTTGATTTACATGGTTACCTGAACTGACATTGCATAGCAACGAAAGTGTGTACTGCTTAAAGCCAGTAAAAAGCAGTTTTACTGCATAGGCATTAAAAGTACACCTTTACGCCTTGTCAGTCGTCATGAAAAAGCTGCTTTTAGTGGTCATTTGGATAAATAAGTATTATTTGAAAAAAATTTGTGACGAAGTCCATGCACTTTTTTTTAAATAGATTAAAAATATTATCCATTGAATTTTAAAGGTTATAAAAATGTACTAAATGAAGAAAGCTTCATATATAGGTGGAAAACAATTCTTATTTTTGGGCTGAACTCTAACTTTCAATTTTATATTAAATATATGTTAACATATTGTTAACTCACAAACAAAAATGCACCTTTTCTTTGGTTTTTAATCCTAAAACTTAAAAACCTGTTTGGTAATACTTATTTACGATATTGGGCGAAATTTTATCTCCTTTTGTAAAATTCGATGATATCTCTTCTGATAAGTGAACGAAATACCTGGTGTTTTGAAAATTTTTATAAGTAAGGTAAATTACCTTAAGTTCATTTTTTTAAGTCAAAGTTACCTCAAAGTCAGATACAAAGTGAGATCACGTGAAAATAACGCAATTTCAAGCCTAATTCCACCTAAATCTAAGTCAAGTTTCAATAAATTTCAGTGTTGTAATGAATTCATTACATTACTAGTGCTGTAATACAAGCTCTTACAGCACTAGTAGTAAATAGAAGCTGCTGCGAAACTATTTTTAAAACTATAATGTTGTCATTACTAAACGAAAGCTGATAAAACTAAAATACACTGATGGATATAAGTTCGTCATTCAAATTCGTTGGATTTTCAGGTCGCCGAACTACACAATAAAATTTACTTTTAAGTTTTTGGTACAACTGCTGAATAATTCCATTTATTCTCCTATATTACTAAAATCTGTTATGTATAAGTGTTTCAAATATTCTTCCCTCCCCTCCTTCTGAGGGTTCAGTGTGGGAGATAGAAAACAATTTTAGTAAATCTTCCTCATTTATATTTGACACCCTTATTATTACAGTGTATACAGGATGTAAATTAATTAATGGCCTCATGTCTAGAACTTATCTCGTAAAAAAAGCTTCTGCTTCACTTCCGTGTATAAGATATTAAATAAAATGATGTTTTTAGTTTTTTTGATACATCTCGAACATTTCTAAAATTCGAGGGATTTTAAAAATTGGTACACGGTATTTTGCGTCTAATGCTATCTACTTACCCTGTACTGATTTGTTGCCGGTAAATCGAATATTACAGTATCTAATGGCGTAATGTAACATTATAATATCTGATACTGGACAGTAACAATAACATGGTAGAGTTGCTAGGCAACAATTATTTGTCAGGTTTGATTTTCACATTTGCTCACTTAAAAATATAAGAAATTAAAACATTTTTAAATTATTTTATTTATTTGACGGTGACAAGCAAAAGTAAATAATTAGGTATGGAAAAGAATGGCTGTAACATCATTAAAGTGATACGAGTGCTAGATTGCCAACTAATATTTCTTAAATTTTAATATAAGTATATAACTTTTTATTCATTTTAAAACAATATAAAGACAATATCAAATAAAATATACGATTCACGTCCGTTAGGTGTTAATTCAGTACTCGTTTATATTCCAGACTTGCCTCCTCGTAAAACAACTCATACTCTAATAAGTCACCTACCGGACGCATCAGTCTGTCACAATATATAACCTGCATAAGAAGTTTCAGCTTTTGTCAATTCGTTTAATTAACTCGGGAATTACCAAGTGTTTGACAGCGCACCTACTTCGAGTTTTATGTCAGCCTAAAAGGCATACAAGGAATGGAAATCGGGGGTCCCAGGGGGGAGAATTATTAAGTTCTAAGGAGGAGACAGTCTTTGGTTAGTTTGTATTTGTTTCTCGGTTTGGAAAATGTGTGTAATTGTTAAGTTAGTTCGTTATTAGAGAGGTCAGCTCTAATGAAGTAATTTGTATTAAGTTTGTTAATGAAGTCGCCTAAGGGTTCTAGTTTAGTATCCTGTGGAGGATAAAATTTCGAATAAATCTGTCGGCATTTAGAAATAATTCTAACAGTTTTGTTTTTGATCGTCTGTAATCTTTTGAGTTGATTTATATGATGAGTGTTCCATGTGGGGAATGCGTTGGTTAGAATTGGTCTAATGCAGACCCTATAAAGAGTGATTTTATTTCTGTTATGGAGTTTACTTTTGTGATGAAATAGAGAGTAAAGTTGAGCTAACGAGGTTCTGGCTTTTTTAATGCGGAAGTTGGTATTAGCAGACCTCTATTGACGATAATTTCTAGATGTTTTGTCTGTTTAGACCAGTTGATTTCGAGACCTGGTATTTTGATTTTCTTGGCATCATGGAATCTGCTACATTTGGAAAAAAATATTGATTGAGTTTTGGAGGGGTTTAAATTTAGTTTCCAGTGATTCATCCATTTTTTAATTGAACTGGTGGGACTCTGAAGCGTAGAGAAAATGTTTAAGTTTTTGTTGGTTGCAACTAGGGCGGTGCCACCCGGGTATGTTAATGTTAATTCACATCATCAATATAACCGACTATGAAAATGGCTTCCTTTGTCATTCCAGATACATCTTCAGCTCTAGGATTTTAGACTTGAAAGTTCGATTAATGGAAAAAATTGATTAGTCAAGAAATATCGATTATTGCAAAAAATAATAAATACTGGAAAAACAAGGAATCCCCTTATCTTGTACAAGCATTTAAGGACTTGTTAGAGATAACCAAACTTCTAGAAACTTATGATAAACTGCCGTGTTATAAGTTTGACTTTTATGCACAATTAGATAGGATATCAGTACTAGATCTAAACGTGGCAAAATCAGACTTGCAGGTATCCAATGAAATCTTGGCGAAGGCTTGTGGCAGGGTAGGGGAACTCACATGGTTTTTTACAGATGCGTCAAAGGAGACTTCTTCTGACTCAGTTGGATACGGAGTATACTGCCCACCGCACATCATCAAATTTTCAGAAAGTCTCTATAAAGAATTTTGAATTTGTACAGCGGAGTTAATTGCAATAAATAGAGCAGCAGTTTTTTGCTTGGAAAAAGATATTAAAAGGGTGATAATCTTTACTGATTCCTTGAGTGCTATTCAAAAACTTAATATTGCAAACATTTCTGTTGAGTTGGACCATGTTATGTTTTATACTAAGCCAATAATCTTAGGTGCAAATAAAAATAACTTTGAAATTAAACTTTCGTGGATCCCTCGTCACTCAGACACACACAAGGATATGAGATAGTAGATAAATTAGCAAATATTGGTAGATGCCTAAGAATGCCAGCCAGTATTAATATTGATAGAAGGGACTATATTCCGATTATAAGACATAACATCTACGAGGAATGGAAAACTTTCTGGAAGAGATACTCTAGAGGTGATTCAAGATGAATTCTCCTTTGAACCAAGTTACACGGATATACCATACAAAGATAGAAGACATTACAACCATAATGCGAATGAGAACAGGTCACTGTTGGTACTCAGCCCACTTGTATAAAATAGGTATTTTTGGATAGTTCATTGTGCGAATGTTCTACAGATATAGCGGATCTGGATCATATATTGTTTAACTGCCCCCTCATGGTGGGGATGTTTATAGAGAAATCTATAATTCAGGGCAGATGACACCATTTTCATTAAAAATAAATGAGAACATCATATTTATCTTCAGACGTTCTTCAACGTATCTTCAGACGACGGCAAGGTTCCTCTTTCAGGATGAGATCAGGTCTTCTTCTTACCTAAGACGACAACATAAATATTCTAATTCCTGGCAAAAAAAAACACATAATAAAACTTAATAACAATAATAATAATAATGAAAACGTAACATCAGAATTGAGATACAGATTTGATTGATTGAGAGAAAAAAGCCTGGACTATCCAGGGGCAATTGGCCCGATTATCTGGATCTTCCAAAACACTAGTGCATGGGTAAATGCTTTTGGCGAAGCCCACTTTGAAAAGCAGCAGCAGCAGCATAACCTCTAAACGATGGGTAATATCGAAAAATTAAAAAGTTTTAGTACATTATTAGGGATTCCAAACCACGTGATCTGTGACCGTAACAGCTGATTTTGACACAATGGACAATTTCCCGTTCCGAATTATAAATGGCTCTGTATCTTTTTAATACCACTTGAGATAATTTTTGATTATTTAGGTTCATAATAAAGATTCTATAGATTACAGGACCATTACTACTAAATTTAGAATAATGGAGAGTAAATATTTTTTAACTACCGTTAAGTTTACTATTATGCACTTAAAATACGGTCATAGTAAAAATCCGAAGAGGGATATCCAAGAAATTGTTCCTGCTAAATGGAAATATACCATAATGAAATATGTGCTACACATTTTCGGAGTTCTTAGTATTGATGACATCAATTCAACGGCAATGATTTAAAACTTATTAATTCACGAATGGTATGAACTGTCAATATTTTGTTTGCAATCAAAGCTCAGTAACAGTTTTCACCTCTTTTGACAAAAATAACACTATAGATTGTTATTAAGTAACTTTATTGTCATTCGTTAAAGAATATCGTGTACCAAGTTTGACAGAAATAATGTAAGAGGTGTTTTAAAGAAACGAAATACATTTAATAAATCAGCATCCAAAGTTCCGGAGTTGAATTAATTTACACCCTGTATATTAAAGAGGCTCCTTTAATTATTGTACGTTTTTATTCGATGTATTCAAGGAATGTTTGCAGTAGTAGCAAATGAAATATTAGTCGAAGTAGTTTCGCAACTGAAATAATTATTAGGCCAGGAGAATTAAGCCCAAAACAACCCACGATGTGGCGTGTGTAACCTATTTAATCGGAATCCCACAGAAATATTATATACAATTTACAGAAAAAGTCGGAAATTGCAGAAATGCCTTTTTTTTTCATATTTTTCAATATACATTTGTACATACATTTTAAGAAAAATAAAACAATAATTTTTTCGCTATGAAATTCTCTACAAAATAGTTGTAACTGCAAAAAAGAGGTAACAATAATGGTCTAACATGTAAGAATTCATTTTGGTATAGATTTGGTTTAATGAAGTGTTTCAAGTTAAAAATCCAAAACCCGATCAAAATCGCTGATTTTTTTTACACACACTCGGGACTAAAAATCGTTACAATATATATTTTGAATAAGTTTTGACTAAAAAAAGGAAAAAAAGTTCTCGGAAAGACACTTCATGTAAAAAAAGAACGTTCAATTTCGTTATATAGGTTAGCGGTAAATTTATTTAAGATGTAATCATAGATAAAATTTAGTTTTTACGGTTTTTCAAGGACTTTTCGTATGCGTTTTTGTGAATATCATCGTACGTGTGCTTTAGGCAGGAGCTATCAGTGATCACCAAGCCGACCGTGTGAGCGGAAAAACCGGAGAAGTGAGTATGAACGTCGGAACACAATATTTTTTTAATGGGCGCCACTGGCCAACAATTTATAGTTTTCCGTCCAACCACCGGGGGGCCACTATCGCACTTTTAAAGTTATCTTTTATTTAGCGTTCGAAAGCTGCCTTTAGTTTAACTTGAACAAACATTGTGGCGCAGCATTGTTTGTGTTTATTTTTTTTTAGTTTGAAGTTTTGAAATTTTTAATGTGCGTTGCCCTTTAGTAGCGTAAAAAGAAATTTCTTATTTAATAATATACTGACATCGTGCTGTTTAATAATGTATTTAATGTTTAGAAAGAAACATCTGTCCAAAGTAAAATGTACCAAACTGTGACGATAAATTTAGTAGTCGTTGTCGGTTCCAAATCCAAATGATCCCGGTAATAACGATATTATAGAAAAACGGTTTCAAAAAATTAACAATTGTGTTCTTTTTAATCTTAGTTTTGGTGATATTTATATAAAATTTCTAGTTTGTGTCAGGCATTTCCCTGTGTACCAGATTGGAGGACATGTATAACATGTATGTTTGCCTAATAAATATTGTTCATTACCTTAAGACTTTTATAATTAAATTCAATAATATATCTTTCATTATAATTATGAAAATATGAATTACGGTTTCATGCAATTCAAACTATTTTCGTAAATGTTAAATTTGGGACAACAAAGTTTTTTAAAATATATTTTAAATAGTTCTTGAAAGAAAAAATTTAAATTTGTATTTCTGTCAAAACTTAACAAGTTTCAGACCAGTTTCTCGAATTATCTCGTGGAAGACAGACCTCTATGTTTTTTAATATAAATGGTCAGATTTGCCTCGTCTAAGGCAGACCTCTGTGTTTTTAACGCAAGTGTTCGGTTTAGCTGCTTTATTTCGGGGGGAAGCGGGAGACTCAACCGCTCAGTGTGGAAACTAACATCCCCGCTAGACAGGCAGCAGACGCTGTGAACGTGTGAGGCCTAGTTATTCCTGCATTCTATCCTGTTGGTCTGCCGCAGTTCTACATAGGATATTAGCGTAATGGCCGCTATGTGGGGTGAGGGGATAGCTTGAAAGACAAGGGGCATCTAGTGGAAGCCAAGATGCAGTAGAAAAGATATTGAAATACACGGGGTGTTCTAGGAGCTGAGAGCTCGCCATCCGGACATCCCATCGATAACGTCTCCAAACCGGAATAAGGTGTAAATCATCTGGAAGGGTCGCTCCAGCTCTGAATAAGCCCCGGACGGAGAGCAGTCTGGAGAATGGCGCTCAAATAAAAAAAGTGACAGCCGACTCGATATTGAAAAGAAAGAAAGAAGTATATTGTTTCGGGGAATGCAAGACACTCAAACGCTCAGGGTGGAAACTAACGACCTCGCGAACCGAACCACTTCACAAAAGAATTTACCTATTAATTCAAAATTTTTCGAACGTTTAACGTATATTGTAACCATTGTATCTGATATTTAATGGCCCAAGTGTGTGTAGAATACTAAGCCCTTATATAAATGCTTAATTTTGACCCTGGCATTAAGGCAAAAAAAATCGTCACCAAATAAATTAACAAATGAATCATGACAAAACTATCAGACCTATTTTTATTGGGTATCAGATTTTTGTTTTGTAATACTTTAAAGTTTGTAAATTCAAATTTATGGCAAATTTAAATGAATTCAAATATGTTAGACGAGCGCTTCCAAATGACCCTCATTTTTACCTCTTTTTTTTCAGTTACGACTATTTTGCAATTATTATTTCATTCCTATGAATTTTGACCAATCACTAACAAGAATTGGTAAGTTATATTTAAATTTCAAGTAGCAAATTGCCTGACATAACTGAAAAAAATCGGAAAAATATCTCAAGTTTGACAAGGTATGTTAAAATGAATATGAAGTAATTATATTGTTTTTTAGTTCATTAATTATTGTTGTTACTGTTGTTTTAAAACTACAATGTCTTTTTGCTGGAGCAAGTTCGTTATATTTCTGAGCGATTCTCATCAAAATCTAGGTTACATTGCGTCACAGCCATACCATTATGTAATGCTTCTGTATTATATGAAGAATGACCGACCAATAGAGTTTTGATATATTTAAAAATATAAAAAAATAAGATGATAAAACTGTTAACCATTAGAAGCTCGTAAGAGGTATTTTTTTTTAACATAGTTAAAAAGAAACTCACTTGTTTTCATTATTTGCATCAAGCTTTTGAATTAAACTTAAACATTGTGACATTGTGTTACGAACTAGAATAAAAAACTAGTTAGTTAGTTGGTTTTTAATAATAAATAAGAGATGATTTCTGTTAAAGCAAGTTCAGGCTTGTATTGTACATATTCTCTTCAGTGTTGTGATGGATCCATTGTTTGCACCTCAGTGTGTTTAGGTTTTCACACCAGCCCTAAATATCGAAGTATTTCTTTTATCAGTATCAAGACTACTCTTCAAATCTATGAGTGTTTGCTATAACACGCAGAATCTTATAAAAGCACAAGAAAAGATGTAGAATATGCATGAAATATTGAAAGGCTTTTGGGAAATTCGACCTAACACAGAATATTTTCATTAAGGATTTAGGGATCAGTATATCACAATTTTTCTGCAGTTTAATCATTCATGACATGTAGTTATAAATGATGTATAGAAATGAACGTATTTATTGCCACTGGTTTTGTACAAACAAATCCGTACCTTTCGTTTATTGGGTACACCTAAAAATATAGTGACGGCATAGTAATTGACAACGATACCTTACGAAAATCTGAATCGTTTAAGTAAGAAATTGGTTTAAGGTATTTCGCATATTATAATCATTGTTGCTATTGTTAGGGTGTATATCTATTATCGCATTAAATGCCCTTATTAAGTTTAAAAAAATATTTATTCATTACAAAATTCGAAGAACATTACATTTTTAAGCGGAAAACTAATTGGAAACGTATTTCTGAATCCACATTTTCTAACAAGTTATAAGTTTCTGTCTCAATCGAGTACCTAGTATTTAGTTGGATATCCATTGGCTTCAATTACTTTTAAACAACTCCAGGCATGGACTGTATTAAACGTCTTCAAGTCTTTAGTGGAATACTGGTCAAAGCTTCTCTCATACCCTCGAATACTTCGTCGAAATTATGAAAAGTTCTTGAACCTAGGTTCCTTTTAACTATCATCCAAAGATTTTCTATTGGGTTAAGATCTGGACTACAAGATTGCAATTGTAAAACATCTACATGATTATCCTGAAGCCAGACAATCACCGTCCTAGCACAGTGCTTTCGATCATTATCGTGTTGGAATTTCCAAAGTACTGATAAATTTTCTTCTACATATGGTTGCATCACGTTTTCCAGTATGTTAGTGTATTTATACTGATTTATAGTACCAGTTATTCTATAAAGAGGACCATTACCATTTCAAGAGAAACAGCCCCCATACCTTGATATAACCACCACCAAATTTTACTGTTTTCATGGTATAGAGCAGGTCAAATTCTTTATTTGGTGGACGCCAAACAAAACATTTTCCATCAGAACCAAATTTTTTACTTTGGATTCATCTGACCATAGCTGCTTCCATTGTTGGACGTTCCAAGGAAGGTGATTTCTAGCAAATTCCAAACGGCTCCTTCGATTCACTTCAGAAAGGTGAGGCTTCTTCCTTGGTACCCTGCCAAAAAGTTGTGCCTCGTTCAAACGAGTACGAACACTGAACACTAAATTCCCTCGGATTTTCAACAAAAATTTCTCTCCAAATATCAACTGCTGATTGGTGAGGGTCTGCCTTAGAAATGCGAACAATTCGACGATCTGTTTCCATACTCGTTTTTCTGGGACGTCGTCTTCCTAGGAACACATAACATGATAAACACCGCCTTTTTGGAAGGATTTTTCGCGAACCCATATTTGCAGAAATTTGATTGAAGATTATCATTAAATTATTGACAGGAACGGAAGTCAACAACCCACTAAAGCTCTGTGGTAACGATTGTCAATTTTAAAATAAGCCTTCTAGTTCTAGCCTAAGTAACGTTTCCAATTAGTTTACCGTCACTGTAGTTTTTTTCCATGAAATCCGTCACAATTCTGCAAACACTTGTTTTCAGATGTTTTTAAAACAGTTGATGGTTCGTCATTGTCTTCTTCCAGGTCTGCTTCGTTCTTATTCTTAATTACATTTTCAATATAATTTTCGGTTGGCAATTCGAATCTTTGAATACCTTCGTCCACATTAACGTATTCTAGTAGATCTAACCTTTCACCAACTACTCCTTTTTCTCTTTATTGTTCCAACTTCTTACGCAATTCAGTTAAAACGATATTGTCGTCCTCCTGCCACAATTCAAGATCCCTCAATAGCAATTTGCTATGGTTGTTTCAGAAAGAGATTTTTTTAATGGCTGGTTTTCCTCCATCGCTAACATTTTCTATAGTATACTTTTAAGTTTTTAACTATACCCTGATCCATAGGCTGCAATTTCCTAGTCGTATTTGGATGAAAGTAAAGAAGATTCGCATTGTGTAACTGGAATTGCACTGATATCGGATGTGCAAAACGCCATATTTTTTCTTGCAATCGCATGCTTTTGTCAAATTTCAGCCTACAATTTTCGAAAATTGCTTGTTAAAATCATAATAGTCAAGCTCTAAGGATTTGATTTCTCGATAACTTTGTGGAGCCTTACTCTTATAACAACAATTTAATTGTACAATGCGTTTGAGACATTGAAAATACATTTTGGTTAAAATGGAGCTTTGACAAAAAAATTTTTTATTGTTTCGTGTTTAGATGAAGGATTTAGGTACAAGGGTTGTTCCATGCAAGTTGCGATACACTGCATGATGCATATTATGTCAATTAAAATCCTTTAATATTTGTGAAATTATTCTATTATACCCAAGCTTACTTCGAATACTGTTCTAAATTACTATTCTGGTGTGAAAATCTAAACAGATGTAGGTAAAAAGCCAATAAAAAGACTATTGTAATTCCAAAAATTTAATTTTAGTGTACAAGTAGGAAAGATTGTTAGATACATAAGTAAATGGCCATATTTAATATGTGTACCTGTCAAAGACTCTTACTGTTTGTTTTGAATATTGTTTATATTTTTTTAACGAATTAGTCTGGTTACATTCGATACGTTACTTTGTGTGGCGTCTTTAGATTTTATTATTTCGGTTTATCTTACTGGCAGTGGCGTGCAGTGCTTTTTAAACAGGGTAGGTAGTAATAAATCCGCACTCTAAAAATTGCCCTTTGCCCTAATGGTGGTTGTATCAGTATGCCCATGAACAGTTCGTTTAAAACTAATTTAAAGTAATTAAAACTCAATTTAAGTTACTATAATAAACGTATTTAAGAAATATTGAAAATATTCGTTAACGCTAAAAACTCAAAACACCAACTACATATGTGTATATATCAAACGACTTCCCCTTCTTTATTTGTTGCCATGTCAGGCCCCCTAACGTTGATAGTTACGTTGAAGAGTTGGTCGCGGTTTTGGCTATTCTAAACAGTTGTTTGGCACTGTGTATTCTGGTTCATAGGTCAGTGTTTTTGTGCCGTGCAATCTGCCTCGTCCCAACCGTTCCATGGTCTTTGATTTTACCCTCCATTATTAATTAGTTAAGGAATTTTGCATCAATCACCTCTAGGAATATATCCTAAATACAATAATTTCTTTATTTTAACTGTTGTTAGCATTTCACGAACTGCATGTGCCCTGTTTAATCTTGCTCCGCTGTCCAAGTTATTTGTAGTATTTCCACATTTCGAAAGCTTCCAGGTGATTGATTGTAGTGGTTTTTAGAGCCCAGATATCAGCACCATTGAACAGCACATACCGAACCTAGCATCTGGTCATTTTTAGGCGTAACTTCATATAAGTTATCGTTACAGGACTGGGAGCTCATGTTTAAGAAAATTGTGCGAGCTGTTTTGCTGTTTCAGTCCTGCATTTGATTTCTCATCTGCCTCCGTGTTCACGTATAAAATGTCTATGACGTCGGCGTATCGAATAGTATTAATTAGGTCGCCATTAATTTGTACTAGCAGGTCTTGATCTTGTGGTGCATGTTGTCAAGTACGTAGGTCCTTAAAATGCTTATAAGTTTCCCATGATGTACCCTGTCGAAAGCCTTTTCATAATCGATGAAGTACCCGAAAATGTTTTTCCGCTGATCTCGAACTTTTGAAGAAATATATAAGTGCTTCCCGTATACTAAGTACTTTCCTAAAGCCGAATGGGGACTCATTCAGGTCCTTCTCATACTTGCTACTTATCGTTTTCATGCACAATGCGAAAGAACTAGTCTATTCGTCACAATTTTTTAGCTCGTTTATTTGAATACAGCATTAAAAAACCTTGTAGCAGTAGTAGTAGTTGTCTATAAGACCCTTTCAGTCTAACCCGGACCCTCCCTCAACCACCACCCGTCACCAGGTTTCCATCCTTAAATCTGTCTGTCCTCCCTATATAGGCTGGATATATTTCCAGGATAGTTCCTTGGCCGCATCCCTATGCAAGACCGTAGTGCCAAAAATAACCAGACAGTCTTTGCTCGTGCTTCACACCTGCACAGGAAGTGAAGTGGAGTGGAGTTTCCTCCTCCTCCTGCCACTCCGTGCGGGTAGAGTCCTCCTCAATACCTGAAATAGAGAGGTGCCTCCTTATTTGCCCCGTTACTACTCCTACGATGGAGTTCAAGGTCTTTCTGTCCCGCGTTAACAGCCACCCTGTTCAGCCTTTATCGGGCTTGACAATGAAGTCTTTAGCTTGCCTACCACCTTCAAACTGATCCCACTCACGTTGCAGTTCTTGGTGCTGCGTCCGTTCGTGGAGTGCAGTCGTGATCTGCTGCCTAGTAATACCTAAATCGGTTCTAGTTCCACATATATGCTGGTGGCTCTGAGTCTAGCAAATTCATCTGCCTTTTCGTTAACGTCAATCTCACAATCCCAAACCAACCTCACTCTCTTACTCCGTACCAACTGCTCCAGCCTGTCATCACATTCCTGAACCAATGCTGATCCCAACATGGGTGAGTCCAGCGCCTTAAGCGCTGCTTGACTGTCTGAGCAAATGACAACTTCCTCCTCTATTAAAAAAAACCTTACTAGAACATTTTTCTGGATCTTCTGTAAGAACTCAAACGGAATGTTATCGGGTCCAGTTGTTTTTTGTTTTGGGTTGCGATTTCATGGTATGTATAACTTCAGATTTCAAAATTTCGAGTCACTTGTCTTGGTTTGTATAAATCTGTAAGTTTGACCTATCTTTTTTGAATAGTTCAGCTATGTACCTATTTCAGACTTCAAGAATTCCCCGTTCATTAATCATAGTTTTACCTGCATTATCTTCTAGAGTAATGGTGGTTTTCTTATTATACAAACCAGCATCCTCCCAAATTTTCTTGTACATGTTGAATATGTCATGCTTCTTTTCTAACTGTTCCATTTCACCGTATCTCTTTGTCATCTATTTTTCATTAACCGCCCGTACTTTTTGTTTTATCTCTCTGTCTTTTTTGTATTCTTCTGCGTTGTTTTTACATTGTCTTTTTTGTTCCATAAGAACCAATATTTCTTCCGTCATCCAGCCTGGTTTTTTTGTGCCTATTTGTTACGTGTTTTTCTAACTGCTTGATCCCATGTTCGCGAAACAGATTCCATGTTTCATTAACATCTTCAGTTATTCCTATTTCGTTAAGGTAAATATTTAGGTCTCTTTTGATTCGATCATTGTTGACATCAGAAATATTAAAATTCTTGTGGTCGGCCGATTCAGCTTAACTCTTATATCGGCCAACACAGGATTGTGATCGGAACCAATATCTGCGCTAGGATATGCAATTCCTAAATTTGTTATGAATTAAGATAAAGTCGTTCGGGTTCCTCACTATATGTGTTGAGTTATCACGAATTGGAATTTTGACAGGACAACCCTTGTTGTCCTAACTGTGGGGCAGAGCAGGAGGATCCCTATGATCTTGTTGGCACGTGTGAAAGGTGGTTAAGACTACGCTGGAATACTGTCGGCATTGAGTCCTTCTCCACGGAAGAATTACAACAACTCGATTGGGGCAAGATGCTCTCCTTCATTTAAAGGATTTCGTGGAGAAGTGGAGTGAGTTGGGTGGGACCGGGGTTAACGAAAAGGGCCTTTTGAGCCTAGTTACTAGCTTGTCTCTTTATCTTACTACTACCACTACTATCGTGTGGATCTTTCCAAGTGCGTTTGTGTGACTGATACCATTTGTTGGTTATCAGTCAAATAAAATAGTCTCTCCCCCGCTCATTGCTCTTATCTAAGCCATGTTCTTCCATTCAGATCTACGACCCTTGACTTTTTTATCATTAAAATCACCAATTATGTATGTGACTTTCATTAGATTTTATGCTTTTCAGTGTTATACTAAGTTGTTTATGCAGAGCCTCAACTTTGTTGGCATGTTTTTTTTTCAGTATTTTTGGCATATATTTGTATTATGTTGATATTAAACGGTGATGTGCTTATCTGTAGGAGTATAATTCTGTCATTTATCTGTCACGTCACAAAGATACCTGTTCCATTTCTGTAATGTGTATCGGTGATGTCGCTACTAGAATAATACAATGTACCATCCTCTTGTTTACATGTTCCTTATACCTGTGATTGACAGTACAGTTTCATACATTTAGCTTCTTGAATAAGATTTTCGAAACTTTCCGGCAGTATGAAGGCTTCTAACATTCCATGTGCCTCTCCTTATAGTGGCTTTTGAGCCGGAAGATTAGCATCCATTGCCCGTCAAAGGGCTGCCCGGGACTAACGGCCGCAGCTTTTCTTTCTCTCATCGTAGCAGTGTCCTGGGACGTTATAAGCTGGGTAGTTTCTCGTTGTTTTTACTGCTTTAAATTCAGCCCCTTCTAACATGAGGAACCGACGCGGTTTGCAGCTGCCTACTCTAGGTCAGACGCTGATTTCTCTCCTACCACTCATATCTGGGAGGCTTTCCCTGATCCGCCACTTGGGAACGCCCTCTCTAGGGATTACATGTTTCCGATGAACGGTTAAAAACTTACATTTTTAGTTCATTGGTTTCATTGAATACCCATATTGATATGTGGATGTTTATGTTAATATCATTAAGATATGTATTTTGTGGACCTGTTCTTCTTGTAATTCGGTATTTCAGGTTTGTAATGTTTATTGGTATATAATATGGTGAGAAAGAAGGAATTTAGTAATCAGATGTCTTGCGATTTTAACCAATATTTTGTTACGGTTGGGGCGATTGGCCGATTGTACGCAATGTGTTACCACGTACGTGCTTTTCTTTCTATTACATGAATACTGTTTTTTAAAATCGCACTCGTACAAAATAATGTTTTTGTTCCCATAAGGTTTGTACTAACAATCGTTTTGCTTGGCTTGATAATATAAGATGCTTTTGCGATGGAAAATTTTTAGGTGGTATTAATTTTTGATTGTTGAATCGTGAATTTATATATAAAAAAATTTAGAGAATTGTTATAGTGGAAAATTTTAGTTATCCAACCATTTTTATGGGTATAGGCAATGCTTTTTTCCTATAGTGTGTGCACGCCACTGATCACTTGGCAATATTGAGTAATCGACCAATTTTTTGTCATCAGATATTAAACTAAATACTCGACATATCAGTTTATTACTTGTTCCTGCACGCATTTGTTTTGTTTACTTGTTTTTAAGTGTTTTATATTTAAGGCGCGAACTTCAGTATTTTTGTTCTGTGTTATTTTGTAGTATAAGTGGTCATGTTTTATAAGTATTATGATATATACAGTGCGGCTCTTTAATGTCCTCCCCCTTTTTCGTTATATTTTAACCAGTTAAGGCACACTTACTAAATACTTACTCATCCTCAGAATATAGAAACATTAGAATTACCCATTTCAAAATGGCGGTTATTATGACAGATCTTTTTGATGTAAATGTAACAAAACTTATTGGAATGTTCTTATCAGATTGTATGCTAAGTTTAATAGTTTTATTGCTTTTCTACTTCTTCGTTATCTTTTTTACAGAAGAGTCGTGATCATTCTTCAGTCTTAATAACGAACAATAATTGTTTGAAGGATAATTTGTGTAGTTACAGGGTATTTTATAAAGGAGAAAATTTAACTGTTATTTTAAAATTAAAATACCCTGTTAATAAAAATATGCAGTACTTAGCACCCTTGCTCACAAGAACATTTCGTTAAAGATCATGAAATAAAATATTTTTTTTTTTAAGAATTTTTACTCTATTTAGATCCTGACAAATTAAGGTTGACAAGGTATTTCAAAAGATGTGCTTAATGTATCTAAAAAGGAGTATGTCAAATTTCAAAATTTTATCCTGGCTGGTTCAAAAAATAAAGAGGAGGAGGGTGAATTAATGAGCTGCACTGTACATATACACATGTCGGCAAAAAGTATGGATTATCCGTAATATTTGTACGTTTTACATATCTTTCTGAAAAATCCTGACAAATTTATTTTTATTATTAATTGTCCTTATCCTCTAAGGTAATAATTGTCATTGTTATGACATCTTTACTCTTTTTAAACAGCAACTCCTCTGGATAATATTTTTGCCTTTTTTTTTGCATCCAGCCCTGGCATTTTATGGAAACACAAATTTTAAAAGTGCATAAAAATATGAAAAACGAAAATAACATGGGTTGCAAGGGTTGGAGCAACTTAAGAACTAAATGGTAGATTCTTCTGCTTCTCCAATATCAGTTTCTTCCTAAGACAGACTGTTTGCACTATACAGGATGTCCCCGATTCAATATGACAGCTAATATCTTCGTTATTATTATAAATTTATTTTTAAATAAAAGTTATAGATATTGTAAATAGTTATAATTTAGATTCAACATTTTTTTCCTACAGGATTCATCGGAAAATCTGAGCGATAAAAAGTTCTATTTTTAATGACACACCCTGTATATTTGTAATTTTTTGTAATCCATGATGAATTCCGGACCTATTTGCTGTACAAGAACATATACTAACGTTGGCCAAAAACATTGAAAACAAAACCGACGAATAAGTTCTCTGGAGCAAGCTCTATTATTGTCGGGAGTAATATTGTTTTTTTGCTTAGTTATCGTTTTTTGAATTACGGTGACCCTACTTTTTAAATATTCCCAAAGATAAAGTCCAGAGGGCTCAGGTCTAAAGAACGCCACTGAATAAGACCTCTATTACCTATCCGTTTGAAAAGTTATCCATCTTGACTAACGTAATTTACCTTCTCCAAATATTTTTTGCACCTATGTTAATCTCAGTCATACACTTGTTATATAAGCAGGAATTATTTTTTGATATTCTGCTAATAAATGTGTCGTCATGTTAATAATTTAGGGCGAACCTCAACGAAACTTACATGAAGTGGCTCGCATGTTGAAGTTAATTGAGAACAGGATAATTATCATCGAACCTTAAGCTCTCTGACCACGTGACACTATTGCGAAACGGAAAAATCCTCATATGTCAATTTGAACCATTTCAGAAGAGGTAGAAATTAGGTAGTCATTAGTTCGTAGGATATCTACTAAAAATATAAATACCATTTTTAATTCGTCTGCTATATGAATTAAGATTTATGTCGATAGGCGATTAGAATTCATAACAACGATAAAAATAATAGATTTTAATTAATCGAACATTCAATAACATTTTATCGAGGGATGAGTCACGTTTTCTTTCGGTACACAATTACACAATGGTCACTATTAAACTCACAATAATTCCTATTTTCCTAAACATCTAATGTGGACGATTGCACGGTGGCGTCATTGAATCCTACTTTTTTAAAGTACGCTGGTATGTAATGGTGTTCGTTACCTAAGCATTTTAGCAAATTAAATTTCAATTCTAGAACATATTGCATTGGCAGAACGTCAAACAACGGGGTGGCAACCAGACGATGTTCCGCTGCATAATGCTGAATTTTTCACTGGTAATAATTATCACCAGAAATGGACGGCCAGTCCGATCTCCGGCCCTGTGTCATTTGGATTTTCTCTCTGAAGATATTTAAACAAATACTTTTTATGAAATTAAAAAGCCTTTAAATTTTGATGATTTAAAGAAGAAAATTAAAGAAGTATGTAACAACCACTCACTATAATTAGAATAGAACTTATTCTAAACTACTTATTCCTCAATTTGATACTTGCGTTGTTTCCAATAAACATCAATTTGACCACATTCTTCGAACCTTCTAAGTTTTCGCTTCTTTTTCAATGTTATTTTTTTGCAGTAATATAATACTATATGTGTTGATACATTTTTGTTTTACTTTACACCAGCGTCACAAGGATACCATAACCCTTGTCTGGAACCCTCACTAAAGCGGTTTAAATTTAGATCAGCTCTAACTTGACAGTTATAGGTTTAAGATGACATTTTAACAATTGAACAAATAATTTAATTTGGCGAAGTCTAACTCTTTAAACATTTTTAGTAAATACAGGGGTAATGTCTTAAGATTGTCTGTTTTAACATAATAGGCGTATTACTCGAGAACATTCAAAGTTAGGTATAGGTAACTGTACAACAAATACGCCTAAACTTCACTGTAGGCTTAAAAAAAATACGAATATATAGGGTGGACGATTAAAAAAATATTTCCCTGCGTTTCCGCAGGGAAATATTAAATGTTAAGTCCAAACTATAGCTTTCTAAATTGCCTATATTATAATAACTATAACTTTTATTTGAAAGCAAATTTCATATTTCTGATAATAACAAAAATGTTAGCTGTCACACTGAATCCGGGACACTCTGTATATCATAAATTGAAACGGACGTTTTCGACTCGATATAACTATCTCCAAACTTAACCTCAAATTTGTCACTTCTCAAAAATTGGGAGAATTACGCACAAATTACGCGCTTCTCTAAAAATATTAGAATTCAAAGTAAAAAATCATAAAATACTTATAAATATCCAATACGCCTAAAATGTTATTATCTTTATCCCAAAAAGGTGTGTATGAACATCACTGTTTTTAACATACTTTTTTCCAAACTTTATTTTATTATAAATATTACATACGTTGAGAGGCCCTTGAGAAATAGCTTCATACTACCCGTTTAATGTATCTAAGGAGAAGTGTGAAACAGAGATGCATCATGTCATCATTTTTTTTAAGATGTATTACGAGAGTAAATTCGATGAGACATTAGACAACCGTTGGGAAATAAAGTAAAATTCAGAATAGGGAAGCTCATTCACACTGCGTTCTATTGAGAGTAGTGGATAGGCAGAGAAAGAAGAAGAATGCTGTCCTCAGTGCTGGTAAAATTAATTCTTGGTCTAACAACACAGTGACGAACAGGGCTTTTTAGTGCTTCCCAGAGTTGTTCTGCGTGGTTCAGATCTGGGCTGCAGCCAGGTTTTCTAACCTTTGAACTCGAATCCTATTTAAGTCATTTGGTTCAATCCAATTCACGACCATTTGGTGACGGCAGTCAGGTTTTCAATTCATCCGTGAATGTCATTTCAATGTTGAACGGTCCAACTTACATACTGTCTTACAATTCTGTGGCAACTGATGATGGCAAACAAGTAGTCGAGCCTTAGTTGACAGTGTACGCAAGGAGAGTTTAACGAACCATTTGTACGCCATGTTTCAGAAACACACCAATCGATCTTCTTTCTCCATTATTCTAAAATGACGATAAGATCATCAGCTGAGATGGTTAAGCCTTTTCTTCCAGATTCTTGATTTTGGTAATTTTCCTTTCTAGGTACTTACCTATTCCAAGCATTTTACGCCTTGAAAACTGGAAATCCTAGAGTACAGGTTGTATAATTTTTATCGTGTCCTGTTATTAACGATTTTATCAAAGCCTGCAATGGTTAACACCTTTTTGATTAAGCTTCGAATAGGCATTCTATTAGATAACAAATAAATTAACCACAATAACTGCTCATCTCTTAGTTTAACCAGAATGAACGCACCAATATGTGATTTGGTGTTGCCAGAAGCCGACCGGAGGCAGTACGTCTCGAATTGGCAACTCTGGGAGTGCAAGACCTACAGCTTCCTCGCGAGCGTTGTTCTATGGGGAAATCTGGATCGATGGATCCCAACAACGGATTATAATACAAAGTTGGGATCCATTTAGGGGTTAAATTATTTTACATTGGATGCATCGTCTATTCAAACTGTTATCTCTTTTTGCAAAAATATTATGAAAACCGAAGAAGCTGTGAAACAACTTGTTAGAAAAATTGGGGTGCCTATTTTTTGTTAATGTCTGTTCTTTTGCCTATTGCTAATAAAATTTATCAGCCAGTATTCCTAACGAAATTCAAAAGATTTCTTCTTTATTTTCGTTTTCTTAACAATTTTATGTTTTGCTTGTAGCGAAAAACACCCATTAAAGTGAGTGCGGAAAGTATATGACAGCAAATATCACAAGAAATAAAAATAAATTATTAATTTTTAATGACATTTAGACTGGGACTTAACAATTAAATTGCAATGTCTTTCTATATTATTGAACAGAAAATTAACTGTTGTAGAGTTGAGTGGAAAAATGTTCGTTCTTCACTTTAACTAGGTGTGAACAGTTTGTTTTTTTTTTACACACCATGCATTGGTCAATTTTAATTAAAAAAAGGCATTCCAAACAAATGAAAATATTAAAGGTATTCCCTGCTTTTTGCCCATCCGTATTATAACCAAAACTTTGTGATAAAAATGGTGCCTTATCGATAATACGGTTTAGTTTTTAGATAAATTAGATGCAGTGGCGGAGATGAATAAGCACAAACATGTTTTACGAATAATCAGTGTCAAAGCTGTGAAATTCAGGGCCGCCACAGCCGAAAATACAAATATAGAAAAATATTTTTGTAACTTAAGGACAAACGACTTTAAAAATGCTCAGAAAGTCTGATAAATTTAACGGTAGTTTTAGGCTAAAACGTTTCTAGAAGTGTATAAGAAGCTAAGCTTAAATCTTGTTTTATATAGTTCGTTTTGTTATTTTTTATCTGTTTTGTACGGCTCATGTTTCCGGCAATATGTATTTAAGTATCGAATATTTTTTTGTCAACATTATAGTGTATATTTTTTCCATTTTATTAAAAAATATATAAAACAGCAATTCTACCAGTAATGATTACAAATTTGTTTCCAGAAGTTCGCTAGAACTTGGGCCAATATTATGTAAGCAATTTTAAGAAATACTTAGTATATGTCGGACATAGCAACATGAGTTTTACATGTTATCGTTAGAATAGTATTTATATGTCTTGAGTTTTCCTTTTGGCATAGATGCATATTAATGTTCTCTATCTTCTTGAACTGTGTGCATTGTTCATTTGTATTGATGTTTACTGTTAAAGTTTTATATTGTTTAAATTTTTGTAATAAATGTTGTGATACACATCTTTGGTATTATTTATGACTCATTTGGACTTTCACTAACATATATATAACATAATAACTATAACTATATATATATATATATATATATATATATATATATATATATATATATATATATATATATATATATATATATATATATATATATATATATATACAGGGTGATTCATGAGGAAATGTCAATACTTCGGGTACATATTCAGGACCAAAAAATTAACATAAAAGTCTATCTAAATAAGTGTTCGCAAGGCTTTAGTTCTCGAGATACAGGGTCTTAAAGTTTTTATTTAATTTTCCTATTTTTTAAATAAAATCTATGATAATGTAAATAATGGAGTGAAAATTGATATACGGGGGTTTTTTGGTATGACAAATTCGAATCTAATATTAGTATTGCTCTTACTTGTAGGGGGCGCCACCTACATGTCTTTCTACTCCTTCAAACAATCACAACTTTTTGGTACAGTCTTGTATTACATTTTTGAGTAAAACAAATTATTCCCTTGCCATTTCTACGTCAAAAAGGTATACCTGTTAAAAGTGGGTACGAGCAACCGTTTTCGAGATATTTGGATTTAAAACAATTTCGGCGCATGTAATTTTTTATCGCAAAATTTTAAAAGTTTGTTATTTTGTCCAAATTTAAACGCATCTTGGCACAAAAGCTTTGAAATGAAAGGCTAACACATTTTTTTGAGGTGTGTATTCAGTGCCTCAAACATAAACTAAACAAAAGGTATTTAATTTTTATTAAAATTGTTATTATTAAGTTGTTTTTAATAAAATCTAGGTTACGTTTTATAATTTTCAAAAATTCCACCATTTGCTTCTAGGCATAGGTCAGCTCTATGGTGTATAGCTCGGGTTGCTCTGTGGATACATTCGGGCGCATTTCTTAGTGTTTGTGCTGCGTTTGTTATCCGATCCAATAATGCTTCTCTTGTATTTACTTTAGTGGAATATACCAGTGATTTGAACCATCCCCAAAGACAATAATCCAAAGAATTAACGTCTGGCGATCTAGGTGGCCAATTAAACGGACCTCCCCGACCAATCCATCGGTTTGGAGAGTTTTGGTTTAAAAAATCTCTTACAAGTAAACTGTAGTGTGCAGGGGCTCCATCATGCTGCAAATACATGTTTTGTCTTACATTAAGGGGAACATCTAATAGATTTCGCAAGTGATTTTCAAGAAAGTTTAAATATTTTTCTCCTGTAAGACTACCGTCGATTATAAATGGACCAATTAAATGACCATTTAACATTCCACACCACACATTAATGCTAAATTTATGTTGGAAATTATGTTCTACTGTAGCGTGAGGATTTTCATAGGACCACCGGTGTTCATTGTGAAGATTATTTATACCATCACGCGTGAACTGTGCTTCATCAGTGAACAAAACATACCTATACAACCTTCGATCTTCATTAATTCAGATACAGAATTGCATTCTCAACTCAAAATCACCCTCCTGTAAATGTTGAACCCGTTGTAAATGAAATGGGTATAAACAATTAATGTGAAGATTTCTCCAAGCAGACGATTGTGTAATTTGATAAGTATCTGCAATCCGCCTAGTGCTTATGCTTGGATCATTTTCGACAGCATTGAGTATAGCCTCTTCTACCTCAACGTTGGGTCCCGATTCCCTTTCAGATACAATTTTCGCACTTGGAAACATCCCAAATTCTCCAGCAGTAGTGAAAACTTGTTGAAAAACTCTTCTATCTGGCACCCTTCTATCTGGAAAACGACGCTGGTACTCCGCGACTTCTTGAATTGCGACCCCATGCAGAAGCCATAGACGAATATCATATCTGCATATTCACGATGCGAGAATATCACAGGCATAATGACGTATTTAGATCTAAAGTTTCTTAAATGATTATTGTCAGATAATAAAAGTTATGAACAGAAATTGACAGTGACAAAATTTGATCTTATTATTAACTGACATTACTATTGCTAAGTAACAGGAAAAACGATGAGAACACCAACCAGCAGTTGTTCTGTCAGGCAAGGCACACTTCTATTTTTTTACAATACATGCATACTTTATGTGAATTTGATAAAAAAATCACATGCGCCGAAACTGTTTTAAATCGAAATATCTCGAAAACGGTTGCTCGTATCCACTTTTAATAGGTATACCTTTTTGACGTAAAAATGGCAAGGGAATAATGTGTTTTGCTCAAAAATGTAATACAAGACTGTACCAAAAAGTTGTGATTGTTCGAAGAAGTAGATAGACATGTAGGTGGCGCCCCTTACAAGTAAAAGCAATACTAATATTAGATTCGAATTTGTCATACCAAAAAACCCCCGTATATCGATTTTCACTCCATTATTTATATTATCATAGATTTTATTTAAAAAATAGGAAAATTAAATAAAAACTTTAACACCCTGTATCTCGAAAACTAAGGCTTTGCGGACACTTATTTATATAGACTTTTTTATTTATTTTTTGGTCCTGAATATGTACCTGAAGTATTGACATTTCCTCATGAATCACCCTGTATATATATATATATATATATATATATATATATATATATATATAATATATAATATATATATATATATATATATATATATATATATATATATATATATATATATATATATGTTGCAAACATATGTTAAATTAAAGTTTTTTTGGTTATCAAGTTAGAAATAACAGGTAAATTTATATTGTTAAATTATGGTATGTTCCAAAGTTAAATTGTATACATAGAAAAAAACTAAGTACACACAAAACAAATATATATAACACTACATTTTACATAAAAATTAAAAAGTTAAAATTAGTAATTTAAAATTAAATTAGATTTAGGTTGTTGAAACTAAATAAAAATAACAGACATTGAAAACTTTAGTGTTATTTACTCCAATCTTTTAGTCTTAGATACTAAGAATAATAATACCCCCCATCACACTAATGCCTTAATTTCAATTGAATGAGTTTCAACCATCTAAATCTAACTTAAATTTACATTATTTATTTTAATTTTATGTTTTTTTATTTATATGTTAAATGGAGAGATATATATTTATTTATTTGTTTTGTGTGTACTTAATTGTTTCTATGTATAAAATTTTACTTTGGAACATACCATAAATTATTGATAAAAATTGACAATATCGTACCATTTCCCCCCTCTAGGCCCGCACGCCAATGAGCGATGTCAGAGTTAAATATGTCAGAAATAGTCATATTTTATAGGTATATATCATGCAGGGAGTGAGAATGCTAGTGCATACTTTGCCAAAATACCTAAGGGTCTGCAGCCGAACACCACCGGAGCCCCAATAGGTGACTCTAAGTGTTGCACTCACCATGTAGTATTGTTCCAGCCTGATTGACGTTTCGTTTTTGATTTTGTTATATTCAGCAATCTGTCACTTCAGATCTCCCTGGGTGCAAGTCTGCCTGATGAGAGTAAAGGCCCAGAAATCATGATCGCAAGATACCCCTCCCTGTGACACAATCAAAAGCAATTCTTCTTGTAGGCCCTTTTTCACCTGCCGAAATTATATATTTTTGCTATTCTACATATATCTTTCCGGCCAAGAATGTGTGGAGGAGCATTTTTAATATATATATATATATATATAAATATATATATATATATATATATATATATATATATATATATATATATATATATATATATATATATATATATATATATATATATATATACAATAAAAAAATAATAATTGGAGTATCGGTCTTTAGGGGGCTCTTCTTCAGGGCTAAAAATAGAACATTTATGTTAAACAGATAAATATATCAATTAAAAATATTTAACTTACTGCTAGGTTCAATTAATAAAAAGATAAAATTAAAATAAATAATTTAAAATTAAATTAGCTTTAGGTTGTTGAAACTAAATAAAAATAACAGACATTGAAAACTTTAGTGTTATTTACTCCAATCTTTTAGTCCTAGATACTAAGAATAATAATAATACCCCCCATCACACTAATGTCTGAATTTCAATTGAATGAGTTTCAACCATCTAAATCTAACTTAAAATTACATGATTTATTTTAATTTTATGTTTTTTTATTTATATGTTAAATGCAGAGTTATATATTTATTTATTTGTTTTGTGTGTACTTAATTGTTTCTATGTATAAAATTTTACTTTGGAACATACTATAAATTATCGATATAAATTTAACTGTTATTTCTAACTTGATAACCAAAAAAATTGACAATGTCATTTTAATTTTTTTTGGAAAATATTTTTATTATACATAATATGTTTGTAACATTTTTTTAGTATTTATAAAACTTTAAAACGTTTTTTGAGAAAATTTCTCTTTTATTAATTGCACGTAACAGTAAGATAAATATTTTTAATTGATATATTTATTTGTATAATGTAAATGTTCCATTTTTAGCCCTGAAGAAGAAAATCAACATTTTCGAAAGCTTGGTTAGCTAAAACACACCTTTATGAAAAGTTCTTGGCTGGAAAAGATATACGTAGAATAGCAAAAATATACCTGCCATCATGATTTCTGGGCCTTTACCCTATCGGACAGACTTACACCCAGGGAGATCTGAAGTAACAGATTGCTGAATATGACAAAATTAAAAACGAAACGTCTATCAGACTGGAACAGTTCTAAATGCTAAGTGTAACATTTAGCTCCACCTATTGGGGCTCCGGGGGTTTCCGACCGCAGATCCATAGGCATTTTGGCAAAGTATGCACTAACAGCATCACTCCCTTCTTGACCGACTAGTTGAACAACAAGTAACCTAATTATTGGGGTATCGGGGTATATATATATATATATATATATATATATATATATATATATATATATATATATATATATATATATACACCCTGATACCCCAATAATTAGGTTACTTGTTGTTCAACTAGTCGGTCAAGACTACCCTTCTCTTTATATATATATATATATATATATATATATATATATATATATATATATATATATACCACGGTAGCAGAATGACTCCTTGCTTCTGAAACAAACAGAGCGTCATGTTTTGGTCGTTTCTTGACACAGTGGCGAAGGAGTAATTCCCCATCTTAAGTTCTTTCGTATAACCTTTTACGCCAAGAACCGCACAGACATTGATATATCTATTTTGCACATGTAGGTCGCATCTAAAGTTATTTAGTGCATGATAGTACCTACAGATGGCGCCACTGGTTGCCTATTTCCGGCATCGACTTTTAAAATGGAACGACATGTCAATTTGTTTGTTTCAATGTTCGGGTAATTTGGTTTTAATGCTGATACCCTCAAGGAAACTTCATATGAGCCTTGCCGGAGCAGATACCTCGGAAACAGAGTGTTTTGGCCGTTTCTTGACACATTGGTGAAGGACTAATTCTTCACCTTAAGTTCTGAAATTATTTTAAAAGGACTTAAGGGAGAACTGCACGCAAAAAGTGAAAAACTAGCGACTAGGTCTAGTCAAGTTCAAAGTAAGATGAAAAGGTACCTACGTATTAAAAAACCTTCCTGCACGTCCGACCTCAAAAAATGTATAGGCAATTTAAATTACATTTCGTTTAAAAATGGATTCAAAATGGTTCACACGCTGCAGAAATACAAAGACATGAGTACGATTTATCATTTCAAATTTTGCAGTTATGTAGACAAAGGATCGATGCAAGGCGGTAAAGAGCCATTTTGTGGAAAAAAAACTATATCCGGCGGCATTTGCGTCAAAAATGGTCGAAAATGGACAAATCTACTTCTATTTTATAATTCTAGATTAGGTTTTTTCATAAAAAATCGCATTTAGCGCCCAACAATACATATTTCTCTATTGAAATCACATTGAAGCTAATACATACCTCTTATAGTTTTAACATAATATTGCAGCGGCGGAAGGCTTGCAAATGATCCATAATACTGCGTGCAGTTTCCCCTTAATGAGAATATTGTAAAAAAGTATCTCCAAATAACTGCAAATGTATATATTCTAAATAAAATTATAATCGAAGTATAACATCATTTTAGGACAGTGTAAAAAGTATAGGTACAAATAATGAAAAATACATATTTCTTACTTTCAGTTTCATCTAGTACAAAATGTGAATATCAGAAATCACGAAAGAATATTCTAAATGTTCTACGATATCATTTTTACTCGAACACTTTATTATCCTGTTTCTAAAAGCAGAAAAAATAGTAATATCAATTCAAAAAGGGTCACAGCACTATAGCTCCACAGCACGCCAAGTAATGTAGCCACCTTTACGCTATCTAAAAATGTCTTGTTGGCTAAAAACCCAAAAATGTAGCCTGTGGTGGGGCTAAATCCCTATCAAAAAGCTCTGACAACATTGTTGAAATGTTTTCCTACAAGGATCCAAGGCAAACCTTTAATATAGAGGTATGTAAAAAGCGCTTGGCCTGGCCTATCATGGTTACTAAAATAATCCAACTATATGAATTGTTATTTTCATTTGAGCCAGTTTCAGTGAAATAGCTTCAATCACGTAATAACAACACCCGTGGCTAGAAAGCAAGCAAATACTCCAAGTAAAGAAAGAGAGACCAAAATCCTGTTGCCTATATACTTTATGGCAGAGAAGAAAATGATGGCAGCTATCAGCATTTATAGATATTTGGAACAAACTAGAAATGTATATGGTCTTAATAAATATATAAGTGAATTATAAAGTAATGTAAGGTAAAATGTATCATTACAAATTATTATCAAAAATACAGATTTTATGATTTCTTACGTTGAGTTTCATCTAGTATAAAATATTAAATTTCTCGTATTATTGGAAATCACGAAGAATCTTCAACCGGGCAATTCATTACCTATAGACTTTCTTGGTCTGCTTTCCACATCAAATAGTTTTTGTTAACACATTTATGTTGTCAAGAAAAGTGATTTACTTTTACATTGCTAATAACCAGAATAAATATCATTTGTACTCCTCATTACTTATTACCATCTACCAAGTTGTGTTTTTGTTCTTCCACGATATCATTTTTACTAGAACTTCTTCCTCGGTAGACCTTATTATCTAGTTTCATTCCTCCAGAATAATGTTCTGTGATTTGTGCCAAACACTTTCCTTCTGTTTCCGGAAGCAGAAAGTACAGCAATATCAATCCAAAAAGGGTAACAGCACTGTAGCTCCACAATACGCCAGGTAATGTAGCCACCTTTACGGTATCTAAAAATGTCTTGTTGGCTAAAAATCCAAAAATGTAGCCTGTGGCGGCGCTAAATCCCGATCCAAAACCTCTGACATCATTGTTGAATAGTTCTCCTATAAGGATCCAAGGCAGACCTTTGATACAGAGGTAAGTGAAAAACGCTTGGCCTATCATGGTTACTAAAGGAATCCAACTATATGAATTGTTATTTCCATTTGATCCAGTTTCAGTGAAATAGTTAGCTCCAACCAGGTAACTGTCAACACCCGTGGCTAGAAAACAAGCAAATACTCCAATTAAAGAAATAGTGACCAAAATCCTTTTGCCCAAATACTTTATAGCAAAGACACAAATAATGACAGCCATGAGCTGGACAAATCCTATATAAATGGTCGCGTAGTAAGCACTTATGGGCACCTGAAACAAATCGAAGATTTTGATAGCGTAAACAGACAGAGGGGTGTTCCCAAAGTGTCCTATTATAAACGTCAAGTTGATTAGGAGAAACGGCTTTAGGAAACTGGGCTTCAGGTACAGTTTGATTTTGTCTAACGCAAAGAGCTTTTTAAATTTGTTGTTTGTCATGGGATTTTTCTGTAAGTTGTCAAAGATCTGCAAATATTCCTCTTCTATGTCATTATTACTGGTCCAACCTCTCAACCAGGCTAAGCTCTTTTTTGCATCTCCTAGTCGGTTCTTGGATATTAGCCAATATGGAGATTCCGGTACGAACATTAATAGTACGAAAGCTACCAGTGGTATGCATGCATTGACTAGTACCATGTTTCGCCATTTTAAAAAGCTTCCGAGGATAAATGCCACTAGTACTCCGAAATTTATGGACATTATGCTGGTTGAACTCAGTGCTCCTCTCAGGCTTGGTTCCGTGATTTCTGCTACATAAGTAAGTACCTGAAAAGTAAAAATCGACTTTAGCTTTTAAGAAAACAAAAATAGAGGGATGATTAAATCTGATTTTTGAAAAGGCCCAAAAAATCATTTTTAAAAACCTGATTTTTATAAAATTGACCAAAAATCGGCTATAAAAAGTGGGTTCTTTGAAAAAAAAAACAGTTTTTTTAAACAAAACCGGAATTTCAGCCAAAAGTGACTCAAAAAAGTTTTCTGAAATTATTGGAAAGGATGAAAAATGGTAATCATTAACTTTGAGCAAAAAATTTTTTGGATTTAAATGCGTTTTTAGGGGCTAAACCAACCTAATGCTTACTGGCACAGTTTAAAGCATTTAAGGGAAAAAATCGAAACCGTTTTAAATCATAATAATAATAATCGTCTTTTATTAATTAATTATCAAATACATACACAATTAGTCGATATTTAGTTGACTAGCTATTCTTACATATAACCTAACTGTTAATGAAATTACATAACAAACATTAAGATGACTAACTGAGACAAGAATAACCTACCCACAGATCCCAAGCCTTCAATACATTTATCGTAAATAAATTATTAAACCCATCTACCACAATAGTGACTGTACTTTTCTTTTCTAATTAAGAAATGTGCAATAATACACCAGGATAAATTTGTCATTATTAGGACGTTTATTAAATAAAATAAGAAAAGGTAATACATTATTTGATGTCAGAAAACAAAGGAGAGGAGAGAGAAAATATAAAAAAATAATTAATCATATACTAGAGCGCAGTAAATATTTGATCAATTAAGTACTGAAATATTTTGACAAATAATCCTTTTTAATACCTCGCTTGAAAGATAGAACAGAAGAGTGTTTAAGACAGAGTTTTACACAATTATATAATTTAACGGAAACGTAAGAAAAATAACGCTGAAATATTGCTGTTTTAAATTTAGGGATAGAAAGCATATCTCTAGACCAGAACAGCGTGTAAGTTTGATCTGTAGCAAAGTTTTTGGCCTAAATAGAATGGATCATTTGTAAGCAATAATCGGTGAGTAAAGGTTAATAAATGAGTTTCCCATATTTAGCCATGGGTAGTCACTCCAAAATTTTTGAGTTTGCGGAAATTGAATCATATCTCCTTAATCCAAACACAAACCTGCCACATATGCGTTGCACTCTCTGAATCCGATTCCTGGTAACCATGTCCAGACAAGGACCGTAAACCGTGCTTCCATAATAAAATATTGGAAATATGGTGTACTCGCACAACATTTTCCTAAGTTTAAAACTAAGTACATGCCTGTTCGTATATATTATTCTAAGTATACAGTATGATCGTCTTAGCAGACCAGAAACATGTTCTGTAAAACGTAGATTCGAGTCAATGATTAGGCCTAAATTTCGACCAGATTGAGTATATGGTATCTTCTCATTATTCACTATGAGACTTAAATTGTTTTGCAAGAAGTTTTCCCGATTTTTGATGTTACCAAAGAGCAAAAAGTATGACTTCTTGGCATTAAGAGTTAAATTGTGTGATTTTGAAAACTGACTTATTAAACCTAGGTCAAATAACAAGAGCCCCAAGACAGACCCCTGTGGCACACCAGTCATAACAGATAAGTAACATTTAAAAAAAATTAGGGAAATCTCATTAAATCCAATATGCTTTAACTTTGTACAGGGTACATCATGATCAACTGTATCAAAGGCTTTCGAAAAGTCCAACAACACGTCCAACAACCGTCTGTGACATTTAAAAGTGCCGAAATCGTGCTGTGGGACTTTCTCAAGCTAGACTGTCGATCTGGTAATATATTATTTTGTGTAAGAAAGTCAGTTATCTGTTTGTGCACTATTTTTTCTAGAGTTTTTGAGAGTATGCCTGATTGGGCGTAAATCAGACAAAGTGGTAGGGGCATTTGTCTTAGGAATGGGTTGTATAATAGCTTCCTTCCAAGTAGTAGGAAAATATCCCGTTTCCAAGCAGCTATTAATTAAATGACAAACCTGAGGTAATATGTGCGGCATACAATAGTTTAACATCCTGAGGGATAACCCATCACAACCAGAGGCATTTGTTTTAACAGATTGGAGGGCTGATTTGACCTCCTGAATTGTACTTAATCTAAAATTGAATTTGTTATATCTACAGTTAGGGTTTGAACCTGAAACATCTAAAATCCTTCATATCATAACTAAAAAAAATTACTCCCCTTTTACAAGGGAAGTAGAAACCGGTGAACTGGAACTGTGACTCGAATTTAGCTTCCCTCGTTAGTGAACTGTGACTCAATTTATATAGTCATTTAGTAAGTAACATATATATATAGTTGGCGCATTACCTTTCTGGAATGACGTCACGCTGGTTTCAAATAACGTATTTCTTATATTATTTATATTTCAGCGATGATTCCTAACCTAAACGTATGCAGTGATGTAGATAGGAGGGGTGCGTTCAGCACTGGCTAAAGCGAATTTAAAATTGCATTTTCTGTACAGAAAGCGCTGCAACTTGTCGAAAATGGCTGGCAAAAAATTAACACTCTCATTGCCATAAAAAAACCCTCATTTTGCACACTTAATACAAAAATAACTATTATAACTTCAAAAACTAAAATTATTTTGCAAATAAGACTTTACTAATATAAATTCTTTCATCTTAGTCTTATTCTTTGTTTGCAATGTAATAAATTGACGCCAGTTACCCATTTTCATCAAAATTATTTTAATTCTCAATTACAGACAATACTGAAAAAATATTAAGAAAAGGGGAATAACGAACGATGAATCCTTTACCTCCAGAATGTTTCAAAAACAAAAAGAGGTAAAAACAAAAATCACAGATTACTTAAAGAACAAAATAAGAGATATGATATATTGCGTGTATGCTAAAAATGAATATGTTGCAGACTTTGCTTTAAAAACTAAAAGAGAGAAATTAATGTATAACTAACTAACTTTAAAAATTCCCCTTCACTGTCTTCAGAATCAGAACAAATTCTTCATCGTCACTGCTGTCTTCGTCGGTACTAATTACAAGTGGCGCAATGTCTGAAGCATCACATATCTGTATTGTCTTCCAAGCTTCTTGGATTACCCTTTCTGTGTGGCTGACATAATTTTTCCAATGCTCTGAAGATACTTCATTTATCGCTTTTTCCCACATGGCCAAAACTTCCGATGGTGTCCCCTTCAGACTAGCAATGTATTGGTCGTATACCATACCATTTCAATAGCATTAAATTGACAATGGTATTTGAAGTCTTAGTATTTTGTGGCCCAAAGGTTTCACATACATTCGTCAAGGTAGAATGTTTTTTCAATGTTACAATTTTTTTCTCCATATTTCATCCTTCATGGCCCTCTCTGGGAAGTCAATGTTCTTTTCTTTTAACCATCCAATCAATCTCTGCTTTGTCCATGATTTTTGGAATATTAGCTTGCGTTGTCCATCACTATCAAACTTTTTGGATAAAAGATTTGGTGCTGATTTTTAAACCAATTTTCAAAATTTTGCTTGTTCATATTGTCATGATAATCTCCGCTTTTTAGCCCACTTTTAAATATTAAACTGGCCCCCTTAATAAATCCTTCCTTTGATCCAGCGTGAACTACAATATATTGACCTTCACTAGCTTTTTTAGAACTTGTAGACATAGTGTTATCCTGCCAGCTGTTTTAAACGAACCTTTACTAAAAATCCAAGTCTCATCAATAAATACGGTGGTATAAGCATCTTGTCCTAGATTTTGATTTTTGACATATTCCCTCAAGAAATTGATTCTCTTTGGACGATGTGGGGCAAATCCATCAGGTATTTTCTATTATTTGATTTCTTCCACTTAAAACCAATACTTTTTACGTATTTTCTTAGCGAGGTGATGGAAAAATTAAAATATTCATTTATCTCTTTTAGTTTTTTAAGCAAAGTCTGCATTGTAACATATTCATTTTTCGCATACATGCAGTAGATCGTATCTCTTATTTTGTTCTTTAAGTAATCTGTAATTTTTGTTTTTACCTCTTTTTGCTTTTGAGACATTCTGGAGGTAAAGGATTCATCGCTCGTTATTCCTCTTTTCTTAATATTTATGATTGTTGTATGGCTAAGTTTTGTTGCATTTGAAGCTCGTTCAATTATATTATCAGTTTGCGGAAGGATTCCATTTTTAGCTTGCTCTTTTTCCAATGAAAAAAAGCCAAGATATTCAAAACTATTAGCTGTGATTGCTGATTATATCTTCGCGGCATCTTGCAAAAGTTTAAAAAGAATCACAACAAATCAATGTCAATTTTGACGAATATATTCTGAAAGACACATAACCAAAACCGGCATTGACTGTTGTAAAGAAACGACAATGAGTTTTTTCAAAATGTTGTTGTCACTGTCAGTTAACATAAATCAAACAAAAATAACCAAAAATGACGTCATTCCAGAAAGGTAATGCGCCAACTTTACATATACTGTCTTTCCAAATATTTTTATTGTGCGCCATTTTGTTCCACCATATTGGATTCGTATTTTTCCAGTTTCTATCAAAGCCACACTTGACTTTTGGACATAATTTAAAATAAATTGAATAAGAACTTTTTACACTATTTTTTTAAGGCCGCCATTTTGTGTCGTCATGTTGAATTCGAATTAATTTATTTTTATACCACATTTAATTTTTGTGAAAAATTTGAAGTCAATTGAATTTTTACGTTGGTTTTTTAAAACATTTTATTTGGTCTCCATTTTGTTCCGGCATTTTGAATTCCTATTGCAATTTTACTAGTTTATCTTTATATCACACTTAATGCTTGCACAAAATTGGAAACTAATCTAATAAACCATTTTTTCAGATTTTTTTAAATTATTTTATTAGGCTCCAATTTTGGAATCATACCAAAGTATTACCAGTTCGTTTTTTTGTAACTCTTGATTTTTTTTTTGAATTTGGATGAATTTCTTAGCGATAATTTTCACTTCACCAGGCGTGCAATTTTTTCCACCATTTTGATTGTTTACCAAAATATTACCGGGTAATCCCCATAAGACTATATTTTTTGACAAAAATTGGGAGTCAATCAGGTAGGTATAATGTTTCAGCTATGCTTCAATTTGACAGACCGACGCACAGAGGTCATTTTATTACTTCTAGGGAATAAAAAATCGAAACAAGATATGCGACATTTTTTTTTATTTTTAATAAGTCCTAACTTAAAAATTAAGCATTTTTGTAAATATTCTACCTATTTATAATGGTGACAAAAATATTTGTGATATAATTTGTCAAAATTTTAATTTTATTTTTTTTTAAATTATTATGTATTTTTATCGCATTTTTTATTTAAAAATATATTATGTTTTCACTATTTTTACGTATTATTATTAAGACTAAAAAAAATAAAATTACAACTTTGACACAAACACAATCTTTTCTGAGTAGAATTTGTGTTAAAACATCCTGATGTTTTAAAAAAATGTTGTTCCTTATCTAAATTATATAACGATAACAAAACAAAAAGAAAAATAATATATAAATTTTAAAACATTAAAATTTAAGACATTAAACAACAACAAATTAACAACCAAAGAAATAATATTGTTAATGTCACCTAATAACAAGCTAAACCTAACCACTTGGGAAAAATATCTTATAAAGACAATAATTATTATTCCTCATCAGAATCCATAATATCCTCACTATCAACAGTATCAACAATATTATTATCTATAGTATGTGGTTCAATCAACAAATTAAGAACATCTTGGCATAAAGGTTGTTTATTTGAACGGTTTCCTATACATTTTGATAATGACGATATTAAGGGATCTGATGATATTAATAGGCCATTAAATATGTCTCTCTCATAGTTGCTTCCCGCGAAAATTTTCTTGAGTGAAACTCCCGATAATTTCTGAAGTCTTTATTACGGGACTCCAAGGCTTCCTCAGAAAACATTCCTATTGGAAGTGAAGTATTTTTGACTATATCAGGTCCGTGAATTAATAAACGATGGAGGCTTTCAGGCATGTAATACCAATGGTATAGATTTACATACATGTTGGCAGTAGCATTACAAAATTTGGTAAATGAATCTATGTTAATATTATATCCGCATGTTAGTATTATAAATAGATTTTTTACAAAGTTTTCGTCCAGGCCAGTTATGGAAGCAGAAGAAGAATAATGACGAAAAAATCTACGTGCTGAGTTCCCATCGTTAGTACTTCCATACCCTTGTTTGGGAACATCAACTAATAGAGATAACTCATCTTTTAATCTCTTAATAATATATTCTTTTCTTTGCTTTACTTGCAGTTTATCAGATTCAGTTTTTATTTGGTCAAGTCTGTAGGATATATGTAAACAGCATTCCAGACATCTAATCCACGCGTGGAGATTTGACATACCGTAATCGAACATATCCGTATTTAGTGTAAGCAATGAAATTTTTTTAAGGTCATTCATAATTTTTGGAGTTTTACAAATTCCACAAGTTTGACTCGATGAATTGCTGATTACTCCAAACGTCTTTCCATCGAGCATTGTTAATTTAAAACTATGATAAACAGTTATTTGAAAATTCTTTAATTGGCATATAGTTGGCTGAATATTTTCTATTTGGTTTTTAATATTATTTATTTCACTCCGTGTCAATTCGGTCGTTTCCTTTGCAAATATAAGTTTAATTGGCCTACAGAACCTGGTTGATGAGGGGCGTGCATTTTGCCATAATATTAGATTGTTACAACTCATTTGTAATGGAACGAGACATATCGAAAACAAATTGGAGTCTGTTTTTAAAATGCCTTCCTCTCCTGGAGTGAATGCCTGTTTGTAGGTTGAATGCCCTCCACTCCCATCACAACCCCATTTGTACGAAAGCATGATGTTTGTTAAATCGCTCGTTGAAAACTGTTCAAAAACTTGAAATTGTGCTTCCACTATTCTTTTAGCAGTGTGGTCTGAAAGTCCTTGTAACTTCACCTCGGCACTAATGTCTGTAATAGTAATTTGATCCTCAGAGGGGTAACACTTTTTTTTTGCATCTAGGATAATATTATAGTTCGGATAAATATTTCCGAATTTAGCGTTCGCTCCTTGCTGTATTAGTGTATATGTTTTTTTTGTAAATCGGCCATCTACAAAAAGTGAGAGTGCTTCCTCGGCAGTATACTTTATTGGTTGTTGAATTTGACCTGATGGTTGAAGTAAATTTTTTGTTTGCTTTGCGCAGTTGAGGGATCCATCAGAAATGCTTTTAAGCACTTTTGAAGCATTTCGTTGTCCAGCAATTTCAAAGCTTTTACGGGTAGCAAAAGTCAACTCATCTTTTGAATAATTTTGAAGTAGAGGTAGTATCTCTTTTCTTTTACTTTGATTGCTAAGCTCGCTAAACTGTTTTTTAGGACGGCCTTTTTTACGTAATGTGGCATTGTTATTACCCTCGTCTTTAAATATCACAAGATTTTCATTAAGCCAATGATGATGCTTTTTTTCAAATGTTCTTAACATTCTTTGGCATTTTAACCAGTTTTTAGCCAAGAAGCTGTTGACATTTTTAATAATATATTTAACTTTACTATAGTTTTTATCATTTTCATCAATTTCCAATTCCAACTTATTTATTACATATGAAAATACAGCTGAATTCTTGTTTTTTAAAGTACTTCCTGACGCCAAACATTAAACAATTCTCTTTTCATAAAGGACATTTTACCTAAAAAAGTGTTTTTTTTTATTATCTGCAAGCTTCTGCGCACCATTTGACAAGTTTAAAAAACAATTAAGTTTAGTTTTTTGATTTATTTATATTACGTTTAAAATCTATGGAAATCTTAGAACTGCCAACATGTTTTTTGAACCAGTAGCAAAAATAAAAAATTAAAATTAATTACTTTTTAAAAATGTTAAATTGCAATTAGTGTAAAGAACAATTAATAAACCAATAGAAAAAATGTATAGTACTTACCCCAAAATAAAATAAAAATGTATTAGCGTATCACAAAACTTGAAAGTATATCGACAGGAGCTTGTCAAAATTAAAAGACATGGAAATTTGACAAGCATTAGTTTTGTTTATTATACTATTGTCAGATGCGCGCGACCCTGTCACAGCCTACTAATGGCAATTATGGAGATTACCATTGTGTTTTATTTTAAATTAAAGTGTTTTTAATTAAATTTAATGGTATTTATTACAATTATTAACAAAGTATTTTTGTATTTATTAATTACTAAAATTGATAAAATGACCTCTGTGCGACGTAATTGAGGAAACATGTTTTTGGGCCTCTAGAAACGCTAACATCTGAAGCTGTATTAAACCTTGGAGGGGATTTTTTCGTGATGCCATTTTTATTGTCCGCCATTTTTTCCGCCATCTTGAATTCATACCACAATTTTACCAGTTCATCTCTATATCACGCTTATTTCTTGCACAACATTTGGAATCAATCTAATAAGTAGTTTTTTCATGCTGATTTTTAAAATATTTTATTAAGCCGACATTTTGTTTCACTAGCTTGGATCGCCCCAAAATTTTACCAGTTGATTTCTACATAATACTCCTTTTTTATACCTTATAGGCTCTGCATAACTTTATAGCTGTTGTTGTCCAAAAGTTGAGTTAGTTACCTTTTCCACGTATTCCGTTCTGTTCTTGACGACTGCGGCGCTGCCTTTATCTGCTGGAAGAACCAAGATGTCTCTATTTTCATTTAAGGTCTCCATAGCTATTTTTAGACTGCAGTGAGATTCAACTTCGGTGGTTTTGAATTCTTAATGATCTTGCTGTCACTTACCAGACTTTATTGGTTTGCTCCGCTGGTCTTCTACGGGAATGCTGCTTGGTGCCACACAGAGGTCATTTTTAAAAATCTAGGTGGAAATAAATCATATATGAGAATATCTCTGTGTAATGATTATACACCTCACTACTCGCATTGAAAATGATGAATGTAGCCTATCCCTACTTTTTTTCTTCCCGCCAATGACGTATCCAGGTGGAGGAGGGGAGGGGGGGCAAAATGGGTTTGTTAAATATCTATATAAACATTATAAACCTCAAGTGGTGAATCTTTGATGGATTATAAGACTAAAACTTTAATAAATATGTAAATGTAGGTTCTGACTTGTATAATTTGCATGATACAGGGTGTTAAACCATTATCAAAAAAATCAATCACCATTATAATCAAAATACCCCATTCTGTTTTAAAATTCCTAACCACAAAAAAAGAATTTTATTTTTATTATGCTATTTGCTTTAATTTTATTGGAGCAACTATTACATAAAACGAGAAATAAAACATGTAACATAATTTAGTCTTTACCACAAATTATATTATTTTAACTCTGTGTAACTTTTCTTGCTCTAAAATACAAAGTGGACATAGAACCTATAAATCCATAAAAGCTTGGCAAATTTTAAAAGCAAGTGGATATAATTTATGAAAAATTGAATATTAGGTACAAAATGAAGTTATTAAAAATATAAACGTGTTAATTATATGTCTTAATTATTAATATTTGATGCAAACTATAACCACAAGCTTAAACTCAAGCTCCCAGTTATTCATCGTCATCATCCACATCATCCTCATCATCATCAACATCTCCTCCTTCTACATCATCATTATCTAAAGAATTTTTTGATAACTGAGGCTCTTTGAGCAATCTCAGCACATCTTTAACTAAAGGTTCTTTATTGGAACGAGCACCCACACATTTCGATAATGAAGAAATATAAGGATCAGAGGATAGCAAAAGCCCACAAAACACATCTTTCATTGTTTTCTCTCTTGAAAACTTTCTCGAATGATGCTCGCGATATCTTCGAAAATCCTTATTGCGGGATTCTAGGGCCTCTTCCGAAAACATTCCTATAGGAAGTGGTGCAGATTTCGCAATTGCAGGGCCATGAATCAGTATTCGGTGGAGACTCGAAGGCATGTTGTACCATGGATAAAGGTTGACGAACATTATTGCTGTGCCTTTGCAATACTCAGTAAATTCCTCAGAATTCACTTCATACCCAGAACACATTGTTGTCAGGATTACATATAGACGCTTGAGAAAATCTTCATCCATCCCTGTAAAATTCATTAACGGTTTATAAAGTAAAGAATACAAATCATGAAAATTTTATAAATATGAAATTGAAAAAAGAATTACCTGTTATTGATGCTGTAATTTGATATTTACGGGAAAATATTCGGGCTGTATCCCCATCATTGGTTGTTCCATAGCCTTGCTTTGGAATATCAACCAACAAACACAACTTTTCTCTTAGCTTTTTAATTATTTCTTCTTTTCTCTCTTTTACCATTTTTTTCTCGTTCTCATCCCGTATCTGCCATTTTTTTAACATCAACCTGTAGGAAATGTGAAGACAACACTCCAAGCACCTTATCCAGGCATGAAGAGTCGAGATACCATAATCGTACAATGTTTCGTCCGATGGAAGCGCTATTATATAGTCTAGATTATTCATTACTTTAGGTGTAGCACGACAGATGCCACAAGTCTGCGTTGAAGAATTAGAAATCACTCCAAACATTTTTCCATCTATCATAGTTAGTTTAAATGAATGATTAATAATTATTAGACCTTCTTCGACAAAACATTCAGTGGGTTTAATATTTTTTATCTGGGTTTCAATTTCTATTTCTTTTTTTGATAGTTGTGGTGTTTCTTTCGCAAAAATTAATTTTATTGGTCTGCAGAATCTGGTAGATGATGGTCGAATATTTTGCCAGAATATACTATTATTCTCTGCAGTCATTTGCAGTGGAACGAGACATACGGAAAATAAACTGATTGAATCACTTCTTGAAAAAACATTTTCGTCACTTAATTGCTGCTTGTAGGTCGAGTGTCCAGCACTGCCATCACATCCCCATTTATACAGAAGATTGAATTTATTTGACAGATTTAACGGAAAAGTAGAAATAACAGTTTTTTGCGACTCAACAATTCTTTTAGCAGTATGATTGACCAGTTCTTGCAAATTTATTTCGGCGGATATTTCTGTGATTAAAATAGAATCTTCAGTTGGAAAACATTTTTTCTTAGCACTCAGAAGAATGTTGTAATTAGGGTAAATGTTGGCATGTCGGTACTTCGCTCCTTGCTGCATTAAAGTGTAGGATTTTTTTGTGAATCGCCCATCAACGTAAAGGGCAAGAGCTTCTTCTGGGGAATACTTAATAATACGCTTATATTTTTTATTATTAATTGCTTTTTTAATTTTAGTAGCTCTCTCTGGTGAATGTTCTGACACTTCCTGGACTATTTTAGATGCATTTTTACGGCCTGACAACTCAAGACTTTTTTGAGTTGCAAATGATAGTTCCTCAGTAGAATAACTTTCCAACAATGGCATTATTCTCTGTTTTTTTCGTTTGTCGCCAAGGTTTGTGAAAGATTTAGAGGGTCTACCTTTACTTGGACCTGGTTCTTGTAGATCTTCTATGAAAAACTCTATAGATTCATTCAGCCAGTCTAGATGTCTATGTTCAAATACTGTCCGAGTGCGATTACTGTTTTTCCACATTTTAGCGACAGAACTATTAAAGGAATTCACCAATTTCTTTATTAAATTGTATCTAACATCCCGGGATTGGTCTATATTAAGCCTGTTCAAAACAAAATTCAATACGGAAGCGTTTTTGTCGTCCAGCGATTTTTGCTCGCACCAAATGGTAAACATGTCATATTTTCGTATTGACATAGTCTCTGAAAAAAAAAATATTTCAAATCTTGGCAGTTCTTGGCAACAAAATCTAGCATGAGTCGAAAGGTAATAGACCAAATTAACGATAAAAAATATTGTTGGAACAAACATGCATAAACACCATGTTCTGCAGTATTTTAAAATATTTTTTTTGCGAAAAACACAAAAGATTTACAGCGTCTTCGTTATATCGTTTATTTTACTATATACGTGCGTTCTTTAATAATATTGTTTTAAATAAAATAAGTACTTACCCTCTGATTTTGTACTGCACAATCACAATTTAAAAATTCTTATAGGATTATCACAATGAACAAAGCAAATTCGCTAATAAAAGGTCACTGAACTGACATGTCACTCATATTAAATATTTTATGCACTTTTGTTTAAAGTCATGGCCATAGTTGATAAGGTATAAAGCTAATTACGCAAAAAAACGATTTCATGCAATGTTTTCTTTGAAATAAGGCTATTAGAGATATATTTTCCGATAAATATCTTCCTGATTTTTTTCCACCTAGAATTTCAAAAATGACTTCTGTGTGCCAGTGCGCAATTTAGGATAAAGAGCCACCATTAGTGTAGTGTTGTTCTTTCCGACATCGCATTACAGACAAAATGGGACAATTATTTCAGCGGTCCAACATATGTACAGTTTTCAATACAAGAAGACTGGACAATGCTTGCGATACCCTAAATATGTTGTACCTTTTTAATGAGAAGAAGTATATAAAATTCTTTGGTCTTATGGAGATGTATATGTGGGAAAAACAGGGCGCTCAATATTGTTCAATCTGCTGTTGCTGAACACCAGCATACCACTGGGCATATTATAAATATAAAAAATACAAAGTTCTAGCGTTTCATAATTTTATAAACGAGAAATTAGAGAATCTATTGAAAGTTGGGTCACTTGGAAACCGATCTTAACACAGGGTCACGGTTCGGCTAGCACAAGTCGGGTATAAAAGCATGCCTGAATCTCCCGGAGCTCATTCAGTGCTCAGATTTCGTGGAGTAAAGATTCCTGAAGATGCCTCGTGCAATCGAAGGCGAAACGTCGGATAGTAGTTCAAATTTGACACGGTCTAATCCCCACAATCACGATTTCTTAATTGTCCAAAGCCATGAAAGTTTCCGTTCCCTGCTAGCTCTGGGTTATTAAGATATATCTAACCAACCGAAGAGCTGAACGTTTATATCTAGACAGTGTTTGTTTTTCTTATTTAAAAGTAACAGTGGCAATATTTTGGTACTGAAGCTTAAAAAAACATGATTACAAAACTTAAAAAAATAACGAAAAAACCGAAAAATTCACAATATTGGATACTCAGACGTATTGCGCGATTGGAAGAATACTCTAAATAAAGTAATTTTTATTTAGCATGTAGCAATACAAGTTTCGACTTTTGAGCGTTGGAGGGTCATAAATAAAATACGGAAAATATACTTAAAAATATTTTTAAATCAGTAACTTCAACATTTTTTTACATATTTTGATGTTTTGCGCGAACGGCAGATACCGTCCGATTTTGATATTTTCTTTTTATTATTAAGCATCGCAACTTTTCCGCGGTATCGCGACTCGAAAAAAAAATTGAATCGCAACAACCTACTTTACATTTGCTTGGATAGTTTACTTCAGAACTTGAGCAATCTTAAAATAGTGTTGAGGTAAAAGTGTAGAGTAAGTGCTGCACTACTATATTATGAGCGGTCGATAGTACAGGTTTTTACTTACTGGTGTTTCTAGAAGTCCTCCACTGAAGCCTATCATACCCAGCGCGACAAATACATGCCAGGGTTTTGTGGAAAAGTAGAAAAGCAACCAAGCTGCCAGGTATGGCAAGTTTACGAGCTGCATAGATCTCCTTCTGCCAAGGGGCTGAGTTAAGATTCCTGACAGCACACATCCAATAGGGTTGCAAAGGTAGGTCAAGGATCCTAAAAATGAACTTGTTCAATAAATCAAAATTCAGTGTAAGAAAATTTTAAATTAGCGTGAATTTGAAACTGCAACTGCTTTTTATGTCACAAAGTCAAAAATAAAATAAATGTTACTAATTTATTTCTGAGTTAATGTCGGAGTCGGACGAACTAATTCTATTGTTCTTTTACCAAATGGGCATAATTCAACCCAGCTTAAATTTAAATCATTTACAGTAATAGGTTTTAGTTTTGATAGCTCTAATGACAAATAAAAAAGAGTAATTTAATCACCATATAATGTCCGAGGGTGATAGGTAGTTATAGGCAGTGGCTGTTCCACTGGGGGGCCTGTGCAGCCACAGAGGTGTGTACAGGTTGTCCCATTTTGGGTAGTTTTGCGGGGTATCTTCGTTATTTTTATAGATAGAAAGTTGCGGTTTTCGCGACAGTATGCTACTTTTTCGTAAAACTTAACACAATTAACAAAATTATCATAGCTCTTTTAGTTGTTAAGATACAGGGCTAAATTGAAAATATTGCATTTTTAGGCACCCCTCGTACCTCAAGTATCACATAACTTATATAACTTTTCCCATAAAACTCAATTCCGCCTTCGGAATTAGTATATAGAGTCAGGACAAAAAGTTATCGGACCCTACTATATTTTTTTAAATGGAAGACCCTATATATATATATATATATATATATATATATATATATATATATATATATAATATATATATATATATATATATATATATATATATATATATATATATATATATATATATATATATATATATATATATATATATATATATATATATATATATATATATATATATATATATATATATATATATATATATATATATATATATATATATATATATATATAGGAAATGTCAATACATATTCAGGGCCAAAAAATTAACATAAAAGTCTATATAAATAAGTGTCGGCAAGGCCTTAGTTACAGGGTGTTAAAGTTTTTATTTAATTTTCCTATTTTTTAAATAAAATCTATGATAATGTAAATAATAGAGTGAAAATTGATATACGGGGGTTTTTTGGTATGACAAATCCGAATCTAATATTAGTATTGCTCTTACTTGTAGGGGGCGCCACCTACATGTCTTTCTACTCCTTCGAACAATCACAACTTTTTGGTACAGTCTTGTATTACATTTTCGAGTAAAACAAATTATTCCCTTGCCATTTCTACGTCAAAAAGGTATACCTGTTAAAAGTGGATACGAGCAACCGTTTTCGAGATATTTGGATTTAAAACAATTTCGGCACATGTAATTTTTTATCGCAAAATTTTAAAAGTTTGTTATTTTGTCCAAATTTAAACGCATCTTGGCACAAAAGCTTTGAAATGAAAGACTAACACATTTTTTCGAGGTGTGTATTCAGTGCCTCAGACATAAACTAAACAAAAGGTATTTAATTTTTATTAAAATTGTTATTATTAAGTTGTTTTTAATAAAATCTAGGTTACGTTTTATAATTTTCAAAAATTCCACCATTTGCTTCTAAGCACAGGTCAGCTCTATGGTGTATAGCTCGGTTTGCTCTGTGGATACATTCGGGCGCATTTCTTAGTGTTTGTGCTGCGTTTGTTATCCGATCAAATAATGCTTCTCTTGTATTTACTTTAGTGGAATATACCAGTGATTTGAACCATCCCCAAAGACAATAATCCAAAGGATTAAGGTCTGGCGATCTAGGTGGCCAATTAAACGGACCTCCCCGACCAATCCATCGGTTTGGAAAGTTTTGGTTTAAAGAATCTCTTACAAGTAAACTGTAGTGTGCAGGGGCTCCATCATGCTGCAAATACATGTTTTGTCTTACATTAAGGGGAACATATTCTAATAGATTTCGCAAGTGATTTTCAAGAAAGTTTAAATATTTTTCTCCTGTAAGACTACCGTCGATTATAAATGGACCAATTAAATGACCATTTAACATTCCACGCCGCACATTAATGCTAAATTTATGTTGGAAATTATGTTCTACTGTAGCGTGAGGATTTTCATAAGACCACCGGTGTTCATTGTGAAGATTATTTATACCATCAGGCGTGAACTGTGCTTCATCAGTGAACAAAACATACCTATTCGATCTTCATTATTCTAGTTACAGAATTGCATTCTCAACTCAAAATCACCCTCCTGCAAATGTTGAACCCGTTGTAAATGAAATGGGTATAAACAATTAATGTGAAGATTTCTCCAAGTAGACGATTGTGCAATTTGATAAGTATCTGCAATCCGCCTAGTGCTTATGCTTGGATCATTTTCGACGGCATTGAGTATAGCCTCTTCTACTTCAACGCTGGGTCCCGATTCCCTTTCAGATACAATTTTCGCACTTGGAAACATCCCAGATTCTCCAGCAGTAGTGAAAACTTGTTGAAAAACTCTTCTATTTGGCACCCTTCTAGCTGGAAAACGACGCTGGTAGTCCGCGACTGCTTGAATTGCGACCCCATTGCAGAATCCATAGACGAATATCATATCTGCATATTCACGATGCGAGAATATCACAGGCAAAATGACGTATTTAGATCTAAAGTTTTTTAAATGATTATTGTCAGATAATAAAAGTTATGAACAGAAATTGACAGTGACAAAATTTGATCATATTATTAACTGACATTACTATTGCTAAGAAACAGGAAAAACAATGAGAACACCAACCAGCAGTTGTTCTGTCAGCCAAGGCACTATTTTTTTACAATAAATGCATACTTTATGTGAATTTGATAAAAAAAATGACATGCGCCGAAATTGTTTTAAATCCAAATATCTCGAAAACGGTTCCTCGTATCCACTTTTAACAGGTATACCTTTTTGACGTAGAAATGGCAAGGGAATAATTTGTTTTACTCAAAAATGTAATACAAGACTGTACCAAAAAGTTGTGATTGTTCGAAGGAGTATAAAGACATGTAGGTGGCGCCCCCTACAAGTAAGAGCAATACTAATATTAGATTCGAATTTGTCATATCAAAAAACCACCGTATATCAATTTTCACTCCTATATTTACATTATCATAAATTTTATTTAAAAAATAGGAAAATTAAATAAAAATTTTAACACCCTGTATCTCAAGAACTAAGGCCTTGCGGACACTTATTTATATAGACTTTTATGTTTATTTTTTAGTCCTGAATATGTACCTGAAGTATTGACATTTCCTCATGAATCACCCTGTATATTTATATATATATATATATATATATATATATATATATATATATATATATATATATATATATATATATATATATATATATATATATATATATATATATATATATATATATATATATATATATATATATATATATATATATATATATATATATATATATATATATATATATATATATATATATATATATATATATATATATATATATATATATATATATATATATATATATATATATATATATATATATATATATATATATATATATATATATATATATATATATATATATATAGCGTACCCCAAAGATATTGCATATAGGTATACATACACTATACCTATATGCAAGGTAACCAATACTTCGTTAGCAATATGTAACATTCAATTGTTTATTATTGTTATTCATGGCCTACTATTAAATTAGGCATTTAATTTCAGAAAATTGTCATTTATTTGCGTGTTTCTATATATATATATATATATATATATATATATATATATATATATATATATATAGAAACACGCAAATAAATGACAATTTTCTGAAATTAAATGCCTAATTTAATAGTATATATATATATAGAAACACGCAAATAAATGACAATTTTCTGAAATTAAATGCCTAATTTAATAGTAGGCCATGAATAACAATAATAAACAATTAACTCTATAAAATTTGTGGGCGGAGTATTAGAGTTAAGCACTTTGATTGGTTATATCCGTAATTCAATTGGTTAGATTTTTGTAGACGTTGATTTAACAAACAATGCACAAAAAAGATATATTTTAAAATATTTGCGTCGCCTGCACTTCTTCAGAGATTTCGGATCAGTGTCAATGCCGTAAAATAAAAATTTCTTTTTATTCTATTCAATGTTTTTACTTACCTTGTAAAAGGGAAGTATTGTAATCGTGAAAAAATTACCCTTCGAGATTTTTTCTGATCTTTACGTTTCAGGGTCCCCACATAAACATTTTTTCTCAATTGCTTGGTCTGTCTGTCGAACTTTCTGTTCACGAAATAGTTAAAAAACTACTTAACCGATTGACTTCAAATTTTAGTCAAAAATTAAGAATAATAACGGGATGACTGGTAACATATTAGTAAAAATCGAATATGGCAAAACAAAATGGCGGCGTAGTGAAATGTTAAAAAAAATATTACTAAAAAACTACTTAACCAATTTGCCTAAAATTTTGCATGAAAACGAAGTATTATATAAAAAACAACTGAAAATTTTGGTATGAATCCTAGATGGCGGAACAAAAGGGCGGCTTAATAAAATATTTAAAAATTCAGCATGAAAAAAATACTTAATTTTATTTTCAAATTGTGTACCATAACTAATTGTGGTATAGAGAAGAACTTCTAAAATTGTGGTCCTATTCAAAATGGCCGAACAAAATAGTAGCCAACTAAAATATTTGTAATGGTAAAAAAAGTCAATTTCTTAGGTTTTAGATATTTTCAGGTTTTAGCGCCTCTGGATGCCCAAAAATATGTTTTATCAATTCCGTCAGTACATCTGTCGGTTTGTCTGTCTATCTGACAGTTCGCGACATTGCTTAGAAAGTACTCATCAGATTGACTTGAGATTTTAGTCAAAAATTAAGGGTTCCATGGGGACTTGGTAAAAATCCAATGTCAAAACAAATTGGCAGCCTGGTGAATTATTACTAAAAAACCACTTATCCGACTTATCTCAAATTTTGAACAAAAAACAAGTAGTATTATATAGAAATCAACTGCTAAAGTTTTGGTACGAATCCAAGATGGCGGAACGAATTGGGGGGTTAATAAAATATTTAAAAATTCAGCCTGAAAAACAACTTAACGGACTGATTTCAAAAATAAAGATCAACTAGTAAAACTGTGGTTCGAATTCAAGATGGCGGAACAAAATGACAGCCAAATAAAATATATGTAATCGGGAAAAAACCAATCTCTCAGGTTTTACATATTTTTAGGTTTTAGCGTTGCTAGATGTCAAAAAAATACGTTTTATTAATTCCGTCGGTTTGTCTGTCTGTATGTCAGTTCGCGGCATAGCATGAAAACTACTTATCAGATCAACCTCCAATTTTAGTCAAAAATTAAGTCATATGAGGATGACCTGGTAATATTTTGGTAAGAATCCAATATGGCAAAACAAAATGGCGTCCTATCTTAAATTTTTTACAAAAATCAATTATTATGTAGAAATCAACCGGTAAATTTCTTGTACGAATACAAGATGGTGGAATCCAGCCTGAAAAACTATTTAATGGACTGATTTCAAATGGTGTGCTATAACTAATTGTGGTATAGGGATAAGCTACTAAAACTGTGGTTCTAATTCAAGATGGCGGAACAAAATTGCGGCCAAATAAAATATTTGTAATCGTGAAAAAATCAGTCTCTCAGGTTTTATATATTTTAAGGTTTTAGCTTCCCTGGGTGCTAAAAAGTATGTTTTATCAAGTCCGTCGATACATCTGTCTGTCTGTCAATTCGCGGCATAGCTTAAAAACTACTCATCAGAGAGATTTGAAATATGCAATATGCAAATTCAAAAACCTTTCTGAACCATTTAATTTTTTATGAAGTATTTGACTTTTAGCCACTATTTACCTCAACCCCTCAAAATAAAACAAGTTTTAAAATTGAAATATATATACCCGATACCCTCCAAAATGACATATTACCTACTCGATCTTTAACGAAACTTTTATCCCCTTCCTTTTTCCCTCTATGTAATTGCAAAGTAAATATATTATCAAGTAGATTACCATTGGAATAATCTCTATACCCATAAACCCATAAAAATCCTTATATGCGATTTATTTATGGAGAATACATTTTCTTCCATTTAGCCTAGCTATTTCGACCCAACCCCCTGATCAGATCAAATAAAAAAACGAATTGAAAAAAATTGTTAAATGCGAATAAATAATAAAAAGAAAGTACTAACAATTAATCTGTTTTACAAAAATAAGTTTAAATCTCTATCACGCCGCCCATGCTTCACAATAAAATCGCCGACTGTTGACGAATATTTAGTTTTTACGTTGTCTCAATTGAGTTTAGATACACTTTATCTTCTTAAAAAAAAATACCTATAGAGTTTTTTAATAACAGTTATTTTGTAACAACAGTTTTATAGCATAAATTTAGAATATAACAAACCCAAAAAATAACATTATTAAAAAAAAGAAAAAACAAATTTTTAAAGGTAATGTTTAAATTGACGACCATTTTCTCTATGCAAAATTGACACATTTTTGTAATTCTTTGAATAGCGTTAAAAAGAACCATTGGTCTCATTTGATTTCGAAAGGCTAAATGAATTGCCTCTCGCAGTTCTGCTATGCCGTCATATCGTATTTTATATACTTCATTTTGTATATAGCTCCATAAAAAATCTAAAATTGAGAGATCTGGAGATCGTAGAAGCTATCTAACAGGTCCGTGGGACCTATCCACCTTTGAGGAAAGTTATTATCAAGAAATTCCTTAAGAGCCTAGAGTTGCGACTTGGGGCACTATCATGCTGTAGGTAAGCAGCATTATATTGGGTTAATGGACTATTTTCGAGCAGTTCTGGAATAACTTCCTCAAGGATTTCTAGGTATCTACGTGCTGTAAGCCCTACTTCAAAAATCCTATAAACTATATGTCTGCCCAAAATAAAACATGGCACTCCAATTCCAAAGCGTCCTTGTTGTGCCCTTTCAAACATTAAATATTGATTTTCACTATGCCAGTTCCTGGTACTGTGACGGTAAAAAATTCCCGCAGTTGAAAAAAAGCATTCGTCTGACCAGATAAAGTGCGGGACACGAAAGAAAACCGGGCGGTCCTTAAAATAAAGGTTCATAGTCTTAAGCAAGCGGAAAAGTAAAATTTGTGTACGCAAATAAATTTTATGTTATTTTATTTGTTGTAATAGTTTGCCGCTTCACCTATAAAGTGCTCCAGCTAAGCGGTACGGAAAATTAATCGAGGATTTAGTAAATTTCGCACTGGTCCACTTGTAATTGGGATGTACCTACAGTCTCCATGCACTTGCCGCTAGAAGGTTGTAGCTATTTCCAGTGGCGCCTATCATTTCGAGCATTTGTTTTCATTTCTATATAAATGCGTTGCGTTGAATTTGAATTATTATTTCGAAGTAACGATGGCGAGCAAAAGAGGAAAAACAAGTCGAAGCGGTGCACGTGAAGTTATTGCGAGCGTTATAGAGGCCTACTACGTACTAGAGAAGCTGAAAATAATAGTTTGACTATTCCAATTCAAAATCGAACAGAACGCGCTACATTTTTTCACTGGTGTTTCGAAAAGTAGTGTAAGAAAAATTCAAAGAGAACATAATGATCGCTCATGTTCTACTTCACCTTTAAAATCTCCTGGTAAAAACAGACCCCGATTATCATATAAAGATAAAATTGACGATGGTGATTTTCAAGTAATTCGACGAACAATAGAGGATTTTTATATAAACTTGAAGAAGGTTCCGACCTGCAAACCTCTACGTCGTACTGTAAAGAACAAAATAGATTTTCCGTACAGGTATAAATCCTTAAATCGGCTTTTACGATCAAATGGTTTTGTTTGGCGCAAGCAAAAGCTCATATGATATCGTGGCGAACAATCTTGTATGTGATCCAACATGAGGAAAATAAATTATATGAAGTAGGATCAGCCAACAAGCCTAGAGAAAAAAAGTATAAAATTGACGGTCTTTTACACAACTTGGGTCATCCACCTTTAAGGATAATATTCGAGAGCGCAACACCGTGAACTTTCAATTAAAGATTTAAATTAAATAACATTAGAAGCGATTGACTCAATATCGGCTGAAAATTTGAAATCGTATGTTAAACATGTTCGTTCTATTGAACACAAATACTGTGAAGTAGATGGCAAAATTGAAACGGTTATTGATGATTTAGTTATCACACTGGGATCTTCAAGTAGGGACGACGAAACCTCATCATTTTCAGAGGAAGACAACGATTTAGAGGGAATCGAACCATTAGAATCACACCCATCGACCTCAAAAATGGTTTAGTTTTTTTTTTATATATTTTGTAAAATTGTTCACAAAGTAGCTATCAATAAACTGCTTCAAAATAATTAATTTTCTGTTCAATACCGGGTGTCAAAAAATGTCTAATATGGCAATTAATATTTGAAAAACTACAGAACCCATATTTTTCCAAAATTAACACATCAATGTAGTTATAGTAGGAGAGCCAGCACTGATTCCAGTGAACAAAATTTATCAAAATTTTAACTTATGCAGTTCGACTTTGGGCTATTCGGGTATGCCAAAAGTGACCGTTTGTCTCCGTCTGTCATATTACTTTGTACAGGAGGCGTCATTGTAAAGTACTATACAGGGCGTTTCCTAATTGCGTGCTTATGTTAAAGGGGGGTGATTCTTGGACCTTTTTAAGAAAAAAATTTAGTATGAACCCAAAAGTCTTAACTTTGGAGATACAGGGTTTAAAAAAAAACATTATTTTTAAATCCTAATTCTGATGCTATTATAGATAAATAACTGTGTAAAATTTGCATATGTAGTCCCAAAGTCGAACTGCATAAATTAAAATTTTGATAAATCTCGTTCACTGGATCTAATGCCGGCTGCCCCTATAAAATCTGGACCTGTAAATCGTGTATCAATATACTGAGTGGTCCAATAATAGTGGACGTAGGCAGTATCCCGGGAACCGTTAATGACAGAACTCAAGAAAAAATATATTTATAGGTAAATCGATCAAGAAAAATCAAAATTAAATCATTTTAAAATTCGAAAGTTCGCCCTTTTTGCAACACAAAAGAGATATAGAAGTGCGGTACACGAAAGAAAACAGACAAATATAGATAAAGGTTCATTAAGCCTAGTTACATTTTTTAATTATCTGAAGTGCGTATAGTCAAAAGGGAGTGCCATATTATTTAAAGAACGACGGGACACCATTGGTTTAAAGAGATTTCTTGGCCGACCTTCCTAAACCGATTGACTCCGCCCGGTTTTCTTTCGTGTTCCGCACTTTAACAAGTCTGCCAAATAAATCATAAGCATCGATTTATTGCAAATACCACTGGCAAAACAGTGCTTGGCGCTCCGCATCGCCAGGATGTAAATGTTGCACTATATTAAATTTGTATGGATTTGGATTTCTTCAAGATCCTCTGCATGCTTCTGTATATTCCAAAACATCTACCTCTTCTCTTTCCCTGTTCTCTTTGTCGTGTGTTTTAGGACGCGAGTGATCAAATGATCCGTGCTCAACTAAATTTGCTTTTAAACGAGCAAATATCTCAAAAAACGGTTGCCTTCTTTCTGGATATCTAACAAACAAAAACTTATAATGATAATACAGATTTTCATATCCATAATAGCTTACTTACATTTGGAAATATAATTCCGAGGCTTCTTCAGAATTTCATTACTCTGTATAAAACATACCAGCATATCACATTTTTCATAATTTTCATACGCATTTGAAGAAATTGATAAAGTTCAATTAAATAAAAATACCAAAAGGTTTATAAACTGCTTTATAAACCAAAAGTCGATCCAAAAACCGATGAGATAGACAAATATTTCACATTTATTTTTGTTTGTTGTCATAAACAATAGTCATAGCCTACTATTAAATTATGCATTTAATTTCAGAAAATTGTCATTTATTTGCGTGTTTCTGAGAAAAAAGTGCATACTATTATAGGGGAAGGTGTTCTAATATCGACCACTTAAGGCCTAACCTTACATAAAACAGCCAATTTTTAAAATTAAACTTTTTTTATTGATACAGCATATTGTTCGATATGTTATCTATCTATTATGGTATAAAAACGTACATGAATAACATAAAAAAAGTCCTGATATATAAAAAAACAAAATTATGCTTTTGATCGAAATTGCCCTCCAGGGAGGGTAAAATCGACCAGTCAGTCGGGCAATATCGACCGTGAGCTTACATAGCTGTTTACTCACAAATGACACATTTTTGGAAGTTCTCAGCATTGTTTACTCCAGAACATGCAGAATGAGTCCATTCGCCACATCCACGACATCTCCACCATAGTTCATTTTTGCCTGTGTCGCAACAAACTGGACAGATATCGGCTAACTTATCTCCCTCACTTGACTTTTGGCTTTTCACATATTTTTTAGAACCTCCTTTTTTATCCTCTAAGTCAACCTTTTTTTTAATTGTTTTAGCATCTTTTTTCTGCTTTCTCTTTTCTTTTTCTTCTAGCTCCTCTTTAAGCGGTGTCGAGGTCAAAATTTTTGATGATTGTTTTTTTTCTGCCAGTGACTCTTGAACTTTTTCTAACAGGAACAGAGTGAATTTCTTCAAAGGTCTTATTTTTAATTTCTACAGTCCCATCTTCATCATCTGTATCTTGTGGGTGAAAGACAGTGACTATTTGCGATTCAGACTCATCGCTTGATGAAGATTCCTGACGAGCTCGTCCAAACTTCGCCATCGCAACATTATTTTGGATAATATTTTTATCTGGAGTAATTTCCCCAGCTTGCATCCCACTAGGACCAGGAGCTGCATAGTCAATAATGCTTTCCTCAAAAATTACGGGCGCTTCTTGATTTTGAGCTTCGCTGGGACGAGGAATTGCATCATCAATAGCAGTCTCTTCCATAGGTTCTTGCGCCTCTTCGACATTGTCTGCAAATTCTTCTTCCCCAAATATATGACAGTTAATGGGGTATATTCCTGTCCGTTCAAATCCATTAATACCCTTTTCAGCTGTGGTTATTCGGCCGTAGGCTTTAGCAAACAACTCGGCGATGTTCATAACGGAGATTTTATCAAAATGGTGAGTTTTCATATATTTGTCGCATTCTTGGTTATAGGCGGTTTTCAAAGAGCTAAAGAAGGTTAAGTCCAGGGGCTGAAGACGATGGGAAGTGTGAGGGGGCAAAGAGACTGCTACAATCCCATTCTGGCGACAAAACTCGTATGATCTTAAAGTAGAATGTGTGCAGTGATTGTCTAAAATAAGTAAAATGGGGTCGTCGTTTGAAACTTTAACAAAACTTGCAAAATGTTTTAGCCATTCTAAAAATAGATCTTCGGTAATCCATCCTGAACTAGAACACCGATATATCGCTCCAACAGGACCATTTCGATCAAGGCCATCCTTCATTCTTTCCCTTTTAAAAATAAATAGTGGTGGAACATAGCACCCAGCAGCACTCATGCAGCAAACTACCGTTGTGGTTTGTCCCCGTTCCCCACTCGTTATAGCCCCAACCTGTTTTCTACCCTTTTGGGCAAGAATTCTTGAAGGCTTATGTACCCCACTAATCCCCGTTTCATCGACATTAAATATTCGATGTGGGGCAAACTGATACTTCTGCATAACGGTTTCAAGATTATCGTAAAAAAGATTAACATCGGTCCGGTTGAAAGCAAGAACCCTATTAATGCTGGTCGCCTCTGGTTTTCTCAAGGATATTTCTGGATTTCTTCGTAAAAAGCCATACATCCATTCTTTCCCACACATTTTTTATTTTTATTGAAGTTGTGTTTAATATTATTGGCCTCTGCATAGTCGTAAGCAATTTTTCGAACTTTCTGTGGAGTTAAACCGTAATATTTATTTGCTAATTTTAAAATATAATTCCGCAAATCTTTTTCTTGTTGATGCCAAAATACTGCTCTCCTTCCTAACTTTATTTTCTTCTCGGGGTAACGATTTTTTAAGCGGTCCTGTAGGGTAGCATAGGGGATGTTGTTTAATTTAGCTGCTTGTCTAATACTGCATTGTTTTTTATTTATAGCATCTAATGCTCTATGTAATGCCTCTTCCATCCAAGTCGAACGTGTGGATTGGCGAATATAATTTCTTGGCATCTGAAAACAGAAAATAAGACATTTAAATTAGAAAAAAAAGTATGTGGGTAATATCGACCATTGCGGGGAATATCGATCACTCTGACCGATATTACCCAACGTAGCACTGATAACAATTTACTAAAAAAAAATGACCCTAACCTTTTTTTAAAATTATTATGTTTATAAGTTAGAATCCTTAATAGTTACACTAAACTTACGTACTATAATTCTAGATTAATACTGATGCGTATAGAATACATACCTTCTTGAAACTGGCCCGTGATTAATAAAAAACTGCCTATTCTCCGATTATATGCCGCCGACATCTAATCTGCTCTGCTATAACGATGCAACTGCGTGGCGTGATGCATTTCGGTTAGCCCAAGGTTTTGACATGTGTTGCGGGATTGCCAGCTCAATTAATGTTTGTTTTTGCGCGTGGTCGATATTACCCGTTGATCGATATTATACGCCGTTTCCCTATATTTTTGAAAAAGTAAAAAAAGACAAATTTTATAGTCTACAAATATACAGGGTGTCCCATTACCATAAAAGTACCCAAAATGGGACACCCTGTATAATGTTCGTAGCCCTCTTATTTTTAAGATAGAGGGGCGACATTAAAACAACGTCGATTTTGACAATATCCCGTAACTTTCATATCAATTTTCAGATTCTGAATCCGATGTTTTGTGTTATGAAGGCCACCTCGGGCCCCACCATCAACTTCATTTTTTGATGCTTTCACATTTAAGACTTAGTGCTTTTGCATAATAAATTTGATAGGATTCTGGTCTTCTGTCTCTTTCTCTCTAACTCATTGTCTTTTATTGGAAATTCTAAATTTGTTAATGTCCGATGTTTACGTGCGATATACCTTTGATTTTGGGAGATCCAAAGCTTTAGCAAAATGCATGTTTGTATTCTTGTTAAACTCTATAAGGCGGATTCAAAATCTGTGTTCATCATCATGTAGAAATGAGGTATAATGAAAAATGTTTGTGGTATTGCGGGAAATTTTTTTGTATAAAGGGTATTGTTGTGTAAAAAAATCATGGGTAACTTAATCCCCGGCAGCCCCAGTTCAACATTTTGTTCTAAAACCTATAATTAAAAATTAAAATTACAACATGACTGATATAGATGGATAATACCTTGCCTAGCACCAGTGGCGCAACTAGGGGGGGCTAGGGGAGCTTAGCCCCTCAACCTCGAAATTAGCCCTCCCGCCAAACGGTTGGGCGATATTTTGAGGGCGCAAAACTGATAATAGTCAAATTGAAAACTGATATAGGTGGGGTAAATGTTCTAACATCGAAAAATAATGGAAGTCATTGACATAGATACTTAATTTTTGTCGACTATACATATTTAAAATAAAAATAATATTCCAAAAAATGGCGAAAATTTTTAAAGTTATTTAATTGTTTGTATCAAAATAATGTTTGTCCAGTATATGTACAGGGTAAGCCTGGCAAGCGAGATCCCCACTATATATGTGTGATAGCTGAAAATAAAAAAAAAACTTTATATAAAATATTTTTAATATTCAGAGAACTTTATTTTATGACGAGCGTTCAATATATAGACTAGTTCAAAAAAGTTGAGCGTGTCTAACTTTGCATTTTTAAATGTAATCCTGTACTTTTTATTTCAGTTTTGAATTCAGCTTGCAATTCGGGATTTCTTTTTGTATAACATATTATCATCGTAAATTTAATAGTTTTCGGTCAAAATGATATTTGAAAAAAAAAATTATAGTTTCCTTCTACGATTGTGAAGCAACTACCAGCTGCAGCCAATACCACTAACAAGCATTGTTATTAAAATTGCACCAGTTAATATCTATTTGTAAAAAACAATATTTCGATTTTAACTTTTTATTTATTAATAACTAAACAATAATCAAGGAAGTAACAATAAATTAACGGTAGAAAACGTAAAAACTATTAAAACAATTAAACGTGATAAAACCAGTGGATGAAGTTGGGGATATTACAAAATGTTAAACTTTCAAATGCTCGAACGTGTTCCCATTTTGTTCGATGCACAGTTGTAAACGTCTTTGATTATTTTTCATCACATCTAAAAGTGTTACAGGAGTAATTTTGGAAAACACATTTCTAATCCGGGTTTTCATATCTTTGATGGTAGTTGGTGGAATTACATAAACTTGTTCTTTGATATATCCCTAAAGGAAAAAATCATATGGAGTACGATCAGGTGACCTTGCCGCCCAGTCTATACTCCCTTTTCTTTCTATCCATTTGTTTGGATAAGTTTGATCCAAATAACTGCGAAGAATGTGGGAATAATGAGGAGGTGCCCCGTCGTGATGGTACCACATAACTGGTCGAACCTGTATAGGGACCTCTTGAAAATATGTAGGCAAATCGTTGCTTAAAAAAATTAAGTAAATTTCGCCCGTTAAAGTGCCGTCAAAAAAATGTGGTCCAATAACCTGCGATCCTAAAATTCCGCCCTATATATTTAAAGACCAAACTGTCATCTAATAAGGATTTAAAGTACTGTAATAGTGCATGTTGTGTCTATTAACAGCTCAATTACTTTTAAAAGAAGATTCGTCGGTGTATAAAATATTTCTCAAAAATAGTTTATTTTCATTAGCTCTCATTTGAAGATCTCTAGAAAAATTTACCCTGTTTTGAAAATCATCCCCATGGAGTTCCTGGTTCAGACAGAGGTGATAAGGATGATACTTATGTTTTCCAATAATTCGGGATACTGTGCTCTGCGAAATATTCAAATCATGTGCTACTGAATAGGTACTTGGATTTAAATTGTCCACTATACTCAAAATAACATATACCTGACAGCTTGGTTGTCTTTTATCAGGAAAATTCAATTGATACCGACGTTTTGCTGATTTAATTTGGCTACGACATTCTCCATAATTAAAATCATAACAGTTTGTTCGTTTAAGGAAAACTGTCGGTTATTATTCATCTTTAATTATGAATGTAGAAAATAAACAACTCTTGAAATTAGATAACTTCGATACTTGACAGCGATAGGTAAACACAAACAAAAGAACAACCACCATAGTTACTACGCACATGTTTAGCCTACTATTAATAATTATCACAGGCTCAAGTTAAGACGTCTTTTCGTGATAGACAGTGACGACACCCGAGGAAACATTTCATTAGATTTCGAAACTATGTCCGGGGACGTTTTAAAAGAGTTTTGTAAAGATGGGGTTATTCGATTCTTTTTATTAACTCTGAGAAGTGTAATATTGCTCTAAATTTGGCTGTGAATTCTTTCGTATTATTTAAAATTTTGCCATTTAACCCAAATTTTGGATAACAATACAAAGATAGTCAAATAAATTTAAGAGCGGGGGGGAGGTTGCCCCCCAAAACCCCCCTTGAGTGTGCTAATAATAACAGTAAATTTTGGGCAGCAAGGCAAGAAAGCTATAAACAAATTTTTCAAATATTATTTTGGCGAAAACTATTAAATTTACGATAATAGTATGTTACACAAAAAATAAAAAATACAGGGTTATATTTAAAAATGCAAAGTTGGACCACGCCCAACTTTTTTGAACTACTCTGTATAGTGAACGCTCCTCACAAAATAAAGTTCGCTGAATATTAAAAATATCTTATATGAAGTTTTTTTTCTATTCTCAGCTATCACAGAAATAAAGGAGGTCTCGCTTGCCAGACTTACCCTGTATATAATGTTATTCGGAAGTGCTAACTCTTGAACTCCTTAAAATTTTTATATACGGGTTTCATCATTCTATGTAACTTTAAAATTCGTAATTTATTCAAAGAAAAAAAAATATATATATATATATATATATATATATATATATATATATATATATATATATATAATTAATAAAATTAACATAAAAACTTAGACAATATCGAGAGTTTATAATTAAATCATAGCCGTACAAAAAAATGCGGCCCAAAAAAACTATTACTAAAACTGGATAAACTGGTAAAATTTTGATTCGTTTCAAACTTGTACCATAAATAGACTAGGAATGCGTCTTAACAATTTTCATTTAGAAAGCCATAGGCGTATATATTCAGTTTTCTAAGGGTTCAAAAGCATTCATAATTTATATTTTGAGAACGCTACTCGATTATAGTCAAATTGAAAATAGATATAGTTGGGGTAAATGTAACACTAAAAAATTCCTGAACTCATTGGCGCAGACTCTTACTTTTTTTACGATTATATATATTTAAAATAAAAAAGAGGTAGTAGTTTTAAAATGGCGAAATATGGCAAATTTATTTATTTTTTTTGTATACATTATAGTGTTAAGAATAAGATAAACCTAACATGAAAATTTTCATGGCTTTGTTGACTTGGAAAAAATATCATGCACAAAAAATCATTGTTTCTTTAAAATTGGTTTTATCCTCAAATGAATATTTTCTTATAAGTGTCAGGGCTTGAGCCCCCCCAAAAGTCAATGCCTAGTTGCGCCACTGCCTAGCACAAAAAAAATCATGTTATGTGAAAGAACTTTCGTATATTTTTGGCAATAAATACAATAAATCTGTACAATTTTGGTGCAATGTTGTACCTTTGGTTATAAACCATTGGAAAAAAAATGTCTTAGATTCTTTTGAGTCCACCAATATTTTAGCTCTAGAACTGCCGCTGGTCATAGTTTAAATATTTTAACAAACATACCTATCCAGGATATTGCTTCTTGATTCATTAGGATTGGTTCTTCTGGATCTTTTCCCGATAAACTTCCAATTAGAATAGTAGGAAAACCAACTGTGGTTCCGAATCCAAGAAGTAGCACATTTTTGACACTCACCGCTATTATTTGTGGCAGGGCTCTTCTTAGGGGTGATATCTTTTTTCTGGAGTCAGTCAGCTTGTCACTAAAAAGCAATAAAACTAGAGCTTAAAACTTGTCACATACATTGAGAGAGGTACGTTATTCCCCTGGTTAATTTTCGTACCAACTACAAAGAGAAAAAGCCATTCTTTATAAGAAAATTTTTCCTTGGAAAAAATGCGATTTTCCTCAAGAAATAGTGTTAGCAAGAGCTAAGAACAATATATTTTATACGAGCGTGTAAAGAACTTTTCACCCTCCTTGTATTGTAAGCAACCTATTTTGACACTACTTTGACAGGCGTAAGTGAAAGTTACTTAACAAGGTATTGGTTGCCCTTAACGACAGGATGTAAATCAACTTACATCCCTAGGGAAATAATAATCTAAAATTATTATAAGTAGCTTTAATTTTTGATTTCATCAACATATTACAAAAATCCGGTGATATTAATTAAAATGAATATTAATGGTACAATTATTACAATTATTCACATTATTAACACAATTTGGAAATACTTTTTCTCGTTTCTTCTCGATGTTTATTACATTTTCTGACTCCACAGATCCTTTATTTCTAACCAATGTTTCTGTCACTGTTGAAGCAATGCAAGAGACTTCTGGCTGGGTCTTATTGTATAAAATTTTATTCGTTAATTCCTTTTTATTTTTAAGGCACTCAGCTACGTAACTTTCCGCAATAGTAGCGGATTTCTACCCACTATGTCGCTTGATAGCTAATACATCAACTCCAGTATTTGCTAATAAAGCTGCCGACGTTCTTCTAAAAGAGTGTCCAGTATACATTTTGAAGTTCTCAAACTCTAGAAATTTCGCAATTTTATTTGTAATTGATGAAAACGTATTTTTCCCGACAGGCTGGTTTAAGCACTTTCCATTTTGATATCGCATAAAGAAGCGCGGATTAATAGTGGTTATGTGGGATCTTGTATCAATGTACTTTTGAATTATTTTGAAATGACAAACCTGAGTGTCGTCACTTTTTGTCACTGTAAATGTACGTGACACTCCATTTTTGGAGTCAGGAATGGTAACAATTATGACTTCTTGACTTATTTTAACATTGTCCATTTTCATTTCACAGAGTTCATTAGAACAACGGCACGCTCCAGCAACTCCCATTACCATTACGACCTTCATCAATAAGTATATATCACCGGGGGCTTCAAGCGTGAACTTATTCACATCTTCCCTGTTAAACACATTCGGTTTTTTGGGTCTATAACCATCATTTTTTCTTTTCAAAAATGCTCGAAGTTTTGGATACTTAGAAATATCTATATTTTCCTCTATAAAAAGGGTGGACCTCAACATCAAATGCTCACACCATAAGCTTGATGGGGATCAATATAGCACTTTTTTCGTGGAAATACGCCAAAAACAAGGTTCTGAGACTGCATTAGCCGTCTTGCTTTGGCACCAATTCTTAAAGAATTTTTATGCTGCTTCATACCTTTTTTCTGGTAGTAGAGATAAACAAGCAATATTCGCTTATTCTTCTATGTCTGAAACATCTATTTTGTCCACACAGAATCAAACAATTCGACTTCTTCAAACTTTTCGCTATGAATTATCAACTTGACGTTGTTGAAAAAACTGCTTATGTTGCTCTGGCAACGGATCACGGCTGCCTTCATAATTTTATGAGAATGCTATCGAATGTAATGATAATGAAAATCCAAAAATATATCCAGCATTTTCTCGTAAACATACAATTCAGGGAAGGGGAAAAATGTTATATACTATATGGGATGTAAGTACATTAACCAATCTTACGTACATCCCTTATAATATAAATATAACTATTAGTATAAGGTCAACTTTTAACAATGTTATTATCAAACAAAATAATGTTAACTATGTACACATATCTATTGCTTATTACATAGAATGTTATATTGAATGTACAGGATCATCCAGATAACTCTTTTAATACAAATTCGATGATTCGATCTGCTTTTCTAATGATTTTATTTTAACGTATACAGGTTGTTCCAAAAAAGCAAGGCAAGTACCAAATTGGTTTTTTTTTAATACCAAATTTTTTAATGTTTTTGTATTTTATTTTAAATTCTGCATATTTTTTGTATAATCATAGATTAATATAGCTACGCGGTAGAGAGAACAAGACACGGCAACTTTCAGTTCTCCCTAAATGGATGCAGGCTTTAAAAAGTCTGCATCCATCCGAGAAATTAATGCACAATATTGTCAAGTATGTTGAGAAAGCCGGCAGACGAAAATAGCGACCGCAAACTTTTGCCAAAGATAATTTGCGGCTATCCCCGATGTATATACATCGGATGGTGGATATATTAACCAATTCTATTAACCCGCTTGTCTTATTTACGATGTTTTTAGCAAGAAGAAATTATTTGGCTTCTTTCTGATTACCTGATTTAAAAAAGTGACAATTACTTTTTGACTTGTTTCAAAAATATACAGGGTGAGTAATTATATTTTGACACCTACTTAAATGGGTTAAGATAGCTGGAACTTTTGGAAGATCAAACAGCTCAACGTACTTAGTTAAGTGAACTACCATTTTAAACTCAGCAAAATATAATTTGGCAACAAAACGAGACACCAACCCATAATATTGTGGCAATTAGAAACATTTTTCAAATAATTATCAAGTGTGGATGGGGAGATATGGAACAATCTGGAGAAAAAAATGCTATTAATGAAGAAATTCAGAGAAAAATTGTTAAAGAAATAAGAAATTTAAACGAAAGTGAGTACGAAGAGATTATAAATGCCGTGAAACGCCAAAACATAATTTACGATAAATGTGACGAGGTTAATGTGCAGAGCATTTCATTTAGGCTTGTATCTGGTTTTATTTATTTTCTTGTTTATGATTGATTATAAGTTTGAATTAATATCATATTATTTCCAAATTTAGTAAACATAATTTAAAAACTATGTAAAATATTTTATCTTTTTCGACTTTTCTGTTCTTCCGTATCTTAAATGTGCCATGTGTTCTTTAAAACGAATGTTTATGGAGCGTTTAGTTTGCCCAACATATTTTAGATCGCAGTCATTATAGCTAATTTCATAGATGCCACTCCTCTCCTTCAAGTCGACTTTGTCTTTCGGCTTTCCAAGGAGATTTTTCAGACTGTTCTCCGTTTTGTAGGCTACTCTAAAACCTACGTTTTTAAATAGTTTTTCTAGACCTCTCGTATATCTGGGATCATATGGGATTACTATGAACTTATTGGGAGCCTCAGGTGCTTGAAGAGTACTGGCATCTCTTAACATTTTCTTATGCTTATGTCTGTTTACTAATTTATGTACAAAATTACCATTATATCCATTACTTTTAGCTATATTTTTAATTCGATTCATTTAATTGTTAAAACGTTCTTTACTTAATGGAAAATTGACTAATCAGTGAGTTAAGAAATGAAATGCTGCCATTTTGTGTTGACGGCAATGAAATGAGTCGGATGTTATATACCTATCAGTATTAGTAAATTTCCTATAAATATCAAATTCTAATTTATCGTTATTTCTAAAAACTAACTTGTCGAGAAAAGGGTAATTGCCCATTGTTCTCCTTTTCGTACGTAAAAATAAAAGAAGGATATTTATTGTTTAATGTTTCTAAGAAAGTGTCCAAATTTTCTGTTTTAGTATCAAAAATAGCAAATATACCGTCTACGTATCTATACCACACCCTTGGGAAATACTTGAGTTCTTTTTTGAACTGGGTTTCTAATCTAACCATAAACAAATTTGCAAGGAACGGAGATAAGCAATTGCCCATCGCAGTTCCCTCAAGTTGTTTATAATATTTATTGTTGAACTGAAAAAAATTTTGATTCATACATAATTTTGTAAGAAGTAAATATTCATCAATAATTTCTTTCTTCAAATTATTGATTTCAAGTAGTTCCTTTAGATACTCTAAAGCTAGTAGTATGGGTACACTAGGAAACAATGAGCTTACATCAAAAGATATTAAAATTTCACCTTCTTTTAAGTGAACATTCTTAATTTTATCTAAGAATTCTAACGAGTTAGTAACCTCAAAGTTATCGTACGAGATATTTAATCTGCTGAATTCTTCTACTAACCATTTTGAAATATTGTAAATAAGAAAGATCAAAATATAAAAACCAAGTGGTATACAAAAAAACAGGGCGATACTTAAACTTTAAATCCAACCATCCAAAAAATCCAAAAAATAGCGTTATCATAGGTCTAACCGATCGTGCCATCTCACTTACTTCCCCAGAATATCGTCCTGAGATTTTAAAAATGGTTAAAGAGACTTAACCATTATCCGGAAAAAAACATACTACGAGTTTTTAAACAACGAACTCATGTTTTTTATAATAACTTAAAGAAGGTAACAAAAGAAAAAAATATTAATACTAAATACGTTGCAATGCCCTACACAGACGGTCTATCAGAAAAAATAAGTCACATCTTGTCTTAACATGACATAACTGTCTATCATAAAGCACAGAATTTATTAAACAGTCCTTTCACTCCCTTGAAAAGCAAAGTAATAAAAAAAAAGAAAACAAACTTAGTTTACTCAAATCCATGTTTAAATTGCCCAAAAAAGTATATATTTAGATAGTCGATTAAACGGTCACAAATACACAAAAAATGCATCTACTGCAGTCCACAAACACGAACATTCAGAAAAACATGAATTCGATTTTAAACAAACCAAAATTTTAGAGTAAGAAACTAATTATCGAAAACTCACAATAAAAGAAATGATATAAATTAAAAAGGAGAAATATCCCGTCAACGATAAAAAAGACATCAATAACTTAAGCCAAATTTATCATGATCTGATATCTAAGTAAATTAATCTAAATATAAATAAATCACTCCATACATAAAACCCTGTACATTTCAGTAATAGCATAAACCCTAACTCGGTATAGCAATAAAAATCTAAGTAAATATTAAAAAAAAAGAAAAAAATGTCTTGTTTTTATCTACTGCTGCTGAAATTAGTGCTATCTCAAAACATTCGTAAAACTGACGTGTTTCCATTTCAAACCGCTGTACCTTCTTTATTTTTAAAGTTAGATTTGTGATTAAACAATCGTTTTTTTACAATTTTGCTGAAGTTTTTTGTGGTTTTTTGAAAAAAATTGAATATCAATTTCTTAAAATATAAGCTATTTTCTTTAAATTATCTATAAGTCCATATGAGTTACTTTTCAATAATATGATCTATTTTCATTAATAACTAAAAACAACTGCAGTAAAGATATATGTATTTTATATCCTTGGAATCAGAAAAAAAATAGCTTCAAAATGAACCTTAAATTAATGTGCCTTTCAGTTTAAAAATTTTTTTTTGATAATATTTCGAAAAATTGATGTTTAATTTTTTTTTAAAAAGGCATAAAAAACTTCAAGAAAAAATAGAAAAAAATTGTTTTTTCGATCACATTTCTAAATGTAAAAATAAAAAAGATTTGGCCATTTGAAACAGTTGCAAAACAAAATGAACACACTATACATTCAAATACAGTTCTGATAACTCTCTTTTCTATAAAGATGGAAGGAAATCTTAAATATGAAAGTGTTCTCGATAAAATAAATATAATATAAAAGATCGATTATCTATCTCGCCTTGTGTATCGTTATTTCCTACTGTTTTGCTTGCCGGTATTTTTATATTTAAAATCTCAGACTCAGCTATTTTAACCTTCCTGTCAGTTTACCATGGTACGCCTCCTTATGGGTCACCTAATTATACCTCCTTGCTAGTATAAAAACAAAACACCAGACAGTATTTTGAAAATTGTAAAACAGATCATTGACATGTTATAAATGTTTGGACTTGGAAAACAAGGACTTACCTACTTAAAGGATTTGTAAACTACTGAAAATACCATTTTAAAAATCATATTGTGGTTTTCTGTACTTTGACTATAGGTTTAATCGAAACTTCCATTAAAATTAATTTTCCCTCTTAAAGGGAGATGTTCTAATTGTAAAACAATCACCCTACGATGCCCCTAGATGCGAAAAAACACATTTTCTTAATTCAATCGGTCTATCTGTTAGTCTGTTTGTTCGCGCCTAGCTAAAAAACTTCTCAGCCTGGCATTCAGTCCGAAGAAACTACTTAATGGAACGATTTCAAATTTTGTGCAGTAATTAAACTATGGTATAGAGATGAACTGGTAAAATTGTGGTACGAATACAAGATGGCGGTTAAATAAAATGTTTTTAATGGTGAAAAAATCACCAGGTTTTACATATCTTCACGTTTTACCGTGCCAAAATGCCAAAAAATATATATTTTATCAATTCCCTCAGTTCTGTCTGTCTCTTTCTTGGTCTGTTAGTTCGCGGCATAGCTGAAAACTAAGTACCCGAGTTTTTTAAATTTTGGTCAAATATTAAGGTCAGGTAGGGATCACCCCTGGTAATTTGAAGAAAATCTTTTATAGAGGAAAAAGATGGCGTAAAAAAATTGCTAAAAAACTAATTATCCAATTTACTTCAAATTCTGCTAAAAAATCAAATTTTATATAAGAATAAACTGGTAACATTTTGATGTGAATCCAAGCAAAAAAAAAAAATGGCGGCCTAATAAAATAAACTTCTCACATAAATTATAGAATGGGTCAATTTCAAATGGCTATATTTTCGTTAAATAATCCGATACAGGGGGGCAAAAAATACAAGACCATGTAAATGTTACTACATTTAAATTTTACGTAAGGGATTGACCGGGTCTTATGTGCAGTTTCTATGGAGGTACTTGCTGTACGTACCAAAAACCTCTCCATCTGGTTGATGGTAAGAAAAGGGTGACATTTTTTCGAAAATTATTTTTTTTTTCAATTGTTGGTAAAAAATACGCCTTTCCTTGAAATGTTTGCCACGTTAAGTTCTTAGAAATTTTGCTTTAATGAAAATTATTGCGAATTTTACCGAATTTTACAAGGTGATCAAAAATTAATACCGCCATTGAAAATGTACTTTTGATAAATGTTGACAATAATACAGGGTATCACTTTCTCGGTACTTTGATTGCTTTTTTGTTAGTATGGGGATCAGTTTGCCGTATAATCGGATTTTTATTGTTGACTAATTTGCCTTTCGTGTGAATTGACAAATTCAGATGTCAGTTTAAAACTTGTAACGAATCTCTGCCTGAAACACTGTACTCTCAGGAAACGATTCTCGTTATGTGTTTATTCTAGAACAGCCTTGTCCTGATCATCTTTCATTTGAGAACCTTTGAAATAACGCCCTTAGTTTTGCCCAAAATTCGGACACTAGGAGATTGGTAACAGCTAGTTTCCCTGAAACTCTTTAGAATTTTATCGCTTTTATTTACCTCTCTGTATCTTAAGTCATCTGTACCTACTTATTGTCACAACTGAGCCTGCAACCTGTAAGTTTGATGTCTGTCAGTTTTGACAAAGTGATTGTAATGGGAACCTAACTTGAACACAGCAGAAACTTGACACCCGAGGATTGTGCTTACGCAAGAGGACTTTCTGAGCGAATAGGGCGGTTCCCAACCCACAGTGCACAAGTTTTGGGCAAAACTCAGGGAGAAACTTCAAAAGTTCTTAAAAGGTACAGGGAAACTGGATCCAATCAAAGAAGACCAAGACAAGCAGCCCGTCCTAGAGTAATCACGCCCAACAAAGATCATTTCCTGGGGGTGCAGTGCTTAAGGAAGAGATTTGTTCTGAGTTCAAAGCTAAAAGCTGAATTTGTCGCTGCACATTGAAGGCTGATACAAGTATTCACGATCCTATGAAGCAACATTGGGTCCCAAGTTAAAAGCGAATCACCGCAGGGCACCCTTAGAAATAGCGAAAGATTATTTGCTGTGGGTGAAGATCTTTTTAGTGACGACAGAAGAATGAAAATTTACAGAAGAGAAAGAAATTTCAGTTATGGATTAGCTCAAAGCCCTGATATTAACCCCGTTGAGCATATATGGGACCATATGGGAAGACAGCTTCGGGAAGCAGTGAATCTGCTGCAAAACCTACTCAACTGAATTGCCCAATAGATGGCAAATAACTATTAATGCTAGGAGTGGGAATATCCGGTACTAAAAACATGGTGGTATATCATGAACATACCTATACCAATAAATGAAAAAACATAAAAGATTTGTTTTCTTACCACTCACTTTCTCATACGTTCTGTATGAGGATTGGCCATTGAGCATGTATGGGACCATATGGGAAGACAGTAGGTCTGATGATGCTCTGCAAACATAGTCTCTGACCGAGACTTGTTTTTCTATGTTTGTTACTAAAACAAGGTCTCTTTGAGAAATATGGACAATTTCTTCTATTTTTTTGTCTTCTTTCTTACGTGAATAAAGCACTGAATTTTTTTTCTTTTTTTCTTAGAGAAAAATAAATTAAATAAAAAAATAGGGTTCCCCAAGTAGCACATATAATCATATATGGGCTAAAATGCTGCTATATTGGCTAATATCCCTGGCTAATTAGCTAAGATGGCTAGCCAAAATAACAGTTCTATTACAGTATAAAGACGGAAATATGGCTAAAGTTTCCATAATGGGGTAAAAATGGCCAATTGGCAATTATACCACCCTCTCTTTTGATTTTATGGTTAGGTTTATTAGCTACTTTTTGACTTTAAAATCGAGCGTTTTTAGCTGAATTCTGACTTGTTTTTTAGCGGAAATTTGAGTAACATTTTTTTCCGAAATTTACCTAAATATTTTCTCATTTTTTGCCTTTTCGTTTATATAATAATTGGTGATTTATATAATATATCACCAATTGTTTCAAATTATGTAGAAATAGTATTACCAGAGCGTGTAAGAATTTACGAGCCAAGAGGAAATGCAAACATAACAAATCATCGTTGGACAGTTGGTAGGGACAAAAAAAACACTTGCGAAGGAACTTTTACTGATAAAAGAATCTAAGATAGGCATGTCAAACACGCGCCCCTTCATGAAACTAAAAATTTAGATTCTGCAAATATTTTTTTTTATTTTTTAGTTTGGAAACGTATTTTACTAAAAAAATTGATTAAAGGTCTCATAACGTAAAAAAAATGCATGAAAATACGTATTTATATGTAGAAAGAATATGTTTGTTTAAAGTAGTCAAGTAATGGCTGCCAGAAAATTAGTTTAATTTTAATTTCAGTAATGGCGGATCATAAAAAGCTTTGGGCTATTTTTTAAGCAAATATTCCTTGAAATTGGCCACTTTGTAAGCAAATATTTACCAAATGGCAATAATTTTCAAATGTAGCCAAAATGTAGCAACATTTACTAAAAATTTGCCAATAAAAATGACTACTTAGTTTGCCTTTAGTACTGGCTAAAAAATGGCTAATTTAAGTCCCAGGAGTCAGCGTAACAAAATTAAACGACGATTACCCCAAGACGGCGTTTTTCTAGAATATGTGGTGGAATATTTAATATTTTTATTAGACATTTTGTATGGTAAATAATTTATATTTCGTTTTTCTAAATATAACTTCAGTTTGGTCGAGTATAGTTTTATAGTAGTATTAAAAATAAGCGAAATAAAACTACCCAATTTTAGTTTAATTTTGAAACAAAAATATGATAATTAAAGGCATATTTTTTCCTCTCAATTTTTGTTGTCTTAAAATGTCATAATCTGGCATTCTTATATAGCTATTATTACTATAATTAAACTTAAATACTTCCTGAAATATGTTTGGTTGGACTTTGGGAAAAATGCCTACTTGTTGATTATATTCTGACCTCGATTTCTATCGATTAAAAATACCATATTCTGGCATTTTAAACAGCTACATTTACTATAATTTAACTTCAATACTTACTAGAATATATCTGGTTATATTGTGGCAACAAAATTGACAGATATTTCTACTTTTTGGCCATGCAATATTACAAAAAAAAGTTGAAGGTTTAATTACCCCATAAAAGATATTTTTTGGACAAGTAATTATGCTATAGCCTATCTACATTAAAAACTAATTTGAAGCGAGCTTTCATGGCTAGAAAATCAACCAAGAATCACTTGCCAAAATTTGACAAATCTCTGGTTTTTATGTGTCTTTTGTGGCTAACTGTTAGACAAAAAAGCTCATCAGCTAATTTGTGCTACTTAGGACTTAGGTACCCGCTCATTTGAAATAGGAAAGTTGGACAAAGCCTAAATTTTTAAACAGACCCATATATGCAAAAAGTTTTTGAACATTTGTCCTGAACCGTCTAATAAAAAAGCTAGGAACGGGCAAAATTTGTCAAAATACCGTGGGACACCTTGAATTTTAGTGATACCTTGTATTATTGTCAACGAAAAGGGCATTAAGTAAAAAAACTCTAAAAACAATTTTTAAAAGTCATCATTTTCAATGGCGGTATTAAGTTTGCAAAAATTTTGAACCACCCTGTAAAATTCGAAATAATTTTCATTAAAGCAAAGGCTCTCTTCATAATTGAAAAAAAATATTTCGGAAAAATGTCATCTTCTTTTGAACCTCCCCCCCTCTAAACAACAAAGCCGGGATGTATGAAACATATACCGTGCTAAAAAGATAAAGAAATTACCTACTCGTCAAGAAAAAAGTTCATCTTGATTGGATTATTTACAACAAAAATATAGCCATTTGAAATTGACTTTCATTTCTACCCGTTCCATAATTTGTTCTAAATATGTTTAAAAAATCAGCCTGAAAAACTATTTATTAGATTAATTTCAAATTTTGTGCACGCGTTAAGTATGATTTAGAGATAAATTCGTAAAGTTGTGGTACGAATTCAAGATGGCGAAAAAAATGGCGGCCAAATAAATTGTTTAAAAAATCAAGTAATCTTTTTAGTCAATTGACTTTAAATTTTCTAGAAAAATTACACGACGAATATAAAATCGGGGTGTGTGTCAATGCAAAACCTACTTTTTCAATTTATTTTAAATCATGCCCAAACAATCAGGCTTATGTAAAAAGTGGTAAAATATTGGTAGGAATCCAATATAGTGGAACGAAACAGTGCCCAATAAAATGTTTAAAAATACAGTATATATATATGTTACTAAATGACTATGCACCCAACTAAATTGGGTCACCCTTCACTATTCCTAGTAAGAGGGTAGATTCACAATGAGGGAAGTTTTTTTTTATGTATTATCATTTTTTAAGCTTTATACAATGGTATTAGTTATTGAATATTATGTAGATGGCTATTACAAAACACATAGTTATTATTAAACAAGTACAGGTTTTTTTTTTTATATATTGCCCCCCCCCTTATCTTTTTTATTTGACATTTTAGAAAAATGTGTACCAAATAAAAGTTTAATGGTTTCAAATGAATTTTTATGAAAACATTTTTTTTCATATACAGGGTGTTACAGAAAGTCTGGGCGTGGTCCAAGTTTCTTATTTCAAATAGGTACCCCATTTTTTTATCGAATTTTCGGATTCTCCTGAGAATTTTACACATTTTTTATAAGGGATATTCTATACTTAAATCTAAAGCCTAAAGAGATATTGTTATTTTTTGAAAACTATTATGTAAAACAGGTAAACATTTTTCTGGTCGTAAACTGGTCATTGACGGTGATCTGTCGTTCTGTCAATTCATTGAAAAGATGCATTACACTGACGAAGAAAGATGTGATATTCTTCGCATTTTCTACAAGAATAATAATAATGCTTGCGCGGCAAGAAGAGAATATCAGCGGCTTTTCCCCATGCGAGCTATTCCATCTCGAAAAACTTTCAAAAATATTGAACTTGGCTTTCGAAATCGAATGACTGTTAAAAGAAAAAAACGTACTGCGGTTATTAATGAGGAGGAGGAATTAAATATTTTATTATTTTTTCAAGGTAGGTTAATAGAAATTACCCACAGGATATAAAGTAACTTACGCAAATATTATTTATTTTCAGAAAATCCAAATGCAGCCTTAAAAGACGCATCAATTTTTTTTAATAAATCTATTTTCAAAATTTATTCGACATTAAAAAAGCATGGATATTTCCCATACAAAATTTTACCCGTCCAGAAATTAACTGAAGATCAGAAAAACCAACGAACCATGTTTTGCCAGGAAATGTTGCTGATGAAAGATGAAGATAACAATATTTTTCAAAAAGTTTTATGGTCAGATGAATGCGCCTTTAGTACTGCCGGGATTCACAACCGGAAAAATGTTAGATTTTGGGCAACGGAAAACCCTCGGGCCATGCGTGAAATTAAAACCCAAGGTCGGAAAACTTTAAATGTGTGGTGCGGGCTCCTTCACAACAAAATTATTGGACCGATTTTCATTGATGGATCTTTAAATGGAGAAAAATATCTAAATTTATTAAATAATGATCTGGAACCTATTTTGGATGACTTACCCCTCCGTCAATACAACCAAATTATTTGGCAACAAGATGGAGCCCCACCACACAATATTTTTGTGGTCCTAAATTTTTTAAATCAAAATTTTGAAACGTGGATTGGTCGGACTGGACCGATTCGGTGGCCGCCCAATAGTCCCGACTTAACACCTCTTGACTCTTTTCTGTGGGGATTTTTGCAGAATAAAATATATGAAACTCCCACGGAAGATATAGAGGTGTCAAGAAGGAGAATAATTGAAGCCATTGAGGATTTAAACAATAATCATGCACAATTCATTATTAATGCGATTGGTGGACATATTCAGCAATTATAATATTTATATTTCATTTCATTATTGAATTATTTGATAATATGTAGTTTTTTGTAATAAACACAGCTTCAAAAAACTTGGACCCCTTCATAAGACGCAATGCAAAAATGCTCTGTTTCAAGACCTTGTATCTTGAGTAATAAATGATCCAACCATGTGATTAAAAAAAGTGTATGTTAACGAATAGCAGGGCTGCCACTTTTAGCCACATGAAATATTCTATTGTAATTAGAACGCTCTACAGAGTGTTTAAAAGTTTCTCAACACAGGACCTAATGCAAATTAAATGGGAGGTCTGGCTAAAAAAAATTAAACTCTCCTTATTAGCTTGCTGTGCTGATTACAATATCATGGCTCAGTTAACTAAAAGTGGTAGTCCCGCTATTCGTTGACATAATCATTTTTCAATCACTTCGTTGGTTCATTTATTACTGAAGATACGCGGTCTTGAGGAAAGCTTATTTGCATTGCGACTTATGAAGGGGTCCAAGTTTTTTGACGCTGTGTGTAGTTTTTAAAATATTCTTTTCTGTTTTCGTTAATATTATACATATATTTTTTAAAAACATGTGTTGCCTTAATTAGATTCATATGCATATTTCCAAAATTCGATGTTTTTGGAATACCCCGTAGAAGGAAAAAAATCCACCTCTGATATTTCAAAAAATGTTTGTTTAGATGGCGATTCGTTGGAAGATGGTGATTTCTGTTCTGGTTGCCTGTGTATTTTCGTTATTCTCATAAGCTATGCGAAGGTTGTCGGATTTTTCCTCATCGGAAATGTGACATTTTATCCAGAAATTGACAGAAAGTCTACCAAACAGTAAAACAGTCACCGTCAATGACCAGTTTACGACCAGAAAAATGTTTACCTGTTTTACATAATAGTTTTCAAAAAATAACAATATCTCTCTAGGCTTTAGATTTAAGTATAGAATATCCCTTATAAAAAATGTGTAAAATTCTCAGGAGAATCCGAAAATTCAATAAAAAAATGGGGTACCTATTTGAAATAAGAAACTTGGACCACGCCCAGACTTTCTGTAACACCCTGTATATGAAAAAAAATGTTTTCATAAAAATTCATTTGAAACCATTAAACTTTTATTTGGTACACATTTTTCTAAAATGTCAAATAAAAAAGATAAGGGGGGTGGCAATATATAAAAAAAAACCCTGTACATGTAGCTACATACAGTATAGTGCATTAAGTTTACAGTTTCTTAAAAAAAAGTAAATTCATAAAAGGAACTTCCAGGTAAAGAGGTTCTGTAAATTTTGTTTACCAAAAAAGCGAGTACTTCAATTTTTTTCACATTAACATTTTTCATAAAACAAACATTTTGTTATATTATTAATATTTAGTTTTTAAATATTAATTGATGTTTGGTGTCTAGAAGTACATAAGCTTTGTACGCATACTTCTAATTTATATTAAAATAATTGAAAATGGGTTTTAAAATAAAACTAAGTATATTATATATTATATATTCCAATGAAGTTACCTTTAACCCTTTGAACATAGTTTCATTTTCTTGATAATAATTAGGGTGAATATAAAACTAAGATTTTTTACCTCAAAGCATTGCAAAGTCATACTCTAATACATATTACGTTGTATTTTAACCACTAAAGTTTTAAACACTCACTCACCAACAAAAGCATTCCATGATGAATAAAAAAAACACTTTTTCAAAATAGATTTAAGTGTGATGTTGATATGTTAAAATTTTTGAAACAATTACACACGCCTTTTCAAATTCTTCGACACAATATATAATATTTATATAAAAATAGTTAAATTTAGATCGACTTCGTATTGAAATTAACTCTACTACTCTAGTTTATTATTAACGGAGTATTTTATATGTGGTTAACTCGAATCAGGGTTTCCCAAATGTTTTTGTTTTACGTAATTTTTTAAAGAGATATTTCTTTCAGTTCCCTCCCTCTTAGAGAAAGGTCTCTGTCCAGTTGGTGTATGGCTTCCAGTCCAGTTTTCTGAAATGGACCTCCTACATATTTTATGAGAAATCGATATCCCCTCAATTTTTACAAATATGATTTTTTTATTGAAAAGGGTCACTCATTTCACGTTTTACCATGTAACTTTTTAATGTTGCATTATTTTAACGACTTTGTCCTGGTGATAGCTTAGGCCTAAGGCTTTTACGATATTCAAATAAAAAAAGTTTATATAGGTCAACGAAAAATTTTGAAAAAATATAGTTTCAAAAAAACTTGTTAATTTGAAAAATATGAATTTAACGAATTTAAAAGTGCGTACGCAAATAACAAACCTTCTTTTTTTATCTTAAAGTAACTTTTTTCTTCTATGGATCAAGGTCTCGGGACAGTTTGGGCATTTTTTAGAAACTTGACAAACAAGGGAATTACGCTTGAGTTTGAGGCATGAGACGACATCACACTTGAAATAAACTATCAAAAGGTCTTAAGAGAATATTCAAATTTTTAAATGTTCTATGTTCAGGTATAACTTCATACACTAAATGTCATTTTTTTACTTTTAAGTTCAACAAATCATTCATAAAAGCTTTGGTTTGTTTAGTTTATTTTAATAAATATTGGTAGAGCATCTTAACGTATCTTATGCCATTTTAAACAAAGTTTTAACAAACTGCCAAAACTGAAATAAAACTGGAAAATAATAAAAAGTAAGATACGTCACTATGTATTTTTATCGATAACACAGGGTAACAAAATGAAAACAAAAATTTGGTGCCGGAAATCTAACATCTGATTTTAGATGTTTTTAATGGGCTGATTCCAAAAATGCCACCAGATTTTTTTCTATCAGCTCTAGTTTTTGAGATACAGGTTACAGGTTAATTGATATTTTTTTCTGATAAAGGACAACAAATAATAATAATAATAAAAAATAGAAATTTCCCAGAATCTAATTAACCAATTGGATACCTGGAATTGTCCCTGACCCAATGTTCCTAAACTAGGAACTACTCAATACACTGCTCTTAATTACTTCTATACCTGTAATTGCCTATGACCCGATCCTTCTATACCTGCTTGGCTGTACACAATTTAGTATATTACTGCGTTTTCCCAAGTAAAGTTGTGCTATCATTTTGTGTAAATTTTGGTCGTTTTGTAGTATCAAGACACTTGGCCATTGTTTCAGGCATCCACAAGCAGATTTACCTGTGTAAATCATCCCGATGTTTTTGGTTGTGTGTGGTGAATACACTTTGAAAGAGAGCAGAAAAACGATTTCTGACTTTGTGAAAAGAGCTTATCTTGCCTATTTTGGTGTTCATTTAGGAGATCAAGATAAATCTTGGGCCCCATATTTCATACGTAAAACACGTGTTGAACATTTGCGACAGTGGACAACTGGAAAGAAGAAGTGCCTAAAGTTTGGTGTACCAATGGTTTGGAGAGAACCACGAAACCATCATGACGACTGCTATTTTTGTCTCGTTAATATTAAAGGCATAAATAGAAACAATAGACACAAATGAACATATCCTGATCTAGATTCTGCAAGAAGGCTTGTAGCGCATTCGGAAGAAATACCCGTTCCATCATTCAGCAGTCTACCCGAATTGACAGAAGATGATACAGAAACATCAACGTCTGACGAAGTTCAAAGAATTCAATCAGAAAACGACAGCGAATTTGAAGCAGACTTAGCAACTCCGCAGTGTTTCAATCAAGAATCTCTCAAAGGAATCCGCTGAATTACTTGCATCCAGATTAAAAGAAAAAAACCAACTTTGTACAGGTACTAATATTACATTTTATCGTAAAAGAGATAAGGATCTGCTGCCTTTCTTCGCTTAGGAAAATGACTTGGTATTCTGTAATAATATAAAAGGGCTCACACTCCAGATGATTGGCGCCTTTTTATTGACAGTTCAAAACGTAGTTTAAAATGTGTTCTTTTACATAACGGTAACAAATATGGCTCAATTCCTATTGGTCATTGTACTACCATGAAGGAAGAATATGAAACAATTGCGTTAGTTTTGAGAAAAATTAAATACGAAGAACATCAGTGGGCAATTTGTGTTGATTTAAAAATGGTTAACTTCTTCCTTGGACAAAAGAGTGGTTATACAAAATATCCTTGTTTTTTGCGCCTTTGGGAGAGCAGAGCTAAAAATGAGCACTGGGTTAACAAAAATTGGCCTTCGAGAGATGTCATGATTCAAGGAAAACAAAACGTGATCAACGAACCTTTGGTTTCAAGAAAAAAAATCTTACTTCCGCCCTTGCATATCAAGCTAGGCCTAATGAAGCAATTTGTGAAGGCTTTAACTCGAGATGGAAAATGTTTTGGGTATTTGTCACGTAAATTTTCTGGCATTATTAGCACGGAAAAACTAAAAGCTGGTATATTTGATGGTCCTCAAATAAGGCAACTTGTTAAAGATCCACAATTCACCACATCAATGAACGAGACTGAATCTAACGCTTGGTGTTTATTTGTTCAAGAAGTACAACATTTTCTTGGCAATCATAAAGCAGAGAATTACGTAGACTTAGTGGAAACTATGCTTTCAAATTTTAATATTCTGGGCTGTAACATGAGTATAAAAGTTCACTACCTCCACAGCCACCTAGATCGTTTTCCAGAAAACTTAGATGATTGTAGTGAAGAACAGGGGGAAAGATTCCATCAGGATATTAAAACTATGGAAGATCGTTATCAAGGACGATGGGATAGCCACATGATGGCGGACTACTACTGGAACCTTCAGCGAGACTGCCCTAGTAAACTCCATTCTAGAAAGTCGTATAAAAGAAAATTTTTATGTGATTAGTGACTAATGTAATTATGTAAATTAGGTTTTTGCAATAAATACTTAAATCCATGTGTCTTTGTTTTTTTAACTGGCAATAGTAATATTATGTATTATAACAGTTATAACCTAAAATATATACACATTAAAAAAAAAAAAAAAAAAAAACTAGATCTGATAGACAAAATCTGAGAACTTTTTTACATTCTGCATCCAAAAATTACCCAGGAACAGTTAAAAAATCGCAGGCACCAAAATGTGTGTTGGCCTGTGTAATTAATTTATAATCATTGGAATAATTTTTGTGTTCCGGATATAATTTCAGTTAATGCGAATAGATAGATCGCGAAAAATTCGAATTGGAAGACGCCATTTTGTAAAAACTGTTGAATTTCGTTATAGAAAATGCAACACAAAATGTGTCTAGAATGTGAAGAACAAATCAAGTTAAAATATACAGGAAGTTCCATAAAAAATAAAGTTGATGTTTGTTACCATGGAAACCGGTATTCTAGAAATTCGGTATTATTGTGTTTTATTTTAGCATATTATCCAAAAATATGAAACACTAAATTTTCGAAACAATTATCAATAGTGTTCTGCTTTTTAATGACTTCTTAATAAAGCTGGTCTTGCCTTACGTAATATATTTTCTGACTCACCCCGTAGAGTTACCACTTTGAGCCTTCCATAATAAATACTTGCCTGCTTATAAAACAAATCACTAAAATTTGTATATAGCATTTGCGATGCTAGAAAGATCATTCAAAGTGCGCTATGCCTTATGGTATTTTTTATGCGTCAGGATACAAGCCAAGCCTATTATTAGTGTAATTCCCTTGTTTATCAACTTGCTAAAAAACCGTCTCGAGACCTTGACCCATAGAAGAAAAAAGTTATTTTAAAATAAGAAATGAAGGTTTAATTTTGTGCGTACGTAAGTTCAAATTCGTTAAATTCAGAATTTTCAAATTAACAAGAATTTTGTTGTAAACTAAATTTTCTCAACTTTTCTTTTACCCTGTATAAACTTTTTGAAGATAATAAAAGCATTCGTCCTATATAATCACCAGAACAATGCCATTAAAATAATGTAACATTAAAAAGTTACAGGGTAAAAAGTAAAATGAGTAAAAATCATATGAAATTGTTGTTTTGAAATACCCCCTAAAGTTTGCAAAAATTTCATCGTTTTTTAAAACCACCCTGTATAACAAAATGTATAGTATCGCTAAAACCGAAACCCATTCTATTCTACAAGAAATTGCTCATAACAAATTGAAAAATGCATCGCGATATCTTTTTTAGTTTCTGAGATATGTCACTTTAAAGTTGAACCAAAAATTTGGTTGGTGCACTTGGTATGTCCAGCAGTTTATAATACAACGGAAAAACAAGATAACCCAAAATAAACATTTGTTATATTTAATGTATATTTAAAACCTCTTCTGTAATAAGCTGTAAAAGTACATCGGCAACACTGCATTTCTTCTCGCAAGTAGGACTGTTAGGTAACATTCATGTCTGCGGAAATAGATATATAGACAAATATCTTTTAGATGGGAGAATAAAAAATCCCTTAAACGTTCATAAGCAGAAGAATATGAGTATATATAATTAAAGAAAAAAGCATGTAGACATACACTACCTTCTCTTGTTTTTCGCAATTAATTATAATCGTCAGCTATTAATTTTAAAATTGTTCCATTTTCGCTTTTCTCATTATCTTCATTTTTCTCAGTATTTTTTACAGCCACCTGGATGTTTCCATATGGTTTCTCTATAAAGTTCTGACTTTTTGAAGGAATATCCTTCTCAAGGAGATTTTCAATTTGAGACCTACGATTTATTTTTCCATCACTACTTATTATCCACCTTAAATCCTTTTCCTTGATATTTCACAGTTCTCGCTAAAAACTTGAACCACTATATTTTTGTCAAAAATTATATTTGAAATACCTTTCATATTTTGGTGACTTGATTAACCTGGGTGAAAAAAATACACGCATTTATGAGTAATTGTAAAACTCCACTGCTTCAGAGAACATTCTGAATTAATATCACTCTCATAGGGCTCCGCAGAGATTGTAAATCACTTTTCAGAAATGTCTGTTTTTTTATTTTTCTTTTTCAAATACATCTTGTCTTCTTTCTTTTGGGTTTCTTCGGTTAGAGCGCATTAAGATATTTTGGTTGATTCTTAAAAATATCGGTTACCACTGTTTTCAATAGCTTGGGCCGTTTTAATGGAAATTCACATAAAATGCCTTCTGTATTTTTATAATTTCAATCCTTTGTATTGCTTTCTCATCGAAGTGCTTAAAACACACCACCCAATTTTTAGAAATGGTGAAGTTTTCTCCGTGAATAGCTCGAAGCCATAATTACCGAAGGTCATTGTTTATTATTTTCTAAATCAGCTGTAAAATTTATATTTTTGTGTAAGTTATTTATATAATCTAAAAATGATTTTTATTGTCTGTCGATAGCAGTAAAACATGCTGATATATCATCAAGATATCTACCAATAAATGAAATTTTTTCTAAGGGAATATTCATACATTTTAGTTTCTAAGTGGTTCATAAATATCTCAGCAAAAAAAAACTCTCTGGGCTAGTCGTATTCTGGTTTGTTGGATTCGTTCTCTTAGTAAGTTCTTACTAGCATTTCGAGGTATGGTATTAGTTTTCCTAGTTTTTGTATGATAGGAAAACCCTGTACAATTAGGAAGTAAATCACTGTCACGACACTTGATCTAAAAGATTAAGTCACATAAAAGATTTGCTTTCTCATACGTTCTGATTGTCTTGAAGTTCTCCCCTTATACGTGTATAGTGTTGATTCTTAGTCCTCTACGGATGGAAAAATTAAGGGTGTACATCCGTTCACTACTGCCGTTCTGAAAAGATCAAGATCACATACAAAAATGCAGGACATCCTACAAGATAATTATTATATGCCTGTTCCAAGAGATCCGACTATATACCTATAAAAAACAACTAAAAATAAAATAAAAAGTTTAATAAATCTCAAAATACAATAAAAAACCATACCACGGGAAAATATGTCCTAAACTCTATGGTTTATCAAAAATACACAAACCAGGGGCACCCATCAGACTTATCGTTAGTGCTGTAATTAATTATGAAAGCAGAGGTTGAAAAAGCTGATTCATTTGTAAATACTCGCAGCATTTCACTCGAATTATACGAGACATCGTTCTTAAAAAAGACGATATCATAGCAAGCCTAGATGTCAAGTCGTTATATCTTAGGATTCTCATCGACGCTGTACTAAACAGGATTGCTTGAACGAGGATTTCCAGGCATATATAATACAACTCTCGGAGAACTCCTAGAATACAATTTACGCTAGAGTTAGAGGAAAAAAACAAAGTTCCATTATTTAGATGTTTTGGGCGCAAAACTGCATAACGGACATTTCAAATACACCGTGTTTAGACAACCAACACATACCGACAGATATTTAAATGCAAGATCACATCATTCTACAGCATAAATTCAAGCTGTGGTCAATACTCTAATATCTAGATCCCTGCGATTAACTGAAACACAGATGAGACAAAACGAACTTAATATAATATATGGTGCTCTAATGAAAAATGGCTACACAAATCGCACCATAAAGAAAGCTATTAATGCACAGGGTTCCCGAACAACGAACACCAAAAATTATGAACCGGGAAAGCAACAAGCAGTCTTACCATATTTAAATGGCACAACAAACAGAATCGGAAAAGTTCTATATATATATATATATATATATATATATATATATATATATATATATATATATATATATATATAAAACAAGTAATGTCAGGTTGTCCCCTATGGACTCTAGGTATGTGTATTAGTCCTTGTCTATTTTTTATTAACAAACGTCCGCTAGTCTGATACATCCGGTCACGGATATATATGCTACACATTTGTCTGTTAAAATCTCATTTTAAAAAAATTTAGATATTTAGGAGTTAGGAATTCTAGACGTTTTTTGGACAGCTGCAAAAATATTTCTCTAAAATATATTACGACATTAAAAGTTACAAGAAACTGTGAAACCCGCATCTAAAAATTTTAAGCGGTTCAGTTCGAGTTATGGGGGCAAATGATTTTTTTTTGACATGTCAATTTTTTTTTATTACCTCAATAAAACGTACTGTATTTGAAAATGATATTACAGGGAAAAATGTTTTTTTGACAGATGTCAAAAAAAATTCAAATAAATGACGCCCCTGTGAAAACCGTATATAAAAATCCTAAGTAGTTCAGAAGTTACGGAAAAAACAATTTTTTTGAGACCTGTCACAATATGTTTTCAAAATAAATTACTCCCCTAAAAGTTACATAGACTTTTGAAAACCGTATTTAAGCAGTTTAAAAGTTAAAGAAAAAAAAACAGGTTTTTGTGCAAACTTCACCTCGTATTTGCAAACCCTGTATATATTCCAAGACCTTTCCTACACCGTCCATTTTGTGTATCTATTTGAGTACTTTCCGGCGTTTTTTCTCACCAGAACCAGGCAGTTTTTCTCAAAAATGCCTGGTTGTTTAACGCGTAAATGCACAAACATAAATCGAAGCGATAAAAAATATATTTACTTTAAACAAACCAAAACCACTCAAAATGACATCTATCACAATTGACATGTCAAATATTTTCGTAAATTTTATTATCATTCTAGGCCAAGGCCACATATCATTTTGAATCGTATATGGATCGGTACCTCTCGATTTTCGACCGACATGTGCACTTTTTTTTTTAAATCGAATTTTCACCCACTTTCTGAGTTGTTAGAGGGAAATATTATTAATGCTTTTTTGTAGCCAAATAAATACTTTATCCGCGGGAATGATTTCGATTACTATTCGCAGTAATCGACAAAATGAGGTTAAATTTGGAATTTACATTATCAACTTTAAAAAATTGCAATAATTTAACCGTTAAAGTTATAAACTCAAAAGTTGGTCACAGTCTACCTAAAAATATCTTGTTTCGTAAAAAAATACCCTAAGGGCTTAGATGTATTAGTTTCCTTGCAATACAGGATAATGTTAACAAATGTACCCATTCTTGGGAACTTTAGTGTAAACTTCACCTCGTTAGTGCACCCCCTGTATATAATCCAGGACTGTACCTCAATAGTCTATTTTGTGTAGCTTTTTAAGCACTTTCCGGTGCTATAATTAGTTTTATGACCAGATGCTTATTTTTTTATAAAAAAGAAAGTGATTCTTTTATGACTTTTTCGAAAATTTTCATATTTTCTTAAAAATTTATATTTTCTCCAGATTTTTCCGGCAGAGATACATTTAGGTTTTTTATTCTTCTAGATATTTCTTACGAAAAACGTCTCTTGGAAAATTTCGATAGGACTCACCGTAAAACTGTCAAACGAAATCGAAACCCAAACCTCGAGATCCACGTCTCCTCTAAAAATACATATCAAATTCAATGTCCTTCGCGGACGTTTGTTAACAAGAAAGGTATTACCATGGCAAGAACTATAGTATAGTAGAAAAAGAATTTTTTTGGGATGATTGCTAAAGCAAAATGAAATTTGGCCAACCGTCGACAGGTGTTTCTGATTTAACGTCTTCATCAGTACAGTCAACTAGTCGAGAGACGATTACAACTAATTTAATTACTCTTGATTAAGAGTTTCGCCACATTTCGGATGATTTTTCACTAGGAGGCCATTTTGTTCCGCCATATTGGTTTTTTATAATGCTATCAGCATAGATATATGTTTAAAAAGGTAAGGTTTAAAGTTAAAAGAACAAAATAACTAAACTTGCTATTTGATGCAATTTTTTTTTCATCCGGGAAACTCAATTACCAAAACAAATTTACGTTTTCAACACTAGATCATCACACATTAGAAGTTACGTCAGTAATTTCAAGATATAAAATTTAAATGTATAGTTCCATAAAAACCCCTGCGTTTTGTTTTTTTATTACATTATAATTTCGACACTTAAACGAAACTGTTATTTTATAATTAGACACACACTTGATAAAAAAATAATAAATATTTAAATGATTTGGAACAAAACAAAGTCGGCAATCGACCTAATTTAGAAAATCAGACGTCTTTAATTTTGATTACTGGACACACATGAGTATTCCAGTGATTCTGTTATTGAGCCATCTAAAAATAATAACTCATAACAATAATTTTAAAACTGCGTGCCAGTGTCTATCGACGTCCACAAAATATGAAATTTAAATTTTGCCAGCGAATATAGTCATTGTATAAGGGGCAGCTGTTGAAGTATTTTCGGGGTGGTCCAATTTCATTCAATTTAGAAGTTGTTTTCCTTCGTATACAAAGAATGAGGCTTAATATAATGAATGAAAAAATCGTGTAACTATTCATCTCCACAACTTTTTTTCTCAAAATCTAACATATGTAGGTACATACATAACATTCATTCACTTACTATACCCTGCTTTAATAAAACTATTATTTCGATACTCCTGTATATCATTTTTTAAAATTTTGTTTATATTTGTTGCTAAATAATTTTTATTTTATTATTATTATTGTTTTACATAATCAGTGGCGGCTCGTGGTGAATTATATTGGGAGGTCAATAACAAATTTAAAAATAGGCATACTTAAAATAAAAATAAATATCTTATCTTTAAATTGAGCTTAAAAAATGTTGAATGACACGTTCGTTAAAATTGCACGCACATTCCTTTTACAAACGATTTCTCGATACTTAATATTGCTAAATCTTAGCCCAACTCCTCATCAAAATTTATAAGCCCTCGAAAAACCCCTGGATTTTTAGACAAAGCCGTTTCATCATGGCCACGTAGTGCCAGCTCGAGTGCCCCACAAAATTTTACACAATCTATAATTTTGTTTAAAATATAACGATTTTCATTAAAATCTCTAAGGGATTTTCTATAAGCTGAGTGTGAGTATCAACACATCCAACGTTAGCATAGTTCTCCGCACAATTCATGTGATCTGCCCAAAACGCATGTTTTTTTTTTAAGTGTTTTAAGTCTTTAACACCGGTTTTGCACCATAATGAGTCCGATGAGTTCTTAGAAAACAACAAACAAACATAACAGTAAAATGAGTTAGAGACTTCACAACCACATATCTAGTTAGCTAAATCGTACATTTTGCGAAAGTTTCGATGAACCTCTTTATTTTTGTCTTTACTAGTTTGTCGTATACTAAGTTCTGGCAAATTGCGACCATTTACCTTGAATTCGGTTATTTTCTCAAAATTAAGTTCGTTAGAACTCTTTAGATGTTTATTTTTTTGCATTAGTCACTACCAATATTCTATTTCCCGTATATTTCCAACTCACACATGGTTCATAAAAATAAAATATATATATATATATATATATATATATATATATATTACAAAAACAATATCGAGTTAAAATATAGACCGCGCGACCTCTGAACAATTGTACTTCCGCATGCCGACATAATGCCGCGACCGATCGATCGAATTATAAGAAGATGACCTAAATCGCGATTTCATATTCCATTTTCTATGACGTTCGGCTGCCGCTCGGTAGCTGTGAAATCTTCGGGTACTTTCGGCAAGCTTTAGGGTAATCGGGGCAATTCGGACTGCCCAGCCTAGCTTATTATAGCAACAAGATTATTCGAACCGCCGCACACTGGTCGAATTTTGCAAAAACACGCTATTTATTGAAATTTTCGTTTTTCATTTTTTTAACGTAAAACGCGTAGTAGGCTTTCTAACCTACTATTGATCAAATTGCCATGATTCTGTCAAAGCATCATGGCGTTTTCATTAAATTATTAAACGTCAAAGTGGCGGCATTTTTTATGTTTATATTGCGTTTTTATACAAAACCGTTTCATGCCTTAAGTTTAGATGTCCGTAGTTACTGGATTTTGAGGAAAAGTAATAAGACATAATATGGAGGAAGGCCACCCAGGTATGTTCTCATCAAATACTTATCATAAGTTTTGGAAAGTTTTTATTTGACAGAAATACGACATTATGAAAGATTTGATGTCAGTTCGTTTTAAATTTGACTTAAATGCTAAAATTCAAAAAGCATTTTGGTAATAATTTCCACGAATTTCCAGCTAGTGATATTTTTTTTGGTACTCTATAATGTCTTCTTGTATGATATGTTTTATAAAACTTTACCCCAAAATACCCGATTAAAAAATATCTAAAAATTAAAAAAGTATGTTTTACACCTTATTGGTTAACTTTTAAGACCCTAACTTTTTTTTTTTTGATTTTTTAATCCAATTTTGAGATATAGTTGTTTCCATTCGGATATTAATTATACACTAGAAGTATTTTTAAGAGTTTTTATTTAATTTGCTATGTTCATACATACAGGGTTAGTCAAAAGTTGCGAGACGGCTATTATATCTCAGGAATTATTAGACTTAAATTTATCAAATTTTGCAGGGGTTTTAAATTAAGCTGAATCCAATAGTGACATAGGCGACGTTGCCACATTAACGGTTTTTTCCCTAAGCTACCGAGTTTTTACATTTTAAATAGGAAGCATATGTTTTTATTTAATTTAAGATACCCTAATCTCTATCTTCAACTGTTTTTCCAATATGGCAGTCTGAATTTTGCTATTTTGAATCTCTAAGGTTCTGTAGGTTCAAAACGGGTTTTTACAGTGCAAAACGGATTTCCCTTTGCTATTTTCGCTTTTTATAAGCTTTTAAATTACTCTCATTTTAAAATTTTTAAAAGTTACTTATAGAATTTTACATTGTTTTATAATTTTAAAGTAAGTACCATTAAAGAGCCCATAAAGAACTAAGATAGTATATAAAGTGAAATTCAGTTGCCGCTGTGAAAAACCGTTTTGAATCTACAGAACCTTAGAGATTCTGAAGATTCTGAGATTCTGAAGCTATAACTGCCAATATATCGTGGCACTGTTTTTAGATTTTTGTATTGCTTTTAGACAATGGCCCAGGTAGTCCAGTATTATTGCTAAGCTACAAAGAGTTATTTGAATGTATGATAAATTTTCCGGAAAAAAATCTAGACACCAAGTTTTGTCGACTTCAAACAAAAATATTGACCCTCACTGGTTATAGTACCTTATTACCTGAAGCAAAAACTGTTTTAAATACATTTTATTACAAATTTAAAAATAAGTGGATTTCTGCAAATAGAACAAAACAAAGATTTTTGGACAACAACAAAGAATGGATAAAAACAAAAGTTGAATTTAAAAAGAATAGTGCTATTGGCAAAGGTCGAAAATTACTTAATTTTGAAGCTTGTTCTGAGACAACCAAACGATTAAAAACGTCAAAATTGCGAGAAAATTTTTCTACACAAGAGTTAGTTTATGCAGCTCAAATGGGATACCGAAAAGAACATGAATTAGAGGCATCTAATGTACTTAAATCCATTTATGCACAGCCATCAAAGGCCAAAGAATATTCCAGTTCCCTGTTAAACCAAAAAAATACTTATATGAAGCTTAGTCTAGATAAGGCAGTATCACTTATCATAGAGGGCAAATTTACTAAATATCAACACAAATTGTTGAAAAAGCAGGCGGAGGATAATAATTGTTTTATGTACCCCTCTTATGATAAGGTACTTGAAGCCAAGAAAAAGTGTTACCCCGAAAATATTTGTGTATCCGAAAGTGTAGCAGAAGTTCCACTTCAATCATTACTAAATCATACAACTAAGAGGCTTATAGATGTACAACAGGATATACTTAAAACTTTGGTTAATAAAAACAATATTCTAAACTTGACTTTAACATGCAAGTGGGAGTTTGATGGGTCATCTGGACAAGCAGAATATAAGCAACGGTTTCAAGATATGTCATTGTCAGACTGCAGTATCTTTTTTACATCTTTAGTGCCAATAAAACTCAGTCTTAGTGCCAGATCTGACGTAATAATATGGCAAAATTGCAGGACTTCGTCAACAAGATATGACCTCTGAAAATTCAATTCGCTGGAAACCAAAGAACTAACACTGACCAAAAAAAAAAATATGGATGAACAAATAAATAACCTAGTTCCTTTTCAGTTCTTTTTTCCCGAAAATAATATTCACATTAGTGTATCATTCAACTTGTACCTCACAATGATTGATAGTAAGGTGGGAAATGCTTTAACTGAAAATAATTCCACCCAAAGATGTTTTATATGTGGGGCATCCTCCAAACAATTCAATAATATTGATGCTATTCTCCAGAGACCCGTTATTAATAATGCTTATTTAAAATACGGTTTATCCACCTTGCATGCTTGGATACGTTTTTTTGAGTCATTGCTGCATTTGGCTTACAAAATCGATATTCAAAAGTGGCAAGCTCGAAATGCTCTTGATAAGCAAATAGTCCAAAACTCAAAAAAACGTATTCAAGAAGAATTTCATTCACGATTAGGACTAATAGTGGACAAGCCCAAGCCAGGTTTTGGTTCTTCAAATGACGGCAACACCGCTCGCAAATTTTTTGAAAATGCGAGCGTTGTTGCTGAAATTTGTAAAATCGATAAAAACCTTGTGCACAGATTTCATATCATATTACAAACCCTATCATCTGGGTTTTATATAGATTTACCGAAATTTCAAATGTACGCAATTGAAACTGCAAGACTCTTTACTAGGTTGTACTCTTGGTACCCTTTACCAACTTCTGTACACAGGGTGTTAATGCACGGAGCAGAGACAATAGACGCATTTGAAATTCCTATAAGACAATTGTCGGAGGAGGCACAGGAGGCGAGGAATAAAGATATTAAAAATTATCGTTTAAGTTTTTCTAGAAAAACCTCTAGAAAAGATAATTTACAAGATATATTTAGTCGTCTCTTTGTCTCCTCCGACCCTGTCATTTCTAGTTTACGCAAAACACCTGCTAAATCAAAAAAAAGTCTTCTGCCTGAAGCTGTAGCTTTACTAATTTCGCCAACAGTTGACGAAAATGTTTTAAATTTACATGAAGTTAGCTCTTCAGATGAAGAACTTTAGTTAGGCTTTTAATTTTAGATACAGGATGCCATTTTAAAAACGTTTAATGTAAATATTTCTAAAAGTAAAAATAAAATATGAAAACACAATTTTGTACAAATGTTATACTAAGGTAGGGGAACTAGAATTACCATATTTTGTTTGCGAAGTATGTGATCCATATGCGACCTTATAAAAACACAGTTTTATTTATTATGATTATACTTTATGTTTGACCCTGTATTGAATATAGTATTTAAAATATTGAACCATAATAATGGTACATTTAGTAATTGTGTTTTTCTAAGTTTTGTACTTTCAGAAATATTCGGATTGAAAGGTTTCAAATTGACACCCTGTATAATTGTTGCAAAAGATTTTGGTTAATTTGGTAACTTTTTTTATTGTTTAATTTAAGATTGTCCCAACAATAGTTCATAGATACATTTATTTAATGTTTAGTGTTTTACAATTAAAGGTAACGTTTAAAAGTCACATAAAGTTTTTTTATTTGTCACCCTGTATAAAAATAAAATTTAAAAATAAGTGTAAAACATTTAAACAGTTGCTTTAGGTTAATTACACAATAAAATATTATTTTAACATAAAAAGACTAACTTAATTAATTTATAGCACGTTTTTGCATAATTCGACCAGTGTGCGCCGCGCGCGGTTAATAGTGTAGCGTATTTAACTTTTTCCCAAGGTTCGCATTTTATTACAACTATTAGGTGGGACGGTCAAACGAATAATTTATTTTCTGAAATATTTTTGGGGGGTCATTGACCAAATGACCCTATGGAGAGCCGCTACTGACATAATCTATAAAAAAATGAAATATGACATTTAATTAAGCCGCCATTTTGTTCCATCATAAGGACTCCTCATCAAAATTTTACCAGTTTATCCTTATATTAATCTTAATTTTTGTGCAAAATTTGAAAACAATCGATGAAGTAGTTTTTTATACTGATTTTCTTAACGTCTTTTTAGGCTGCCACTTTGTTCTTGAATTAGTATCAACTCATCCCCATATCACAACTAATTTGTCTGGGGTAAATTGTATAAGTAGTTGTTTAGTAGTATTTTCTTTACATTTTATTAAGCCGCCATTTTGTCATATTGAATTTTTACCAAAATATTGCCAGGTTATCCTCATATAACCCTTAATTTTTGACCGAAATTTAAAGTCAATCTGATAAGTAGTGTTTAAGCTATGCCGCGAACTAACAGGCAGACAGACAAACCGACAGACGGACTGACGGAATTGATAAAATATGTTTTTTTTCATCTAGAAGTGAATCTAGTGAAGATATATAAAACGTAAGAGGGTGATTTTCTCACAATTACAAACATTTCGTTCGGCCACCATCTTGAATTAGTACCACATTTACACATACTTTGAAATCAATTCATTAAGTACTTATTTCAGGCTGAATTTTTAAATATTTTATTAAGCCGCCATTTTGTTCCGCCATCTTAGTTTCGTACCAAAATTTTGCCAGTTGATACCTACATGATTAGATAAATTGGATAAGTAGCTTTTTAGTAATAATTTTTTGAACATTTCACTACGTCGCCATATTGGATTTTTACTAAAATGTCAAACCAGACAGATAAACCGATGGAATTGAGAAAACATGTTTTCTAGGGACCCTGAAACGTAAAGATCTGAAAAAATCTCTGATGGTGATTTTTTCACAGTTACAATACTTCTTTTTTACGGGGGAAGTAAAAAATAGCCTTTTTCTGATGTTTGACTAATAAGAAAAAGGAAAGGATAATGTTAAGAGAAAAATACGCCAAATGTGATTAGAATCCTAAAAAACTGTAGATGGTTCATTTTCATTAAAAATTTTTTTAAAATGATTTATTTATAGGACACGAGATTTTTGACATTTGTTTTTACCTTGTAGATGCCATTTTCTGATAAAACAATCACCGACACTGTATTTTCTTCCCGCGAATTCACATCCCAAAACAATTTTTTTTTCGACACTGGATCGCCACACGTTAGAAGTGACCGCAGCAGCTTCAAGATAAAAATTAAATTTATAGCACTCTAAAAACCACAGCGTCTTACTTTATTACATTATAATTTCGACAGTTAAATGGTGCTGTTATTTTAAAGGTACGCATAAACTTGATGAAAAAATATTTATATGTTTTGTAAGAAAACAACTTAATTTAGAAGCTCAGGCGTCTTTAATTTCGGTAATTGGCCACAGATGATAGGTTAAGAGATTCTGCTTTTGAGCCAACTAAAAATAATAACTCACTCATGATAAATTAAAAACTGCGTGCCATTGCCTATCTCCCACAAATTATGAAATTCTAATTGTGTCAATATTGACCCGCAATTATAGCCATTGTTTAAGTCTGGTATGTTTATTAGATGTTGGTTTATTAGACGTGTTGTTAATATGCCGCATTATAATTCAGCAAGTTTTTCCTATTACGGATGAATAACTATTTTTTTCTTGATTTGTGCGGCATGTGTTAATATTCATTAATTTGATAAATATACAAGGCGATTCAAAATTAATCATACATTCCAATTATATAAGAAAAAAAATCGGTAAATTAGCCTTTACCCGGAACTGTCCAAGTTTTAAATTAGTGTTCACTGGATAGCAGGCTTTTTTATAATTTAGACGCATAGCCATTGTCCTTAAATTCTTCTTTGGGTCAAACATAAAGTATTAAAAAAACGGAAATTGATGTTTTATAAATATCTCTAATTTTCTAATTCTAGCTTTCGTGTCCGGAATTTCTGCGTAACATTAAGTCCATAATCTTTTGGCATCGCCTATAAAATAATATAAAATAGAAAACACGCTTTATATACATTTCTTTGTCAATTGCAATATAATTTATCAAGTATATCCCCGCTCATGAATATATGAAATACTTAGGCTAGTTTCCATTGCTCCTAAGAAGTGTCTTCATTTAGGCATGCCTTAAATACTTATAAAATTAGAGCTTGGAACTATTTTTCGGTCCGCATTTTAATATTTCCCTGTATATCCTGCTCGGTTCACGAAAGTTTTTGCTCTTCTAGGTACTTTGTCTTCTTCTACTCGTTCTCTCGTTTGGTGTTGGTCTTTATGTTCAGGCGCGAATCTAAGATTTAAGACTAAGCAGGCTAAGGTACCTAAGCCTTTTTTGTTTAATTTATAATATGAATAATAATGTCTAGTAAGTTTTCATTGGGGCGTAAACTCCTAGCCTCCACCATTATAAAAATAAGGCACCCTTTTAACAAGAAATTATAATACGTATAGACCTTAGAGTAAGAATAAATATAGAGTTCATTATTTACATATTTAGCCACTGCCAAGAATACCGCACAGTATAAGATCGATCGTACGTCGATGCCAAGCCTAGCCAGGAACACCAATGTTTAGACCCATTTATATTACGGTGAATATGTTTAAACATGATGCAATAAAATTTTCATACAAAGAATAGTAATGTGTTTCCAGTATTAGTTTCTAAGCAGTATAAAGAAATTACTTTTATTGCAAAATAATAAAATACCCAAAGCCTCAGATCAAATTACACCAGTAACAAGAGTTTTAGTTAGATATTGCAAACCCGATCGACAACTCCACGTATTAGACCATCCCACGGCGGTATTAGACCATCCCACTTTCATTGACCAGGGATTCTTATAGTAAGAAAGTATAAGTCTACAGTAAAAATTGTTACAGGGTCACGTGACCGGCGTGGCTTAAAAACCAACAGCGGATCGTGGAACTACAATAAATTTTAACATTAAAGAAATTAATTTGCTAAAAAATATTTTATTAGATACCAAGCTTTTCTTAGCGTCACTACTGTATGTGTTTTAATGTATTATTGTGTATTTGTTGATATGGTTCAAATCTTCTAATTAATTATGCCTTACTTCAAAAAGCAGCTTTCTAAAGGTGCGGTAACATTAGAAGAACATTGATTTTTTAAATATTTAATAAATAAGTTTTATTTACTTTATCTTGGATATTGCGAAACTAGGAGCTTTAGTTGACCTAACTATGGTGCGGCAATGTGAGTTTGTAAAAAAATGGCCGTTTAAGTTTTGAATTTTCTCTTAATCACCAAGTAAATAGCAAGATTTCCTTTTCCCGGAGATATGTCTAATGGAAGCTTATTCATTTATTTTGGGTCACATAACGTAGTGACCAATCCGGTTCAGTATAATAGAACGTTTCTTTCGTCGGGGGTCATGTGAGAATCCTCAGAAGCAAAATAATACAAGAAAGACTCTGAGGTGATTTTTTGACGACTACAGTGGTTTTTCCTATCAGAGAATTAAAATAATTATAGAATATATCTATACTATATTAAAATAGTCAAAGAGCATCTCACGCTCAAAAAAACGTACTGCGATTTCGAAAATCACTAGATTTTGGATGAAATTTGAGGAAATAATAAAGTTTCGGATGGTTTCGTGTCTTTTTTTATTTTTCACTTGAGTTGGGCCAATTTTGTATATAAGCGTTGTCAGGTAAAGGAATTTAAATGGTGATTCTTTGGGTATTAAAAATAAAAATGTGTTCGTAAACATGTTTTAAACTGGTTAGAATTTAAGATTTAGGATATTGAAAATTAAAAAAAACCTTTTTTTTTTAATTCTAGCTGGCTATTTTATTCTTATCTTATAGCTCTCTCTTTTTTACATTCCTCGCAAGAGGAAAGTATTTAGTTGCAAAAAAGCTTGTTTTCTCTAAGGTTTTTTTAAAGATCATATGATGATGACGTGGTAACATTTTGGTAAAAATTCAATATGGCGAAACAAAATGGCGGTCTATTGAAATGTTAAAAAAACTTTACTAAAAAACTGCTTATCCATTTTATCCAAGTTTTGCAAAAAAATTAGGTGTGACATGACCATCTACTGATAAGTTTTACTACAAATCCAAAACGGTGGCTTAATTAAATGTTTAAAAATATTTGAAAAAAGTACTTATCGGATTGATTGATTGATGACATCTCCATTTTGAATATTTATTACTAAAAATATCGATTTTTATTCAAATCTGTATAAATGTTAAAATTCGCTCGCAATCTAGGCATTCCTACTTTCGGTTTTTAAATATTTATTAAAAATTTATGATATGTATTCTCAAATCTGTATAAATGGTAAAATTCCACCTCCATGTTGGCATTACAATTTTGAATTTTTAAAATGTTGACAAAAACTCATGATGTGCAGTCTTAAATACCTCTAAATCCCGAATTTTAATCAAATCTACAAACATTTTGAAATTAGTCTGCTATGTTGGTGCCGCCATTTTTAATTCTCAAATATTGACTAAAATTTCATAACTCACATTCTTAAATACTTCTAGATACTGATATTTCAGTCAAATCTGTACAAATGACAAAATTCGTTCGTTATATTCGCGCCACACAAATGTTAAAATCATCCGTTCCACCTGTTGACATTGTCATTTTGGCACCGCTATTTTGAATTTTTAAAGGCTGACACTCTTAAATTTTCCTAGGCACCAATTTTCAGTTTAATCTACACAAGTAACAAAATTCGTCGGCCGTATTGGCGCCGCCATTTTGGATTTCTAAACGTTGACTAAAAAAATTCAGATTTTTTATATCCAAAAGTGTATGCGTGTCAAATTGGAAAATAATTGGTAATGAAAGTGGTGAAAAATCTATTACAAGATTTGAACCAGACATACAAACATACAACCAGACGAGTAGGAAGCCAATAAACGCGTGGTAAAAGCACTGATTATAGTTTAAAACTCTAACAATAGTATTCACTAAAGAGGTTTAAATTTAGACAAGGTGTAACTTGACAGTTACAGCTTTAAGATGACATTTTTAACAACTGAACAAATATTTTTTGTAAATATCACAATTACAAAATAACAGTGACATAAGGCAAATATAACTAAAAACTAAAGTTTAATGATATATAAATAACTATTTTCCTTTTAAACTTACCTAACTTATTGGTTTGATTTTAATGGTGAACTAGGAAACGATTATTTCTATGATATTTGTGAAAATACCTATTTGCCTCATTAAGGAATAGGTAAGAATCCTTCCTTTTGTCAACGATAATGAAGCATGGCCCATTTCTTCATTCACATCAAATATTTTAACAGGTCGTCATTTTTTTTCGCCATATTGAATTCATACTAATATTTTTTTGTATCACACGTAATTTTTGTGGAAAATTAAATAAAATTAAAGTTAATCGAGTAAGTGTATTTTTAGCTATACCGGAACAGACCGACCGACCGACCGACAGTAATGGAAAACATGGAAATCTGTAAAAACCCTGAACGATGATTTTTTCACGATTAATGATATTTCCTCATACGGGAAGTGAAAACTCGCGCCGCCACTGGCATTCGTCAACAAATGGCCGCGGCTTGAGCATGGGTCATCCCCACTTCTTGTTTTATCGTAAACATTGGTCGATAGAATGTGAAAAATAGGGGAACTATGTTGGCGCATACCCCTAACGTTGACGAGCTACAGGCTAATATTTAAAAATAATAAACTTTCAGCAAGCTCTGGTGCTTTCAAGATTTCCTTTACCCTTATGAATCTTTTCTTTTATTAGTAATAGTGAGGTGTGACCCAATTTATACAATTACCTATACAATTTTTTTGAACGTTTTATCTGGCCTCCATTTTCTTCTGATATATTGAATTCGTATCAGAATTTTACCTGTTTACCTCTATATCACACTTAATTCTTACACAAAATTTAAATCAAACAGGGAGTCAAGCCCTGTTTTGCCATTTTAGATTGGTATCAAAATGTTACCAATTCATTCCTATGTAACAGTTAATATTTGTGCAAAATTTGAGGTAAATTGGATTATTAGTTTTCTGGTAATACTTTTATTACCATTTCACTAGGCCGCTATTTTGTTCCGCGATATTGGATTTTTACCAAAATGTTACCAGGTCACCCCATGACGCTTAAATTTTGATTTAATGAAATCAATCAGGTAAGTAAATTTTAAACTACGCCGTCAGTTCTCGAACAGACAAACCGACGGAATTGGAAAAATATTTTTTTTTGATATCTAGAGACATGGAAATGTGAAGATTTATAAAAACCTGGGAGGATAATTTTTTCACGAAATTGTTTACGAAAATTTTACTAGCTCATTTCTACGTAATAGATGATCTTTATGCAAAATTTGAGGTAAATTAGAGTTCTTTAGTATTAATTTTTTTAACATTTTCACTAGGTCTATTCTCAGGTCTTCTCCATTAATAAACTTAATTTTTTATCATAAATTGAAATTAATCAGATACGTAGTTTTTTAGCTATAGTTAAAAGCAGTGTTATCGTGCGGGTCATACGATTTATCAACGACAATCTTTTTAAGTTTGTTTTTCTTTTATTACGTGTAATCATATCCTCCGCATAAAATCCGGAAGATGAATTAGATAGACCTATGATATTTTCATATGAAAAAAGAGGATAAACATATAAATACCAGCATGTTGCAAAAATCTTTGAGCGATGTCACTTCAAAGTCAGATTGACAAGTCAGTGACAAAATGAGTAATAGAAAACAATTTTCGGTTTTTTTTTGCATCCACAAGTGAAAAAAATGGTATTAAATCTAATAAAATATTACGAAAATGAAAATTCACCGGGCAATATCCAGGAGACAGTAGCCAAAGCTCTGGGAATCGGTATAATGACTGTGCAGAAAATTGTGCATGAAAAAAAGCATAATTTACTACCGAAGAAGATTAAGAAATGGACACGAAAAAAGCTAAAGACAGAAGACTTAAGTGACAGTGTAAAAATGGATGCTCGTAATGCAATTTACGATTTAGACACATCGAAAACTAATATAACCCTTCAAATTTTAAAAGAAGCTTTAAAAAATCGAGGTATATTGGAAATTGGACTAAAATCGTTGTCAAAATTAATAAAAATGTCGAGTTTTTCGTATAAAAAGGACTGTAATAGAAGATTTTTATGCGAGTTGCCACATATAGCAAGTCAACATATCCAGTTTTTAAAGACATACACGGAAAATGTTAATTCCAAAATTGAGAAAAGTGGTATTTTTAGACGAGACTTGTATATTTTCTAATGGAAGTGGTTCGAAATCTTGGCCGGACGAGTCTGTAAAAAGTGTCAAGAGAAAAAAGGGATGTGGGACGTGAAAACGGTTCATCATTTGCATGCAGGTTCTTCAACAGAATTTCTCCCAGGTGTGAGTTTACCGTTTTCTTCAACATCCAAAAGTATGGACTACCATGATAATATGAACTGTGAACTGTTTAAAAAGTGGTTAAAAGAACAACTGATTCCAAATTTAGATGCTCCATCTTTAATCATTCTGGACAATGCTTCTTATCATTCGAGAATCTTAAATAATCAACCTACTTCATCCTGGAAGAAAAGTGATATTTATGACCACTAAAACAAAAACAAAATCCTTTACCCAATATGCTGAAACTAGAACTTTTTTAATGGCAAAATCTATTAAACATATATATGCCGTAGATGAAATATGGAAAATGGACATGAGGTTTTACGACTGCCGCCATACCATGCCGGTTTAACGCAATAGAATTAATATGGGCTGGGGCAAAATCATATTACGAACAACACGTGAACGATAGTCTTACATCAGATGAAGTGCAAATTGTTTGGCAAGATTCATTAAATTATATTACGGCGGAGTAGTGGAAGAAATCTGTGGAACATACAGAGAAATTAATATGGGATTGGTGGAATCGAGAACGAGTTCTAGATCGTCGAAATAGCACCAATGATCATTGCGCCATTTGAGGACGACTCAGAAGATGAGGACTTTTTAAGTGATGATGATATTTTTTAGTCTATAGTATTAAAAAGTTTCTGAAGGACTATATTAGTCTTTGACGTGTATAAATCATAAATTGCATTATAAATATACATTTCTTAATCTTCTTCGGAAGTAAATTATGATTTTTTTCATGCACAAGTTTCTGTACATACCTTATACCGATTCTCAAAGCTTTTGCCACTGGCTCCTGGATTTTAGCCAGTGAATTTTAATTTAAAATTTTTTTATTAGATTTGACATCACTTTTTTGCTTACTTTTTTAGTACATTTGTAATTTTGTAGGCAATAAATAAATAATTATAAAATACTTGGTCTGATTTTAAAGCGTGTTTAAAATAAGTAAATTTTATTTATTAATTATAAAACCAAATTTGATATATAAAAATCGGTAAAATCGCTTTACTAGAAACTCGGGGCTAACGAAAAATACAGGCTATATATATATATATATATATATATATATATATATATATATATATATATATATATATATATATAGCCTGTATTTTTCGCATGCATGGTCCCTAATTTTAGACTGAAATTTGAAGAAATCGGATAAGTAGTTTTTTAGCTATGCCGCGAACAGACAGACTGACGGACAGACATACCTACAGACAGACGGAATTGAGAAAACATGTTTTCCGGCATCTAGGGACCCTTAAACGTAAAGATCTGAAAAAATCTCACGAGAGAAGTAATAACTAATTATCTTGTGTTTTTAACAAAAGTGTATAATATTTTTGCAAAATAAATTTTTTTTGGTATCACAATACAAAAAAAAACAAGTTTTTTTTGCACAGGGGATGGCCCGCATTTAAATAAATGACGCTATATAAGTGGTTAGATTTTGAGGTCAAGCGGGGCTCATAATTTTTGGTGATTGATAAAAAAATCTCACTTTCATTAAGTGGCTGTATAAACAGAACATATCCTGATTGTTCCACTGATTCGAACCGCCTTCCGACTTTATTAAGGCTCTTGCCATTTTCTGTATTTTTGTTTTTGTCAACCAAAAAATTTTAACCAACCATTTAGCGAATTTTCTTATTTAGTCCCTCGGCATTTAATATATAAAATAATATAAAGTGGCTATCATAGCCCATCGAGATTTAACAGCTCGATAAAAGAATCACACAACATTTTGGTATTCACTGTGTTTTCTGATTTGATTCATAATGTTGGTGACCTTTGGACCCGCACGATAAGACCGCATTCGACTATATGCCGCGAACAGAAAGAAAAACCGACGGAATTAAGAAAATATGTATTTTGACATCTATGGATCCTAAAACATCAAGATTTGTAACAACCTGGAAGGGCCCTTTTGCAAGGGAAGTAACAATCAAAATATTGAAAAAGCTGTCATATTTGTTTTTGAAATTTCTCTATAGATTGTATAATTATATCAAATCAAAAATAAAAATTGCGTGTGTAAATTTGCGGATGATTGTACTTGTCAAAAATTTGCATAATCTTATTGTACTCGAAATTGAAACACACCTCACGGAACCTTAATATTTTACCTATCAGTGATTAAAAACATGTTGCCGCTACCTACATTATGTTTCAAAAGAAATCCAAATTGGTCACCTATTATCAATAAGCCCCTATGAATGTTGAGAGATTCCTTTGAGCATGTTGGTTTTCTGCTAAATACAATAATATGTTTGTTTACTAACCTTTGTAAAAATTTAACCATTCACGTAACAATATATCAAACGTCTAGCAACTAATGATGGCTTAAGTTGTTGAATTTTATAGTAATACATTGTGAACACTTACATCTGCATTATAACTGCATTAGAAAAAGATCAGATTTTTTAATCTTCTAAGTCACATGAATCACTAGAAAAATATTTGCAAACGATTTTATTGGCTTTTACTAAACTAAACTTCGTCGATAATAGTACTGGAATAAGCAATAACAATGTTACCTTCTTTGGTAAAGCATAAACGCAGTGGATTGATAGTCGAATAATGGTATAAATACAAGGTAGTTTTTTATATGGTTTATAGATAATGGAACTTTCCTTGGATGTTACTAGTTACTTTCTTACAGTGTGTGACAAAAAAAAAAACAACATAAATGTAAAAAGTTGAAATGAGAAAAAATCAAAACAGGGATTGAGTGGTTGGGAATTTGATCCTCGAATCCATCAATATCATATTTATTTGTTACATATGCTGAAAAGGTAAAAAAAATTCTACTCTTTGAATAAATGCAGATGTAACTATAAATAGTTAGGCTTAGATTATGCCAAATTGAAATTACCTTCCTACGTTTCGCATGTGATTACACAAAGAATCTTTAGAGATCTTCAGTGCACAAAATCAGAATATTGAATGAGTCCCGGGGGACAGAGATGTCACACTGCTTTATCAGGTCGTGCATTTTAGATCCTGGAGCTTAAATTATGGAATAAAATATTCGTATTAAAACCAATATGACTAGTTTATTATAACAATAATTAGTATGTATAACAATAGCGTGTTAAATGTAAAAATGTAACTATTCTTTGAGGGTGGTAGACAATGTTTGACGATGAAAAGAACTTGACGGGTTTGTATTGTCTTCACTGTTTATTTCTACTAGCTAAGGTACAGGTCTATTCAGAAAAAAAGTGGTAGACTTAATGTATTCTTGTGTAAGAAGGATTTTCTTTGCCACAAAAAAAAATTACTTTATTTGTCAAAGTCACAATAATCTTTTTCGATATATTTTTTAACATGTGTGTATAAATATAGTCAAAAGCGGTGTTATCGTGCCGGTCATACGATTTATCAACTTTTTAAGTTTGTTTTTCTTTTATTACGTGTAATCATATTCTCCGCATAAAATCCGGAAGATGAATTAAATAGACCTATGATATTTTCATATGAAAAAAGAGGATAAATATATAAATACCAGCAGTTGCAAAAATCTTTGAGAGATGTCACTTCAAAATCAGATTGACAAAATGAGTAATAGAAAACAATTTTCGGATTTTTTGGATCCAGAAGCGAAAAAAATGGTATTAAATCTAATAAAATATTACGAAAATGAAAATTCACCGACCAATATCCAGGAGACAGGGAATCGGTATAAGGACTGTGCAGAAAATTGTGCATGAAAAAAAGCATAATTTACTACCGAAGAAGATTAAGAAATGTACACGAAAAAAGCCAAAGACAGAAGACTTAAGTGACAATGTCAAAATGGATGTTCGTAACGCAATTTATGATTTATACACATCAAAAACTAATATAACCCTTCAAGTTTTAAAAGAGGCTTTAAAAAATCGAGGCATATTAGAAATTGGACTAAAATCGTTGTCAAAATTAATAAAAATGTTGGGTTTTCGATATAAAAAGGACTGTAATCGAAGATTTTTATGCGAGTTGCCACATATAGCAAGTCAGCGTATCCAGTTTTTAAAGAAATACAAGGAAAATGTTAATTCAAAATTGAAAAAAGTGGTATTTTTTTACGACACTTGGGTATTTTCTAATGTTAGTGGTTCGAAATCTTGGCAGGATGATCTGTAAAAAGTGTCAAGAGAAAAAAGGGATGTGGGACGAGAAAACGGTTCATCATTTTGCGTGCAGGTTCTTGAACAGGATTTCTCCAGGTGCAAGTTTACTGTTTTCTTCAACATCCAAAAGTATGAACTACCATAATAATATGAACTGCAAACTGTTTGAAAAGTGGTTAAAAGAACAACTGATTCCAAATTTAGATGCTCCATCTTTAATCATTCTGGACAATGCATCTTATCATTCGAGAATCTTAAATAAACAACCTACTTCATCCCGGAAGAAAAGTGATATTTATGACTAGCTAATAAAACAAAAACAAAATCCTTTACACAATATGCTAAAATTAGAACTTCTTTTAATGGCAAAATCTATTAAAAAACCAACGATATATGCCGTAGATGAAATATTACGGTAAAATGGACATGAGGTTTTAAACTGCCGCCATAACAAATCATATTACGAAAAACACGTGAACGATGGTCGTACATCAGATGAACTGCAAATTGTTTAGCGAGATTCATTAAATTATATTACCCCGGAGTACTGAAAGAAATCTGTGGAACATACGGAGAAATTAATATAGGATTGGTGGAATCGAGAACGAGTTCTAGATGTAGAAATAGCACCAATGATCATTGCGCCATTTGAGGGCGACTCAGAAGATGAGGACTTTTTAAGTGACGATGATATTTTTTAGTCTATAATATTAAAAAGTTGCTGAAGGATTATATTAGTCTTTGACGTGTATAAATCATAAATTGCATTATGAATATCCATTTTTGCATTGTAACTTAAGTCTTTCGCCTTTGGATTTTTTCGTGTACATTTCTTAATCTTCTTCGGAAGTAAATTATGTTTTTTTTTTCATGAACAAGTTTTTGTACATTCCTTATACCGATTCTCAGAGCTTTTGCCACTGGCTGCTGGATATTAGCCAGTGAACGTTAATTTAAAATTTTTTTTATTAAATTTGACACCATTTTTTTCTTACTTTTTTAGTACACTTGTAATTTTGTAGGCAATAAATAAATAATTATAGAATACTTGTTCCAATTTTAAAGCGTGTTTAAAATAAGTAAATTTTTTTATTAATTATAAGACAAAATTTGATATATAAAAATCGGTAAAATAGCTTTACCAGAAACTCGGGGCTAACGAAAAATACAGGCTATATATATATATATATATATATATATATATATATATATATATATATATATATATATATATATATATATGCATGGCCCTTAATTTTAGAGTGAAATTTGAAGAAATCGGATAAGTAGTTTTTTGGCTATGCCGCGAACAGACAGGCTGACGGACAGACATACCTACGGACATCTAGGGACCCTTAAACGTAAAGATCTGAAAAAAATCTCAAGGGAGAAGTAATAACTATCTATCTTGTGTTTTTAACAAAAGTGTGTAATATTTTTGCAAAATAAAATATTTTTGTTATCACGATACAAAAAAAAACAAGTTTTCTTTGCACATGGGTGGCCCGCATTTAGATAAATAACACTGTATAGGTGGTTAGATTTTTAGGTCAAACGGGCTGATAATTTTTGGTGATTGATAAAAAAATCTCACTTTCATTATGTGGCTGTATAAACAGAACATATCCTGAGTGTGCCACTGATTCGAACCGCCCTCCGACTTTACTAAGGCCCTTGCCATTTTTTTGTTTTTGCCAACCAAATACATATTTAGCGAATTTTCTTATTTAGTCCTTCGGCGTTTGATATATAAAATAGTATTAAGTGGCCATCTTAATAATATTGCGTAATATAATAAAAAAAAACTATTTTCTTTCTCCCTGTATATTTGTCCATCGAGATTTAATAGCTCGATAAAAGAATCACACAACATTCTGGTATTCACTGTGTTTTCTGATTTGATTCACAATGTTGGTGACCTTTGGACCCGCACGATAAGACCGCATCCGACTATATAAAAATGCCTGGTCAACAATCCGTAGTTGAAAAAGCCCAGATATCTACCAGGACAGAAGAAGGTTGGTCTATTTGTGCCCTAGTAGAGTAACACGGAAGAAGTAAAAGACCATTTTAAAAATCAAAAAGCGATGGGAGTTAGAAGGAACATTAGAAAGCAAAGCAGGTTCGGGATATTTTTTTCCAACGCAGAACAAGATGCGGCCCTCATAGGTAATCTGACACCTTTAAGGGCGTAAAAAATAATTTATTCTTTTTACAATCTCTTTGTAATAAATGAGTTTTTTAAACGACTCTTTCGTTCACAGCTTTCAAAAATATATATTTAAAAATCAGTTTCCGATTTTTTTGAAATCACGTCCATAACTGGGTTAAATATATTTTTACCTTTTAACAATACTTCCTTAAATACATTTTGAAGAAGATTTTAAAATTCTTTCGTCAAAGACTTAATGATCAACCATTAAATCCTAAAAAAATGTAAAATAGCAATTTACTTTTTCTACAATATCTCATTAACTAAATGATATTTTAAAACGATTCTTTCGAAACTCTACCCTAGAGGGGTTAAAATTCATTATTTCAATATAGAATGACATTTGTAAAAACTCTATTTAAATCTAATTCATGAATTTGTAAGGTTAGGAAAATATTTCTTTAATATTTTATGTTGTCATTACATTACATTTTTATGAATTATTGTTTTAAGAGTTACCCTTGTGTTTGTGTTTTATTCATATATAACTTAAAATTGAATAAAATATAGTATACATACAAGACAAAATATATATTTTTATTTTTTTAAAGAGCGGTATTTTAAATCTTGGCACAAAGGCGACGGGACCCCTTCGGAACGGTCCTAGCACCAACGCCATAGATTACCAAAAAATTTTTAGATTGGCGACTTCAAGCCTTCTGTCAAAACGCATTTGCAGCGCCGCTCGTGACGCGAGCTCGCAACTTTTTTTAAGGCGCGCTATTTAAAATATAGGCTTTTTAAAAATTATCTTTACAATTGAAATCAATGTTTTATCAAATAATTTAATTTTAGAGCATTTAAACATACGTTTTTATTGAATTTAGTTTAAAATGCTAAAACTAAATTAATTAACCAAACATTGATTTCTAAGTTTGTACATCCAGGGACTATTTTGTCATAGAAGCCCAAATCAAGATATTTGGGAATTACTTGAAGAATAAATGAAATATTAATTTATTTTATATTCAATCATCCAAAAAATCTTGATTTGGGGCTTATATGACAAACTATGCCTTTGATGTAAAAACTTAGATATCAATGTTTTGTTAATTAATTTCGCATTTCAAACTAAATTCTATAAACATTTAAGTTTAAATATTGAAAAATTAAATTATTTGACAAAATACTGATTTCTAAATATATTAATATGGAACTCCATGCTGAAAGTTTAAAAAACTTAACGGTAAAAGGATTGTTTAGTTCAATTACTTTCACATCGCTCTTCTCCGAAACCATGCTGTGAACTTAATGTACCTTGTCCTTGAGGTACACAAGTGTATTTGTAAATTAATAACCATCATAACTAAATCTTTTGGCTACGGAAATAAAAAACAGTTTATAATAACAACATTTATTAAGCTAATTGCTTTACATTTTTAATTCTTCAGTTTTTATTTTTCTGGGATAAATGCCTCTGCCACACCATTTTCTTTAAAATTTTCTTCCAAAAAAACTACTGTCTAAATCTTTTTGTGACTATGAGAGTATAAGTATTTGATAAACACAAAAATCTATCTAAAAATTTATACCTTCACCAGCATATTAAGTAGGTTCCACTGCAGATGTTCCTTGGGCTGTAACTATATCACTTTTAGAAGTTAGCATTTTACTGGTTGTATCAGGGCAAACTGTAAATAAAATAATTCTAAAAAAATGTCAAACAACTACACATTTAAAAAATTCAGAATTTTATTCCTCCAGTCTGTTAAAGATTATATTTAAAAAGTTTAATGACCTTCTATACATACCTTTAAGAAGCAAAGTTGGTACAGCATTGTATTTTAAATTTGTTGGATTCTTTTCAATGGGAAATGTAGCATCTTCTGCAAAATGCTTCTCACAAACTCTAAAGGTATGTCGTGTTTTCCTATCAGATAAGATCTCCAGTTCACTCCCACCAATAGCTTGGCACCACAAATTTCTAATCTGTAAAAGAAAATATACATTTATTCATTTTTTCAAACTAAACAGTTACAAATGCTAAGTATATAAAATTACAGACATAAATCAATTACTCTGAAATAGAAATATAAATAATGCAGACATACAGAAACATTTTTATACTTTTCACAAAGCGCATAGGGGTATAAAACAAATTGTGGAAGTATTCCAAAGAATGTTTAAAGATAGACTTCATTTTTTACATAAAACTATCATATGTCTAGATTTCTTGTTCTTTATATATCAACCTACATAGCTATTAGACGAAAAAGCAAATATGAGTTGGATATAAACAAAACATAAAGTACAACTAGTAAAAAAAAATGATGCTTACATTTATCTTTACACTAATTATTGTTGGAACAACTAACAACAGATAAAATTGTAAATTAAATCAGATTATGTATTGATTTGGATTTGCCCTGCAAAACTTTGTAAAATGATTGCAATACTCTGAGATTATTTATTTTAAATAATATTTATATAAAACTTACCTTCTCATCTTTTGGTAAACAGTGCATTTTTGCAGTATTGTTGGTACTGTTGCACCCAGATCGAACACTTAAAAACCATTGTCAATAATATATGATGCACACCGTTTCAGAACCAATTTAATAAAATTGTGATACTATAGCACCTATAAACAGAAAAACTCTCAAATTATAAAAATCAAAGTTTAAGGACATTAAAGCATAACCAAACAATACAAGTCGTCAACGTCAACTAAATTTGAATATGACTGACAAATGACAGGAAACTTCAAAATCCTCGATACTAGCGACGCTTGCGACGCGAGTAAAAAGTAAAATACAGTTCTGTCAAATGACGAGAGTGCGCATGCCCTGACCAACGTTTTGAATGTTTGGCATATTATAACCTCTAGCAAGTGACAACGTAAAAAAACGTCATGTTTAAAAGCCGGTTGAAATATGATGAAAGATTGATAAGACTTGTACCACTTTTCTCTGAATAAAAGTGTAGGCGCTTATATAGGAGCCTATTACCAGCTGTGCACATTGGTGCGTGAAGGTCGCCATACATTGGATATTTCAATCCTAGGCTTGCTGAAAATGCCGTTATTTTATTCAACTAAGGCTGCTTCTTTGTATTTTCTTTTTCTCCAGTGCTGCTTTCTGTGTAATAATTTTGGCCTCGAGTCACTGAACTCTATTACGTTTAAACCGAGCATTTTTGAGGTTTCTTCTTACTGCGTGTGTTAAAATTGTTCAGAAATTCTTACATTAAGGGGTCTCTTTGTTTCACCTGTATATCAATTGCCGCACTCACAAGGGATATGATGAATGCATTTCTTTCTACCACTAATTGAATTTAGTTTGGTTTTTAATCGACTTCAAAAAAAGGAACCACTCACTCTCTTACTTTTTCCTCTTTACATTTTATTACTAATTGTAGGTTTAAGTGTTACTAATTCATACAATTAAGTTAACTATTTTTAAAACTATTTATATCTTTGTCTTTGACTTAATGTTAAAGAACAGGATCTGACACCACATGTATCTGAATTTGAAGCCTTTTTAATAAAAAAAATCAAAAAAAAGAGGAGGTTATCAATTTAACCCTATGTATTTTTTTTGTTTATGTGCATCTATTACTTTGCAATGGTTTGAGCTATTTGGATGACATTTTCAGGTAATATTTAGAGTATTGCCCGAGTGACCCTACAGCAAGCATAAAAAATATAAAAAATAATGCAATGGCGCTATTTTGAAATTATTTCGGCAATTGGCGGAGACAATTTATATGGCGCTCACAACATCTACAGGAAAAAAGTTATGCATGTTAATATCGTGGTTCACATGATATACGGGTTTTTAATGGCACGAAGTTCAATTGAAAATTTGACTTTATGAAGTCGGTGGCACAGTAAGAAAGACCGTGTCTATTTAATGTGGTATATATGTACCCAGGCAGCACTTTGGCAACGTACCCCTATTTTTGCACCTACCCAACATCCTCTTTATAGTAGACATATCTTTCAGCGGCAACGTTGAATCAACGTCGCCATAACGTCGGAACACTACTAGTTAGAAGAAGTTATACATCCAACGTCGGACGGATCTTGTCACAGAATTTCACTAGAAAAGGTGTATATCTAGGTTGAAAGGACGCTAATCTGGCGACTCCATGAGTAATTATTAAATTGGTAATAACTAATTCACTAACGTAATACTTGATGTTTATACACAATTTGAAATAAATTGAATTAGTAATTTTTTCATACTAATTTTTTTAACATTTCACTAGGCCGCCATTTTGTTTTGCATTTTGGATTTTTACCAAAATATTACCAGATCATCTCCATATGACTCTTAATTTTTGATCAAAAAAGTCAATCGTATTAGTTATCAAGATATGCTGTGAACATGCAGACAGACAGACAGAACGAAAGACAGGCCGACGGAATTGATAAAACATATTTTTCATCTAGGAACGCTAAAACGTAAAAATATGTAAAACCTGAGATTAGTTGTCACACACAATTTGAAATTAACCCATTAGGCAGTTCTTCAGGCTGATTTTTCAAATATTTTATTAAGCCGCCATTTTTTCGGCTATCTTGAATTAGTACCACTACTTTACTAGTTGATACCACAATTAGTTATGGCACACAATTTGAAACCAAAGCATTAAGCAGTTTTTCGGGCTGAATTTTTAAATATTTTATTAGGCCACCATTTTCTGCCGCCATCTTGAATTCGTATCAAAATGTTCAGTTGATTCCAACATAACACTTAAATTTGAGATAAATTGGATGAGTAGTTTTGTTTTGCCATATTTGATTTTTACCAAAAATGCTACCAGGTCGTCTCTATATGAACCTTAATTTTTGACCAAAATTTGAAGTCAATCTGGTAAGTAGTCTTTGAGCTACGCCGCCAACAGACAGACCGACGAAAACATGTTATTTGTCATCTAGGGACTCTGAAACGTGAAGATCTGAAAAAATCTCGGAGAGTGATTTTTTCACGATTAAGAGCAAGTAATATATACTCAAGTTAAAATAAGGAAATAGTTGCCTTTCGACGTTAAATTGCTACTTGGATACAGACTTATTATATAAATATCTGTTTGTGATTAAGTAACTAAGAATTAGTTTGACGCCGACTTCATGAAATCAAATTTTCGATGTGTAATAAAACATTATTTTTATTTAGTTTTTAGGTTTTTTTTAAGTCGGTTCTATTTTTTTATAATTTTTTTTAATAGCTTATAATTTGAAAATATTAAACTATTTTATTATGTATGACATTTGCTAGCAAAAAGTTTGAGTAGCACTGCATTAATTACTTACATTTTTTGATATAATTTTTTTTCACGCAACAATATTTCCATCATTTTGATACCCATTTCTCAAACGCTAACCCGCAAACATGTTCCTCTGAAGTCTCTAAAACAGGCCGACCCCCCTATTAAACGATATTGTTATAAATCTTAAGTGGATTATTAAAATTATAAATTGATGTATAACATAACATAACTTATAAAAATTGTATACAAATACACGAATATAAAATACAAACCCACAGTCAAAACTACAAAGGGGACGGCTTACGGTATAGTTTTATTAATAACTCTCAGAGTAAACAAAAACCTGCGTGAAAGATTATAAATTACGAAAGAAATCAAACAAAACGTCAGCGTGCTCGTTATAATGTAACCGCTAACAATTTGAATTAATGGATGCATACTTCAGACGCGTGCTAGGACCCCTGAACAAGCACGGGCATTTTTGGAGCAAATCTTGCAAAATATTGACATCAAGAAATGAGTATAGCAAACGAATGCTGTTAAAGAAAACAGAACTCGTACGACGCCTGGGGTGATCGCCCACCCCTAAATATCCAGTACCGGATTTAGACTTGTTCAATTATAGACGAATTATTTTTCTATTTTTCGATTTCATTAGAGTTCTGTTACATCATCAATAATATTATGCTGTCACTAATTGCATTTACTTGACATTGTAAAATTAATATGTACCGGGTGTATTTTTATAATTTTACAATTTTTCCTATTTTTATTTAAACAGATACAAAAAACTTTAAATACAATTTTTTTCGCTTACAGGGTAGTTCAACGATGCGGTACTGCCACCAACTTCTTTTTTTAATTGGATCACCCTATATTTTTGTTAACATTGAGATAGAGCTTTTCAGAAATGTATAATATGTCTATATTTAGTTCAGCGGTTTTTGCTCTATATTGCCTTAAAAATCCTAAAATCAGGTTTAATTTATGCGCTTTTAATCATAGTAGCAATGGACCGAAATCTCAGGTTGCTGCGTTAATTTTGTAAACTATGAACGGGTTAATCTAAGTAGCCATAGAAAAAATGAAACAAAACACGTAAACATTTCTGTCGGTCCTGCCGTTTTTAATATAATTTAACTATAATCATTCAACATTGAGATCACGAAATGATCGGAAAAAGGAATAAAGACTATTATTTTATTTCATTATCCTGTTAGCTAATCTTAATAAAATATTAATAAACAAAATTATTTAAAACGGTTTTATATTTTAGAATTTAAGATTTAATTTTATAATATAACAAGTATTTAATTTTATTTTTTTGCAACTTGTAACTAAGAATAAAAAACAATTAACAACAATAACTATTAAACAAATAAACTATAAATTGTATATATGTTCGATATGACCAACGTTATTTTCTAGACATTTTCTATAATCCTGTTACAATTTATTAATTGAATTTGAAATAAAAATTAAAATGATTAGTATTTAAATTACATATGCTTTCCACAATTTTTTCCCCTAAATCTTTCAAGGTTCTGCTTCTTTCTCTATAGACCTCGTCTTTTAAATATCCCCATAAAAAATTATCTAACGGAGTTAGATCTGGGCTATTTGGTGGCCAATAAATAATCCCGTTTAGGTCAATCCACATATCATAGCGATTGTTTTAAAAACTCTCTTACAGGGGCGTCATTATGTGGTGGTGCCCCATCTTGCTGCCATATAAGATTAAAATAACCTTGCAGGGGTACGTTTTCCGAAAGATTCTCATTTGCATTTCATTGCAAAAACCTTAAGTATCTATGCCCATTTAGAGCACCTTCAAACATAATGGGACCAATCACCTTATTTGTGTTTGTTATTTATTATTGTCTTTTAATTTCAATATATACGTGTGGGATTTCAGGTGGCCACAAATGCCTATTTTTTTCAATTATACAATCCGGCATTTGTAAAGGTGTTCTCATCACTCCACCAGATTTTATTAAAAAAATCGTGATTTTCATTTTTTTGAAAAATCAGTTGTTGACAGAAGTTTAATCTTAAACGTTTATAACCTCTTGGACAGGCTTTAATATATACGGAGGATATTTGTATTTCTCAGAGGCGTGCAGTCCATGGAAGCAAGGGAAGCAGTGCTTCCCCAAAACAAATTACAAAATATCTTCTAAAATGTAATTTTTGAAATAGGAAACCATTAATTTAGTTTATGTTAAAAATGCTATAATATTATCTTAATTATCAAGCCCATAATAAATGCGGCCTTGACACCGACCCAGCCATAATAGAATATCGAATAGAATCTACGCGAGCCCGCTAGCTTCTCTGCAGCCAAGCCCTATACGCTTGATTTCCCTTGAATCGAGCCCTAGGTTATTGAACTTTCCACCGGCTGTTTGCCATTTTTGCATTTCAGTCGCGTGCTTTAAGTGGTGGCAGAAGCTACTGTTGGAGTAGGTTCTTTGTTTGAACGGCTATCCGTGTGTTGTGTGATACGTACGTCGCGTCTTACATAGTGCGATATGGAGGACAATAATACGGACGTGGATATGCAAATATCGTCAAATTCGGCTGTCGGTAATAACGTTGAAAATGTTGGAGAATTTAGTAAGAAGAGTGTGTGTGAATGTGTGGCGTGTGTCTTAATAATAAAGGGATTTTCAACATTAAACTTCGCTGATAAGCTTCAAATAATTTCCAAAGGAAGGGCAAAACCGCCTATGAAAAATTTAACCACAAAAATGAAAAACTATATTAGACATTTTTATCCGGAAAAACAATACGAACAATTTAAATGGCTAAATTATTCTGTTGGCCATGTTTACTTTTTGAAAATGAAAAAGGTCTGTGAAATAAAACTGGTTTTTGCGATTTAAACAATTTCCATAAAGCTGTAAAAAGACACATTATGTCCAACGCGCATTTACAGGCCGTCATAAAAAAAAAGTCTTCGGCAAAACTAGAATTGAACACGCTCTTAATAAACAGTTGGAAATTTGTCACCGCCAACCCAATGAACTAGTCGATAAAAATAGGCAAATATTAAGAAGACTTATCGATGTTGTTTGTTTTCTCGGACAGCACGAACTGGGATTTAGAGGTCATGACGAAATAAGGGTTTCTTCAAATAGAGGAAATTTTCAAGATTTACTTAGTTTAATGGTTGAATATGATGCTTACTTAAAAAATCATTTAGAGCAGTCTAGCGTTTTTCGCGGAACGTCGAATCGAATCCAGAATGATTTAATTTCCGCTGTTGCAACCATTATTCCAAAAAGAATTAAGCAGGAGTTTGGCGAGGCGCGGTTCATTGCTATTGTTCTGAACGAAACAACTGATATCACTAATTTTAGCCATTTATCTATAGTAATACGCTACTTTAAAACAGACGGAAGTATTCAAGAGCAATTTTTAGGTTTTAAGAATGTGTTCGAAAATCGTATAGCAGATGCATTGTATACCGTAGTTTATAACGTAACTAAAGAAATCAATGGAGAGAAAAAATTAGTTGCTCAAAGCAGTGATGGCAGGACAATTAGGGGCTCTGCAAGCTAAAGTTCGAGAAACTTTCCCAAGTGCTGTGTTTGTCCATTGTTTTGCTCATAAATTAAATTTAGTTTTATCCCAGTCCATCAATCACATTAAAGAGTGTAAAGTATTTTTCGTTACTTTAAGTGGTATGGCTGCTTTTTTTTCCAAGTCAACAAAACCTACACAAGCTTTGGACTTCATTGTCCACAAACGATTGCCCAAAGTAGCTCCTACTAGGTGGAACTATAGTAACATCTGAAAATCGTGAATCATTTATTGAACTATTTGAGAATATAATAGAAAATAATGAAACGTGGGACTCAGAAGCAATAAATAGTTCGAGGGGGTTTTTGGACTGTTTGAAACGAGATTTTAATTTTAATTATTTTTGAACATATTTTCAGAAATATTTTCATTCTCGGGCAATGTTTTTAGTATGTTACAAACTAAAATAAATGATATTGCTCTTTGCCTAAAAAAAGTGGATGATTTTAAGTCCATGTTAAGCCAAAAAAGAGATGACGTTGACCTATTTTGGGAGAAAACGATGACGTTAAATGTAGAGCCACAAGCCAAGCGTCTTCGAACAGACAAGGTGGGAGATGTTCAAACATAATACAGACGCCTCTTTTATTATTTTATTATTTATGAAATAATCGATCAAATTCAGCAATAAATAAACTATAGATTTAACGGTTTAATTGATTTTAAATTCCTCGAGCTCTGCAATTTTGATGCATTTAAAGGAAAAACTTTTCCAGAAGATGCGTTTACATCTCTTCTTCTTCATTATGGCCAGTTCTTCAACCGAGTGTTACTGCAATCTGAACTAAAAGTGATTTACGAAACTGATGACATTAGCGCAAAAAATAACGTTAAGGAACTAATGCAATTTTTAAAAACAAGGAGCTGGAAGATGCCTACACCGAAGTGTCGAAATTGTGTGAATTAGTATTGACAATACCTGCCACAAGTTCATCAGTAGAACGCAATTTTCAACACTTAAACGTATAAAAAATGTCGTGAGAAATTCAACGGGGCAGGAGAGACTCGCATACATCGCTGTTGTCCATTGAAAATAAACTTCTCCAAAATATGTCGGAACATCGACGTTTTTATGATGACGTCATTTGACGAATTTGCAAAAAATGATCGAATTACATTACAAATAGGTAAGTTTCTAAAAATTGCTTCCCCTCTTAAAATTTCGCTACGCACGCCCCTGGATTTCTTTAAAATATTTGGATTGTGGTTAGTGATTTTCCGAAATACCTATTCGCACATCTAAATCATCCGAAACATTAATAGTTTTATAACATAATGGTATTATTTCTAATTTTTCTTTTTCATGATGAACAACTAATTTAATTTTTGACAAGTGCTTTTTTGTTTCATTTTTTCGATGGCTACCTAGATTAACACTTATTACTTTCGTAGTTTAAAAAGCAAACGCAGCAACCTGCGATTTCGGTCCATGGATAACTGTGATTAAAAGCACAGAAAATAAACCTTATTTCAGTATTTTTAAAGCAATATACAGCGAAAACGGCTGAACCAAATATAGACCTATTATACATTTTTGAAAGGGGGAAAATGAACACTATCCAAATATCAACAAAAATATAGTGTGATCTATTTAAAAAAATGAAGTTGGTGTCAGTACCGCATTGTTGGACAACCATATAAGCGAAAAAAAAATGTTCATGTCGGGTCACTTCAAACCCAACAACTTTTGTACTTAAAGTTTTTTTATATCTGTTTGAATAAAAATAGGAAAAATTGTTAAATTATAAAAATACCCCATGTACTAGGAGATTCGCTTAGTCATAGTAATATTCAAAAAAGGAGATGATCATATCCTCAAATTCTGATTTTCAGTCGAATTTGCATAAACGAAAAAATCTGTCTGCCATGTTGGAGCCGCCATTTTGAATTTTTAAATGATTTCATAATTGGCTCTCTGAAATACCCCAGAATCCACTTATCCGACAAAAATGCACAAATAAAGGGCTTCATGGTTTGAGATTTTGATTATTTTATCTTTTAATTTATTCTGGAAATATTATCACTTGATTTTTTAATTATTTGATTTCAACTCAATATTGCATATACGTTCGAAGATAATATCATTGATTTTTAACTTAAAACCATTCCTGCTTTTGCTGCAATTTTTACATAGGGACTGTTTAATAAAAATTATACAATAATTACAAAAGTTTCCCACCATTTCAAATTTTCGACATGCCCTGTATAAAATATTTACGATTTTTTGCTCTATGGTATCATATTATTGCATTGTCACCAAAGTTACAAATATATTTTTTTTACAAATCCTGTATAAGTTATTTACGATTTTTTTACGCCAATCTTAGTTTTGGAGCAAGCAAAACTTTTCATGAAGAATAATTTTTTTTTCTAAAACCAGTAATAAAAAAGTTTCCCCACATATCAATTTCCTAATTAGTTAAAAAATGCAATCGCACGCAATCTATACGTAAAAAGGGTGACAAGACAGACAAAGTCAGTGTCACAACATTCTAAATCGCATCGAACAAGTTTTATATTGTTTTTGAACAGATAATTTAATTACCTTATATTATTATGTTTAAAAATGCCACTTGGAAACAAACTATGTCCAATTATTTTGAAGATAATATCACTGATTATCAACTTAAAAATATTTTTGCTTTTGCTGAAAAATATTTTTACAATTTAGGCATAGGAACTTTTTAATAAAAATTACACAATAATTAAAAAAGATTTCCAATTTTTTTTACTCTACATACGAAGAAAGCAAGTTGAAGAAATGGCGTCGTTCAATATCACTTAGTTACTTTTTTTAACTAAGGTACTTTGTCCACACTAAGACTTGCACAGAAACTAGCACGACAGATAGGAATGACATGATATATGAAACTTAGGGATCTTTTATCTAAAAACTAACAGCAGCAGTCGAAAATACATGAAAATTAACTCTAGATGGCGCGTTTAGATTAAAACAGCTAAAATGTCATTTAGGGACATCAAATGATAAAATTAGTTTGTCATGTATGTTCCCAAATTCAAATTTTCAATCGAATTGAACCACAAATAACATTTGTTTGCCATATTGGAGCCGCCATCCTGTTTTTTCATACACGAAAGTGTGTGCCTCTTATTCATATCAAAATATTACAATTTACATAAAAAATAAAAAGGATTCGTTAAAAATTAACTTAAGACATCGTCTTAGGTTGGTTTTAATTTGTATATCTTATATATCATAACAATAGGCTACTTGACCAACATGAATGAACAAAAACAAATATTTGTTTGTTATTTATGTAGACATCATCAGGTTTCTTTATAAAAAATCTGTTAGCCTGGGTATTTTAGATGCTGCTCGGTGCATATATGCACTGTTTGATTTCCTGATTTTTGTGGCCAGACTTTTGACGCTTCGAAAATTTAAATAATTCCACTTTCCACGAGTGAACAGTGAAGTGAACACATATACAAATTACTTAAGTCCGTTTTAAATGCTGCAATTCTTTCTTGCAAGTTGCAATAGACTTGAACAAAAGCATGCGCAGTGGCAACTGGCACTGCGCAACTCTACAATTGCGCCTGTGTTCACATTTGTACCTTTTGTCAAACTGCGCATGCCTTTGTTCAAGACTATTGCATATTGCAAAGAAGAATTGCAGCATGTAAAACGGCCTTTAGTCTAAAATTTCCAACTCCAACCCCCTGATTACTGGACTAAGTTGGGAACATCTTGAAACTATGTAAAAAATGTTTCTAATAAACGTTTTTTTTTGCATGGTAATAAAACTGCTCTGAAGAAATGAGAGTTAATTAAAACAGCGCGTGCTGAAAAAGCGCTGTATCAAAAAAACGCGTAACAACTAACCTGGTATAGATCCACCTAGTGGTACCAATCCCCTTGCCTAATAATGTCAACCAAAAGCGCTTTATTTTTTTTTCGTCTGCTTTTGTATTAGCCGTTGTTCTGAAACTTTTTGTAGCCCCTTTTGCAATTTAACGCTTAAACACACATTTGCCGTTTCCAGAATTTCTGCAAGGGGAATATCATCTACGTCGCTGATCTCTATTTCATATTAAATAGTTGATTCATTTTCGTTGTTTACCCTGATTAAAAGTTTTTCTTTCTAATTTAGATTTAATAAGATATATACTTGCCCCCGTATTCACTAAGAAAGTTTAAGAATTAGACCAGATCTAGTTGTCATGACAGTTAGAACTGTTAGTTCACCAGTTGTGTTTTGCTTATGACGCTGTCACTTTGTAATTGTAACGTTTAAAAAAATTATTTGTTAAATCGTTATATTTGTCAGTTTAGATAACTATTATAACTGTCAAGTTAGACCAGGTCTAAATTTAAACCTCTTTCGTGAATACGGGTGTTGATATTTTTAGTCACAGTATTAAAAAAAAACCGTAATAACGAACCTGGACCAGATCCACATAGTAGTACCAATCCCCTAGTTATCAAAATAGACATAAGAAACTGTATCAATTAAGTAATACTTATTTATAGAGTGCTCTTTTAATTAGCGCTCAGTTTTACAGCGCTGTTTTATTACAGAGTCCGTCTGTTTATGGGTTAATAATCATTTTACACGCTTACCTTATAAAATAGATATTTGAAGCGTAAGCTATAATGGATTTTTGCTTATAATAAAACTTTCTGAGTGCGTCATGGTTTGGCGTAAAGGCCTATGGTCCACTATGAACAAAAATAGGCCCTGATTTTAATATTTGTTTTGTGAAATAGCTAGAAAGTTCATTCAAACTTTTTTTAGCGCAACAAATAATATATTTTGTGTTAAATATCCATACAATAAATATACATACAAACCAAATACTACCATCAGCATGTAACTGACACATGACATGACCAGTAAATTTATCCAGTAAAATAAAAAATCCTCAAAAACATGGATTCATGATACACCCTGTATATCTGCTACGGCGTGTTTGATATGAATGGATCTTCACACTCACAGGTATCAAAATAAAAATCAGAGCTTTTCGTTAGAGCAAAAAATAATACTGTAAAACTGTATCGGATCTTGTAGACCATGCCATTTTTTTCTCAAAAAGAGTTTATTTTGATTTTTTTTTCTATAGATATGGTACACTTGTAATATTATTAAATTATTGTCATATTATTAAATTATTGTCATAACGTCCCTTCAAGGTTTCCTCTCCGAACAATCTAGGCCAACTCCAGGTGTTCCCCAGGGATCACACCTCGGACCTCTATTTTTTATAATATACTTAAATAAAGAATAGCATCTAGAACTTTTATCTGATAATAAATATTATACACCTCTCATCAGAGATCCTACCTCCACTTATCAACAAAAGGCGAATAAAATAGTTTTTTCTTTAAAAAATACTAATAAAATTACTACTGAACATGCTAGACAACTTACTATTTACAATCAAACTTCACCAAAATTTTATGGGTTACCAAAAATACACAAGCCCAATATACCAATAAGGCCGATAATTTCATCAATTGATGCCCCAAATAGTAAGTTATCAGAGTTCATTACAGAAATATTAACAAAAGCCTATGATAGCAATAATAATTATTTTACTCAGGATAGTTTTACGTTTTCTACATTTATAAATAACAAACAATGAGCACCTAATTTTGTAATTATTGGTCTGGATGTAGTGTCACTTTTCAGCAATATACCTTATTCTCTAATTAAAAACAGTATAATTAAACATTGGCCACAAATTTCATACTAATTTAACTCAAATAAAGTTTCTGGAGATAGTACACTTTATTTTTGATACAACCTACTGCAAATTTAATGACACTTACTATAAGCAAATCTTAGGCACACCAATGGGAGCGACAATATCACCTAAAGCCTCTGAGTATATAATGGATGACTTACTTAATAAATGCATACCAAAATTAAGCTACCAACTACCCTTTATCAAAAAGTTTGTGGACGACATTGTGACGTCCATACCGTCCAGTGGCGTAGAAGAAATACTAACCGTCTTTAATAGCTACAATAACAATATTCAGTTCACTGTAGAACAAGAAAAAGATAAAAGTGTCCCCTTCTTGGACACAAAATTGATTAGAACTGAAAATAACGTAGTTAAAGTCGACTGGTATACAAAACCCACATGCTCAGGTAGATATATTAATTTTCATTCATATCATACACAAAAAATGAAAGTTAATTTGGTATTAGCGTAACGCAATAGAATACAAAAAATAAGCCATCCAGACTATACAAGAGAAAATCTAAAAAAACTCTATAATATATTGATAAACAATTCCTACCCTAAATGGTTTCTTAATAAATTTTTACATAACTCTATTAATACAACAATAAATAATAATAACAATGCAACTGTAGTACTTTCTCCAGGGATCAATGTTTTTTTAAATAATAATCAGAGTCCTACTATATCAGTGCCCTTATACCTAATAATCAACAGATTTACTATTTCTCTCTACCTTATTGCCAGGAATTGAGCCATGAACTAGAAAAAATTCTTTCTGAAAATGTTAACATCAAAATATGTGGCAAACAAATATTAAAAATAGGCAACATTTTCTCCAGGCTAAACGATCGAGATGAACCAACTAAAAAATCAAATGTTGTTTACTCGGTTACATGTAATGATTGTAATAAAAAATACATAGGGCAAACCTCCACTGTTTTACAACAAAGAATAACTAGACACAGATTACAAAAAAATTCTTGCACACTTGCAGAACACACAACCAACACAAATCATGTCATAGATTTTCAAAATTGCAAGGTTCTAAACACAGAAAAAAATTCGAACAAAAGAAAATTTTTAGTAATGGTGGAGATTTTCCTAGACAATGAATGTCTAAATAAGAAAAAAGACATTAATGATCTTAGTGTTATTTACTCACAACTTTTAATGACTTTAAAACAGTCAGATACTAACTCACAATTTGAGTAAAAATAATCCAAAAAATATGCACCCTTTTTTGTTTTTCTATAAACAATAACTACAGATTGGGAGAATTCTGTGATTGTTTTAACAGTCAACCAATTACACCTCAAAATTAGTTAACTCTAGTTTATAACGTAATTATAATAAAGAACACAAGTTCAAATTTAGCGCCAGAAAGAGATACTATTACTTGTTAAATATGCTTGCTCTGTCAGATCTTTGTATCGATTTTTGTTTATTCACCTAGTTTATAAAAAACCACAGAAAGAATTTCCACTGATAATACACTCGGTCGTCTCTCATTAGATGCGATCAATCTAAAACGTAAACGTGTAGAATAATTATATTTTTATGTAAATATACCAATATGTAGTACTATAAAACACAAAAATGAAAAAAATTGGAATGTTTCACATAGAAGCTAGATGTAGTAAAAAACTCACCTTGCACGTAAGTCCTAGAGTATTAATTAAATTTAAATTAATTTCCATAAACTAATTTGAACATAAATGTAGAATACTAATATTTTAACAAGCATAATTTACCACAAATAAAACATAGAATTAGTAATTAAATTAAGTAGTTAAGTAAATTGTAGGCACAGAAAATAGAAAATGAAAGTAATAATTCAAAAAAAGACATTTTTCAGTCAACCAAAAATGTTAAAATCTTTCATCTCTTTTCCTTGATTATATAGATATTGTATATAATTTTCAATATTAAAAAAACGTTAAAGCTTAATTTAGAGAGCTGGTGCAATATTGTAAAGTTCTGTTTTGTATTGTAGCCTTGAAAAAGGAAACAATAAATTTCTGAAAGCTCGGCGTATGTAAAAAGCGAGTTTTACTTCAGCCCCAGACCGCTACCCTAAGAAAAAAATTGAAACTTATATATATGTATATATATATATATATATATATATATATATATATATATATATATATATATATATATATATATATATATATATATATCACGCTTATTATACATATATATGTCTGGCTATTGTCAGTACGGTGAGACAATTCGTCGGATAATTCCGACAGTACCGAGCACAACAGCCTTTTGCATCCACGGCACTGTGCTGTCGGGAAGATTCAGTTCTCTGAGGTGTTGTGTTGTCTTCTTGTGTATGAGACCATTTGCGCTAATGATTAATGGTATTATTTTTACATTTTGTAGGGTCCAAATTGTTTTTGTTTCTTGTACTAGTGCTTCATATTTATTCAGTTTTTCTATATATGCATTATAGTCTTGGGGTACTGAGAAGTCAATTATAGTTGCCGAATTTTTGCGTTTATCCCAGATAACCATGTCTGGTCGGTTGTGTTCCACTGGTCTATCGGTAATCACTGTGAAGTCCCAATATATTTTTGCGTCGTTGTTCGCGATTATGCTTTGCAGAACGTATTGGTGGTGAGCAATGAAATTTTTAAGAAGTCCCCTATTTAAGCACACCAGCTGGTGAACTACTTTGCCCATGTTGTTGTGCCTTTTCAAGAATCTAGTGGCAGCGATGGTTGAACACCCAGAGGATAGATGCTGCACGGTCTCCTCGTTTGTTATTGCATAGTCTGGTTTCGACTTGTTGATTTAGAATATGGCGGGCGTATGATCGAGTCTTAATCACCTGATCCTGAATTGCAAGAATTGCTCCTTCAGTCTTCGGGTATATATATATATATATATATATATATATATATATATATATATATATATATATATATATATATATATATATATATATATATATATATATATATATATATATATATATATATATATATATATATATATAAGGATCAATCTGTCTAAAGTTGTCTATGATATGTTCAGTTTGAAACAAAATTTTTTGTACTTGTTTTAAGGGGTAAGAATTTTCTTCAATTCTCATTTAGTTGGATGAGTGAGTCTGATAGCCCGAGTTTTCATGCCCATAATAAGATTGGCTTTTATGCGCACAGGGTGGTAAAAGTGGTAGCTAATGAATCTATTAGAACAGTAAGTACGGCTTTCTTTACCATTGTGTCTGTAGAATAGTGTCATCGGTACGAATAACAAACATGTCGAGAAAGGAGATACTGTTGTTGTTCTCCTCCTCGCATGTAAATTGAATATGTTGATTAAACGAGTTAAAGATCTCAAGAGCCACTTCAATTCTACCCCCTTTAAGTTCGAGTAAAAGATCGTCCATGTACCATTTGACGAACGATACGTGAAAGGGCATAAGGTCAAGGCAATACTTTATTAAATCATCCAATACAAATTACTTCATAGGTGCACCAAAAGTTTGTTTGTATTAAGAGTAATTGAACACTAATATATTTCCAGACCACAGAATTGGGAGATGTGATCTCAGTGATTTCTAAAACTGTTTAGTATAGCGTTTAAAGGAAGGTTGGTAAAGAGCGAGACAACATAAAAACTGACTATTACTGATAATTATTGATAAAACTGCTAAAAGAAAAAAAGTATCTTACATAATAATCATTGTTTGTGTCTTGAGCACGTGTGAGAAACTCAGTGATGTAAGATGCTAGTGCACCATTAGGGCAGTTAATAGCTGACACTATAGGCCTCATAGATAGTGTGGGTTTATGGATTTTAGGTAAAGTGTAAAATCTGGGACCTACAATGTTATAAGTTGTCATTTTATTAGCCACTACACCATCTATAATGTCTTTGTCCTTAAGTTGTTTAACTAAGTAGGGTTGTTGTTTAGTTTTTTATAATATTGTGTCATCTAGTAATAGCTGACTTTTTGTGAGGTAATCTTCCTTATACATTGCAACAGTAACATTTCTCTTATCACTACGAACGTAAATCTGGATGGTATTTAAGGAAGAGCTTAGTTTTGTTAAAAAATTTGTTAAAATGTGGATTAATATTATAATTTTTATGAATGAAATTGGTTAGAACATTAGTAAACTGAGCCCTAAAGCAGTCTTTAGTTCATGCAGAAAATCATGTATAATACGTTCTAGATCTGAGAAAATGTGAGGAAAATTGATGTCTTTAATAGAGGGAGAGAGGATAAATTTAGAACCTAAAGGGAGTAACTGTTTTATTTCTGAGGAAATGTCAATATCAGTTAAATTTCTGAACCATTTTTCTTGTGTTTTAATAGAATTGCTATTTTTTGTTTTAAGTTGTCTCACTAACATTTTAAACACTCTACTTTCGTGTTTAAAATTCCTCTAAAAAACGTGTTTGCTAGTTAACAAAATGAAGTTTTTAAATTCAGTTTTCGCTATCAATCTTTCTGCTTTTAATTTTTTTTAAATAAACAGAATGATAATTTGGTGCGACTAAATGTGTGTGTTCTTCAGAGTATGTTTTTGTTTCAATAGCAAATCCACATTGGTGAGCTCAAAGTTATTACATTTTTTAGTTAGTTTCTAACTTGTTTCTTTTTTTGAATTATTTGTAGAAAAGTCCTGAGGTAGGGATAAATTGATATCCCGAAAGCTTGACAAAACAGTAAAGGGTTCCACACTTTTATTTGGCCTTTTATATACATAAACTGCATCCCCACTAACCTAAGGTTTTCATTATATATACATATAGTATATATATATATATATATATATATATATATATATATATATATATATATATATATATATATATATATATATATATATATATATATATATATATATATATATATATATATATATATATATATATATATATATATATATATATATATATATATATATATATATATATATATATATATATATATATATATATATATATATATATATATATATATATATATATATATATATATATATATATATATATATATATATATATATATATATATATATATATATACCGGGTGGTCCTTTTAAATTGTTACAAAGCGATATTGAGAAAACGGCTGATTGAAAATAAATGAAATTTCTAAGGATGCAATGGGTCCTTGGGGGACATTTTTTGACGGAGTAAGTAATGTTTTAACCCTTTCCACTGTTTAGGAGTGGGGCATAACTTTTAAATGTTATGTTAAATAGAAAGGTGAAAGGAAAAAACTGTTATAATCAATGAATAATTTAATGTCAATGTCAATGTCACAACAAAATTAAAAAGAAAATCAACAGAAGAAAAAACTGATATTAGGTACATGATTTTATTTTATCAGATGTTCAAAATGACGGCCATTTTGTTCTAAACATTTATCAACTCTCTTTCGAAAAGAATTCCGCACTCTGAGTAACATATCTGGGGTGATTTCATGAACTGCACGCGTAATCCTTTCTCACATGTCTTCAGCTGTAGTTGGAGCAGTCAGGGTGGGAACTTTTAAATGTTAAATGGAAAGGTGCAGTTTTTTTTCCAGATTTGTAACTTCCAGAAAAAACTACGTTATAATCAATGAATAATTTAATGTCAAAAATTAAAAAGAAATTAAACAAAAGAAAAAACTGATATTAGGTACATGATTTTATTATAATAGGTGTTCGAAATGACAACCATTTTGTTCAGAAGCATTGTCGTTGTTTTTTCTACATCCTCCGAGAATTACCATGTCAACTGGGTAAAAAAATTCGGGATTTTGGTTAGATTATGTAGTTAATTTTTTTTTCCTGATTTTTTTTTGGGAGCTCTGCGGCACTGCAGCGATGACTGACCAGCCGCCACTATTGCAGTTATCATGACAACGAACGACTTGACATGTTATGATATTGCCAGTAATTTTAAAGTCTTTAGTTTAAGTGTCTTGTTAAAATAAGTGTTCATTGTGTTCGTTTATTGTTTTTTTTTAGTTCTGTTCGTTTATTATTTAGCTGTGTTATTTCTGTTTGTATTTAATAATCTTAGTTGAGATTTTAACTACCTATCCTTAAAATGAATGAATTCGACTGCCAAGTTGACATGTTATTAATTTTCGGAGAATGTAGAAAAAACCATCGCAATGCTTCTGAACTTTGGAGGTAAAATTTCCCCACTTACCAAAAAAATCTCACATGGCGTTCAAACGATTAGAGACTAGGAGTCGCCAGACCGGCCAACTCTCATCCAGAAAATGCAGCAGGAGGAAAACCAAAACGAACGACGACATGGCGATAGGAGTTTTAGGAACAGTAGCTCTCAAACCTCATATTGGTTCCCGAGAACTATCCAAAGACGCCGGGATGTGTAAAACATCCGTTCTCAGGAGTTTGCACAATTTTAAATTTCATCCTTACCATATTATCTTACATCAAGAATTGTATGGACAGGACTTCGAGAGAGTGGTGCAATTTTGTCGGTGGTTTTGACTATGGATCAAGGAAAACAACTCACTGGAAAACATAATATTTTCTGACGAAGTAACATTCACTAACCATGGTCAAGTCAATCGTCACAATATGCATTATTGGGCTGAAGAAAATCCACACTGGATGCGAACAGTCGCTAATCAACACCCTTGGTCGATAAATACTTGGTGTGGGATATTTGGCGATGTTGTTATTGGACCTCATTTTTTCGATGGTAATCCTAGTGGACAGCGATACTGCGATTTCCTTCGAAATGACTTGCAAAGATTGGCCTGCAAGACCGCCAGACTTAATCCCCCTTGTTTTTTTCTTGTGGGGTTTTGTCAAAGAAAAAGTCATGGTGACTGCTCCAACTATAGCCGAAGACATGAGAGAAAGGATTACGCGTGCAGTTCGTGAAATCACCCTAGATATGTTATTCAGAGTGCGGAATTCTTTTCGAAAGAGAGTTGATAAATGTTTAGAACAAAATGGCCGTTATTTTGAACATCTGATAAAATAAAATCATGTATCTAATATTAGTTTTTTCTTCTGTTGATTTTCTTTTTAATATTGTTGAATTTAGCGTAGTGGCATTGACATTGACATTAAATTATTCATTGATTATAACGCAGTTTTTTCTGGAGATTACGAATCTGGCAAAAACTGCACCCTTCCATTTAACATTGAAAAGTTACCCCCCACCCTTAAACAGTGGAAAGGGTTAAAACATTACTTACTCCGTCAAAAAATGTCCCCCACTTACCCATTGCATCACTAGAATAAAAACCTGATTATTTCGAAAATGGTTACGAATAGGTAGAGGGAACCTTAATACGGTTCGATAGAAAATGAAATTCTACATTTGATAGTGCATAAAGTTATAGGGTGTCCCGTTTAAAAAAACGAACTTTAGCGGCTTTGAAAATGTGAATGTTTGCCGCTGAATTTAGGACACCCTGTATAAAAATAGACAAATTCAATAAAAAAAATAGAAACCTAAGATTATTTACCGATCGTCTGCAAAATATGAAGATTATATCTTGAAAACTTACAAAAATATGAGATTTTAAAATTTGGTACCCCGAAGGCTCATTTTCGGTTCAAGGTCAAAGATCTTAAGAACGCTTGAACCTAGGTATAGGACATGCTACATAAAATAGCATTAAAATTCTCCGTAGAATCCAAAAATATCATAAAATACGGGGTGTTCCATTTAACATAAGCAAGTTGATGCCAACTTCCGGTTAAACCGGAAGTGACAGGAAGTTGAAAATACTTCAAAAAAGAAGTACCCCTTGACCTTACCTTAATCTCAAAATTTGAAATTTTTATCTAAATGGCATCATCAAAAACTTTTAATGAACGGGTTGCGTGAATAACCCTATATATATATATATATATATATATATATATATATATATATATATATATATATATATATATATATATATATATATATATATATATATATATATATATATATATATATATATATATATATATATATATATTGTTAATTATTTTCTTGGGCATAGGTTAAAAACTCATTGAGAAGCAAAATTACAATTTAATCGACTGTTTCGCTCATTATATTGAGCTTTTTCAAGATATTTTATTTTCTACAATAAAAACACGTATAGTTTAAAATTGGTTAAAACATTATTGAAAAAACATCACTCAAAAAAACATTACATTTAAAACAAACTATGATACAAAGCATAAGAACACAAAAATACATTTAAAACAACATTAATATTATATTAATGTTATATTGTTTTAAATGTATGTTTTTGTGTTCATGATCATAGTTTGTTTTAAATGTAATGTACTATGTTTTTTTTTTGATAGTGCCTCAATGTATGTTTTTTCAGAACGAGGTCACTTCGATGTTATTTGATTACTTTAGTTGATATAACTTCACGAAATTTGACTATGCCCGGGTCAAAATAAAAATTACGTAATGATCCACTTCTTGTACATTTTAGTTCACTGCCTGAAGTTATTTGAAATATAACTTAATTTTTCCTAAGCGAGGTATACTGTTTCTTCCAAACGATCAAGACTTTTCGATCATCCTAAGCGTAAAAATGTTGAAACCGCCGAAATCCCCGAACACTGGCATAAAACTATCAAAACTTGTCGTGAAAAACCCTCACCTTTCGAACTACGTGAAATACAGCAAAAGGATTTTTTTAACATAAAACAGGCAACTGACAAGTTCTTCTTGAAAAAGCCCAAACCCGCAGTTCAGTTAAAACCTCTGCGTATGTTTCGCATCCAAAATAATTAACAAAATATTTATATATGACCCATTGTTCCAATCCCAAGTTAGCAGATCTGCAAAAAAAAAGACAAAAAACATTGCACATTCTACAAATCTCTAGTTCCTGGTGATGAAGAGCAAGAAAATATATATATATATATATATATATATATCACAAATTCAAAATGTGTACCAAATTTTTGAGTCAAAGAAAAAAAGCATATATATTCTAATTATTGTCAATAGAACCTGTGATATAATTTACTGATTTGATAATATTTTGCTTGCATTTTTGGCAACAAAAAAAAACTAAAGTAAAAGTTAAGCTTTATTTATGTAGGAGTATTTTAACATCAATTAATAAAAACTTATAATCTAATTTAAACCTAAAAAATATCACAACCTTATGTCAATATCACCATTATTTTTGACATTCTCATCATCGAATGCCGGATTCACCTCACCTTTGCCCTTTTCCACGTTTTGCTCTTTTCTTTTCAATTTTCTCATGTACACGAAATTCGTAACTTTGTTATTTAACTTATCTCCTCCCCCGAAATGTTCCGTTATTTCAAATAGTGTTTTTCCTTCAGTTTCTGGTAATAAAAAGTAAAGCGCAATAAAACCCAAGAAACTGACAGAACTGTAAAACCAGAAGGTCCCGGGCAATGTCAAGGCGGAGATCATGGAAAAGAAAATTTTATTGGACATGAATCCTAAAATGTAACTCGCTGCTCCGGAAAAACCGCTGGCTGTAGCTCGAATTTCACTGTAGTAGACTTCGCCTGTAACAGTAATGCAGTATTAGTATTAAAAAAAGTAAATATAATTTTACTTCCTGAGTAAAAAAGGAAGTATTGTTATAATGGAAAAATAACCCATCGAGATTTTTGCAGATCGTTGCGTTTTAGGGTCCCTAGATAACGAAAACATGTCCTCCCATTCTCTCGACGGTCTGTCGTTATAGCTGCATATTGCTTGCATAATCCCGGGATTAAATCCGGGAATTAGACATCGAAAAAAAAAGAACAATAATAACATTTAATAAGTTTTATTGTATTAAGATTGTAAAAATTAACCGAAACCACTTCTTTACCAGTCGCGGCTCTTCCATAGGGACATTTGGTCAATGACCTCCCAAAATATTTCAGAAAATAAATTATTCGTTTGACCGCCCTAGTTGTAATAAAACGCGAACTTTGGTAAAAGTTAAATACGCTATACTATTAGCAGCGCGCGGCGGTTCGAATGGTCTCTTTGCGTTCCTTATGCGTAATAAAATACACTATACTAAGTTACGCTGGGCAGCAGTGTTGCCACCTCACAATTTTTTTGAGTAATATATTTTTTTGGAAATAGTAATAGATTTAGTGGCTTGAGTAATAATTTTGCCAATAAATATTACTACTACTATTATTATGATGCATAAACATTTTTCTTAACGTTTACAGTTTTGTAAATGTTAAAAACAGTGTCTCTTACAGTGCTTTCGAATAGCATGAACTAAACTAGAAAACTACTAGAATTAAAATCATGCAAATGAATCAAAAGCGCCAATTAAAACCATCCCTACGGGTCCGTTATACAAACCTTTAAACACAACCGACGGATAATGACAGATCACTGAAGGATCGTGAACTTAAAAAAAATGCCTCGATCTGCGATCTCTTTGGCCAGCACGGCACAAACTTTATTTTAAATCTTAGAAATATTTCAATAAAAGAGGTAATGTCTAGTAATGCTGTTTTACGAAAAATTAGACTAGATATTGCAAATAATATATCTTTATTCAGCCCTAGCTTTAGTTTACATTGTTTATTTGAAAAATTAAGATATAAGGAACAAATGTAAATTACTAATAAATGACTCCTTAAAATTTGTATTGGTGCAACTCACCGTTGGCCACACTCACACTGATTATTGAAACATGATACACATATAACTTACAACATTTATTCAAAATTATGTATACAATATACATACAACAACCCTATCTGGTACATTAGTAAGTATTGCATATCATCAAAGGAACATGTATTATATATATAAATAAACCAGAAATGAGGAACATTTAAGTACAAATCACAAAAATCTAACACTGCACAAAAACAATGCCAATAATCAGTAATAACTAATATAACAAATATTGATATACATCTATGCATTTTCTAATGACACTTCCTCTAAGTTCGCTAATTGATTTTCATTGAAAATGCCAGCCTTCCAATTTCTTTTTAAAAGAGAATCACTAGGTAGCCACTCGTAGCATGTGGTATTTTTAAGTAGCTCTTTGCTTAGCAATAAACTGTTGCAAGTTTCTATATATAACCTATTCCTAGTTTTAGTTTTAATTAAGGTCAATTGAGAAAATACCCTTTCTGCAGCGGCAGAAGAATGTGGTAGTGCCATAATTCCACTAACTAGCTTATTCAAATGAGGAAACATTAACTGATTAGATCCATTTTTTATTAAAGTGATGGTCTTCCAAAACTGCGAATCATTAGGAATTAATTTAATTTTGTCAATTTCTGACAAAAGTCTCCATTCAGTGTCGAGCTCCTCGATATCAGTAACTAATGAAGGGAAATAAACTTCAGCTTCACTTATAGATTGGCAGTGTTCACCACTTATAATTTTCTCTGGTTCAAAATTTGAAATAAAATTGAGACTTTTTGAATCAAAATGAAATCTTTTCTTTATTTCACCACATAATGATATGTAAAAATTAAGCACATTTAGTCTAAAATTATGTAAATCTTCTTTGCTTATTTGACTTGAGGCAATGTTGTTTTGTGCTTTAGCACCTACATATACATCTTCCAATTTTAAAAATAAATCGGGATTCGACGGTTCAATGCTGCTCAGAGACTTTTGATCAAGAACTGACTTTTTTAAAAATGATTTTAAAATGGTTTTGTATAATAATTTTAGTCGGGGAATCAATGAAAAAATCTTTGTTTCCTCACTTTGAAATTCCACATTCATATCATTCACTATCTTTAAAATATAGGATAAAAATTGTAAATATATATGGAAAACAGGATTGCTAAATCCCTCTAAAATATTTTTAGCTTTATGAAGAGAATTTGGGTTAGCTCCTTCAGAAATAAAAAAGAGCTTTAAAGGATTCCATTGTTCTAAAATTCTGTTTATAACAGTTTGTAAGGATAGCCATCGAGTGGTACTTAATTTTAAAATTCTATGTTTGATACATTCTGTAAAGTTTTGAAATTCCTCTAGGTCTTTTATTCTTTTTGCGCTATTACAGAAATAATTACATATATCACGAACAAATTCCTCAACACTTCTTGGTAGATATTCAGCAGCTTTTGAACTGCATGTATGAAAACTATGGCAAACACAACCAAGAACAAATAAATTTTGATTGAGGTCTTTTAATTTAGCCTGGACACCATTAAACTGGCCCATCCTGCTGTAATAGCAGCATGGTCGGCAGCAAAACCAATAAAATTTGTTAATGGTATGTTGTTTTGTATTAATAACTCCCTTACTGAATTTGCTAGGTCTTCTGCCGTTGAAGATTTAACTTCTAACAAGCTTAAGAATTTGTCCGCAACAACACAATTATTTTTGCAATAGCGAGCTACGACTGCCAAGGATTTGGCAACAGAAACATCGGTGGTTTCATCTATTATAAGAAAAAAAGGATGTTTTTTTAAGTCGTTAACAATAATTGAAAAACTTTCTGCTTTCATGATATTAACAATGATGCCCGTTGTTTTTGTTCTGCCTCCGGAAAGACCCCTTGCTATAGTGGAATCAGGGAAAATGGATTTCAAGAGAGGTGTTAGATGGTCCATTGTCCTCATAGGTAGGTTGTGTTCCACTATAAATGCTGATAATTTTGTTTCAGCTATTTTGATTTTTTTATCTAATAATAGTTTTTCTTTGTCGATAAAAATATTATCGAGTTTAACACTTCTTCGACTTGCTGCATGTTTTATTTTGTGTCTTTGGCTATCATTATGTCGTTGCAGATGAGTTACACCACCTTTTTAAAAGATATTACATGTTTGACAATGTGGCTTATTATCTTTTTTTAATAACCAATCAAATTTTCGGTCCCACTGGGAAGAATATTTCTGTGTATACTTCTTTTTTTTTGGTAGAGTTAAAGTTAAAGTAGTGGCATCATTACTATTTTCGTCACTAGAAGAGGAAGATTCCCTGGAACATCCACTTGCCCTTCGTTTTGCATCCAATCTAAAAAGTTGTAGCTAGAAAATGTTTCTTTATTTGACTGTATACTTATACCTTTCCATGACTATAATTAGTTTTTACATTCGGCAACTTGAACTTGGAATAAACTTGGTTAAAAACTTAAAACTAAAAAGGTGATACCTCTACCTTTTTTTTTAGAGCGTATTGACATTGACAATTGACATTAATGATTAATGACATTACTATGACTATATAACCGCACTGGCTCACTACCGCCGCGGCGGATCTTTACAATAAGTTATTTGACCGACGGGCATGCAAGTAGAGATGAGCTAAATGCACGGACATGGGCGTCAAGAAAATATATGACGTCCATGGTTAAATGAAAACGCTCTGAAAAATAATATTAAATAATTAAGTAATAGTAATGAATTTTGGCGAGTGAGTAATAGGGTAATAATTTAACATGAAAAGTAATGAATCTATTACTATAGTAATGACGGTGGCAACACTGCTGGGCAGTCCGAATTGCCCTGATTACCTTAAAGCTTGATGAAAGTACCCGAGGATTTCATAGCTACCGAGCTGCAGCCGAACGTGATAGCAAATGGAATATGAAATCGCGATTTGGGTCATCAGCCGAAAGTTCAATTGTTCAAAGGTCGCGCGGTCGATATTCTAACTCGATATTGTTTTGGACTTTTTAACCGATAAAAATTGATTTATATACTGGTTTTTGTAATATATATTTTTTATTTTTATGATCCTTGTGTGAATTGGAAATATACAGGAAATAAATTGTTGGTAGAGGCTAGTACAAAAAATAAACAACCAAAAAGTGCTTACGAACTTAATTTTGCAAAAATAACCAATTTCAAGGTGGTCTACGTTTGAGTTGTGAATGTAGATGAAATAAAATGTCAGTAGTGCAAAAAATTTAACAACTTAAGAGTGCTAACAAACTTATTTTTGAGAAAATAACCGAATTCAAGGTAAGTGGTCGCAATTTGGTATACGACAAACTAGTAGAGACAAAAACAAAGAGGTTTATCGAAACTTTCGCAAATGTATGTACGATTTAGCTAACTGCATATGTGATTGTGAAGTCTCTAACTCATTTTACTGTTATGTTTGTTTGTTGTTTTCTAAGAACTCGTCGGACTCATTACGGTGCAAAAACGGTGTTAAAGACTTAAAACACTTAAAAGAAAAAATAAAAAAACATGCTTTTTCTGCAGATCACATGAAATGTGCGGTGAACTATGCTACGGTCGGAAGTGTTGATATTCGCACTCAGCTAGACACAGCTTAGAGAGAGAATCCCTTAGATTTTAATGAAAAACAAAATTATAGATTGTGTAAAATTTTATGGGGCATTCGAGCTGGCACTACGAGGCCATGAAGAAACGGCTTTGTCTGAAAATCCAGGGTTTTTTCGAGGGCTTGTAAATTTTGTTGAGAAGTTGGGCCAAGATAGACTATCCGCTTTAGCAATGTTAAGTATAGTGAAATCGTTTATAAAAGAATGTACGTGCAATTTTAACGAAGGTGTCATTCAGCAATTTTCCAATTCTAAAGAACGAAGAGTAGACCTGAACTTCAAGAGAATTTAAGTCCAATTTAAAGATAAGATATTTATTTTTATTTTAAGTATGCCTATTTTTAAATTTGTTATTGGCCTCCCAATATAATTCACCACAAGCCGCCACTGTTCTTAACATATTTAAACATGTGTGTAAATGTAAATACAAACAAAAGTTCATTTGCTGTTTTTAGAATTTCTGCAATTGGAATATTATTAACTTTGTCGCTGATCTCTATTTGATATTGATTAGTTGATTTATTTTCGTTGTTTTGCCTGATTAAAAGTTTTTCTAATTCAAATTTAATTTAATAAATACTTGATTTTTTAAGTTAATCATCTTGTTCTGAATTTTATAAAGTCCGGATAGCAGATAATTGAATAAATGATTCAGCGTTGCTTTGTATAATTCTTTCAACAAATATAATAAATCCGATAACCTTTTTTTGTTAAAGCTTTGTTTTAATTCAAGTTTTGTCACTGATTGTTCTATGTATACATGATGTTTTTGATCAAAACATATACTTGCTAATAATTCTACTAATGCTGTAATAATCTCTTTAATATTTCATTAATTATGTATAGTTTTTATCAACAAATAACACTAGTTTACAGCCATTTCGCATCTGTGGTGTGAAAGGGAATTTTTTGGTAATCTTTGGTCGCTAAATGTGAAAATTGTCCTAACAAAGTGAAAATTATGGTAAAAACTTCCTAACACATAAGATTTTTGAGTTATGATTTGTTCAGCAAGTATTTTAATCATATTATTTTAAAAAGTAATATTTGTTGGAATTTAAAAAAGTAGTAAATTCTGGTTCCGGTATAAAGCTTGTTCATTGTTTAACGCTTGCACGTTGCTTAGTCATATAAGGACGAGCGTGGCCTTAGAATTGCCCCTCTCTGTGTGCATCAATATGCACGGATGTTTTACATATTTAAGTTGTTACAATGAACTGTACTGATATTACATACCGAAGCGCGTCAAAATTACCCTTTCCCTAAGTTAGCGAAATTGTACACAAGCTGGCAACATCGCATGGGGGTATCTGGGATGAATTCCATCTATAAAGTCTCAGCCCCTTAGGGGTTAAAAATAACGGAGATAGTCATTAAACCCATTTTATTCCATATTTCAAGTATTACTGTTTTCTTTGTCTATTTGAGAGTAGAGCAACGCAGAACCATTACCAAGTAAAATAATGTATTCAGAGAGATCAATTTATTCTAGGCCTGGGATTAATGAAAAATTTGGTAAAAGCATTAGATAAAGATACAGATATGTTTTTTTTATTTTTTACCTTTAAAGATATGTTCCTAATCTAAGTGATGTTAGTTTTAAGAATAGATCAATATAGCTATGCAGTAGATCACACAAAATACGACTAAATTCAGGCTCCTCTAAATGGATGCAGGCTTTGAAAGGCTGGATCCATCCGAGAAATTAACGCGCAATGTTGCCAAGTGTAGAGAGTAGACCACCGCAGACTTCTGCCAAAGATAATTTGCGGCTATCCCCCTATGTATATATTTTTCTATGACAGCTACATTAACCCTTTATATGCGTTAACGCCAAATTTTGTTGATTATGAAAAACCCGCTTGTCTTATTTACGATGTGTTTAGTAAGCAGAAATTATTTAGCTACTTTTTGATTTACTAAACAAAACTTGTTATCCTTAGAATATCTTGATTTTTTTTCTTGGTTTAAACTTATACAATGAGGGCATAAAGTCTGGAAACCTTAAGATATGTCAAAAACTATACAAGCTGGGTAAAAAAGTTTCATATAAAAGTTGTATAGTTCCTTACGATTAATGATTCAAAAATATCTTGAAATATACAGGGTGTTTGAAAATCAAGTTACACGCCAAAACTTCAGAATCTTTAATGGGACACCCTGTATATTATTTCATTTTAAGAATCTACATGAAATTCTGATCATATATTATTAAGCATGCCCTATCCCTAAAGTCAACTGTTTTTGAGATAAAAAAATGAGAAAATGGAAATTTGGCTTTAAACAAAATTAACTCATTTCCCTATGCATAGTGAAACCTGGTGGATTATTTTAGAACTCCCATAGAAATTGTCATGTACTGACAATAAACTGTGTCAATTTTTAACATATTGTTGAAGAGTTACTTTTTTCCTGATAAAAATGCTTTCAGAAAGAGAAAGAATAGAGATTCTTATGATGTTTGGATGGGGAGATCGCCAAAGAAATCTTGACGAAGTATGTGAACTTTTTATTAATACGCATCCCGAGCGAGGACAAGCAATTGCAAAATCCACAGTTAGCAAAATTATCAAAAAATTTCGTGATCATGGTTGTGTAAAAGATCTTCCCAGGACAGGTAGGAAAAAACTAGATGATGATATGAAATTGAATGTTTTACTCAGTTATAACTAAAATCCACATTTACCTACAAGTCAAGTAGCATTAGATTTAAACCTTAGTCAATCATCGGTAAAAAATATTCTGCACACGGCAAAGTATCATCCCTACAAAATAAGATTAATCCATGAATTAAATGAAGACGACTTTGACCGCCGACTTGAGTTTTGCGAAAGTATGCGAGAGCAGTGCAACCTGGATCCATTTTTTTGTAGAAATATTTTATTTTACGATGAAGCCACCTTTTTTCTTAATGGTACTGTCAACCGACAAAACTGTAGATATCGGTCTACAGAGATTCCCCATTGGGCTCAAGTGGCTAATACGCAATATCTCGAGAAAATCAATGTTTGGTCTGCAATATTTCAAGATAGAATTATAGGTCCCTACTTTTTCGACGTAAATTTAACCGGCCAAATTTATCTTGATTTTTTACAACTCGAGTTGATTCCTGCCTTAGCTCAATTGTATCCAGGTAATGAGCCCGATATGCCTACTGCAGCAATGTGGTTCCAACAAGATGAAACACCTCCTCACTACGCGCTACCTGTTCGGCAGTATCTCAGTGAAATATTTCCTAACAGGTGGATAGGACGTCGTGGTCCCTACGAATGGCCGGCCAGGTCCCCGGACTTAACTCCCCTAGATTATTTTCTGTGGGGATATTTAAAGAGCAAAGTTTATTTGAACAGACCTCCTAATATCGATTCGCTGAAAAATCGTATAAGAGATGAAATCCGACAAATCCCACCTACTTTCATTCGAAATCTACAACAAGAGTTCATCAATCGATTAGGATATTGTCAGGAAGTAAACGGACAACAGTTCCAGCATTTATTACGTTAAAACGCATCATTTAGAATTTTAGACTACCGTTGTTAATCGTTATTAAAAAAATGTTGTAAAACAGTTTTCTCATTTTTTTTTATCTCACAGACAGTTGACTTTAGGGATAGGGTATGCTTAATAAAATATGATCAGAATTTCATGTAGATTCTTAAAATGAAATAATATACAGGGTGTTCCATTAGAGATTCTGAAGTTTTGGCGTGTAACTTGATTTTAAAACACCCTGTATATTTCAAGACATTTTTGAATCATAAATCGTAAGGAACTATACAACTTTTATATGAAACTTTTTTACTCAACATGTATAGTTTTTGACATATCTTAAGGTTTCCAGACTTTATACCCTCATTGCATATAAAAATATATACAAATTATATAAACATTTTGGAATAAAATAAAAATAACTGATGCATTCTATACTCAAATTCTAGTTGTTGAATTCGTAACCAGAATGCTTTAAACTCCCCCGTATAGCCATTATATCATAATCGTAATTTTTTTCGTATTTGTTGACTAGTGTAATTTTTCAAATAACCTGTTTTTTTCTTTCTTCAAAATGCCGACAACATCGTTGCATTTTTATCAATCGCAGAGTACACGATTTTACAACAACTAGTAAAAGTTAGTAGTCAGAGCATTGTTTTGGGCGATTTTTGTGATTTTTTGGGTTTTTTTTATAATTTTTGCGCAAGTTGGCATTATGGTGTGGAAGTGCGAAGTGTGCAAAAAATTGGATTATTTAATGTCCAACCTCTCTTTTCATAGGTAAGTCAAAATGTTGTTGGTTTTTTGTATTAATTGGCATGCGTGGTATGAGATTTTGCCTAATACTTTTTTAATTTGTGTACTGTTAATTACTTTAAGGGTTAATGTGTTTGGTAATTTCTATTTTAGAGAAAAATTACATGACTTCCCTTTTTCCCCCTAAGTTACATATTTATAGATTCAGAGTCAAAACTGAAGTATGTAGATACAAAAAACACAGGTATACATATCTCTCTATACACAAAAAAAAACAATTTTTTATAAATTGTTTTAAAATACTGAAAGGTAAAATAGGTACGTTGTTTAGAAGTTAGAATAAAGTAAACAAAAATAAACGTACTTATGTATACGTTTTAATATTAATGTAAAAAAATAGGTTAGTTATTTTATTAAATATGCTCGCTGTGATAATAGATTTTAATTTTCATTGGCAGTTAAATGATGATATGCAAATATTTCTCTCATGGACATTGACATATTATATTTCAACAGAAAGAAGAAACGAAGTCTGTCATTATAACTTTACACAACCTTTTGTGAAATCCGAGAAGGAAAATAGATATTTTTTTCTTTGTCACACTTACTTGCAGTTCACGTTTATTTACTTTGATCATTGCATCAAAACATATACGAATTTATAATTTTATGATACAGCACAATATTTTGGGTCTTCCTGTTATTATGTCTATAAATATGCATATGATTTTTATGAATAACTTACCTATAAGCATCCAAGGAAGAATCCTAATTCCTGCATGTGAAAAGAACGCAGCTCCAACCAAAAACGTCATTGGTAGCCAACTCTGCCCCTCTAACTGCATATCCCCTTTTGATTTTAAACCTGTGGTCTGCAACTCGGTTACGTTTATGATTTGCGCATATGTCGCTACTACGAGAAAACATAAGCCAGTTCCCAGAAGGGAGACAAAGTTCATTCGCCTTTTTCCGAGGAAATGTACTAGTGACGAGCTTAGTATGCATCCCAGTGCTTCAGCAACACCTAAAATGTTTAGATAATTATATTATTATTAAAATATTTGTTATCTGACACAGTCTAAACCCAAGAACCAATTTTTTCTAATATTTGAATATGATACTAAATAATTTGAATTTTTTTCTTTCTTCACAGACTTACCCAAAATAATTGTAGCATAATACTTATTAATCGGCGCTTTCAATGTAGCAAAAATAGTGACAGCGTAAGTCTGTAGCGTAGACATGCCACAGAAATGGCCCAGTCCAAAGGTCAATGTCACCAAACCAAAGGGCCATAAGAAATTCTTTTTAGTATATACGTTTAAGCTCTTTTTGAGTTGGTCAGTTTTTGAATGCGTCTGCTGTTGTTGGTCTTGAGAAATAGTAGTACTGAAAAGAAACAAAAGATGAGTTTTATTAAAAAATTTACTAGACATTTTAAAATGGACTTTTATGATAAGTATGATTGGCTAACTGGTTGCAAAATGGTAGTTAAATTATTTCGTTGGCCTTGTTTTTATATATTTTGTCGATCTCCTTAACTTTTTTATTGTTTAAACTACAATGATTATTTTTTTAGAAGTTTGTAAAATTTTTTTTCTACAGGATGTTCCAAAAAAGTGTGGTGTATTAAAGGCGTATTTTTTTTAAATAAAATATCTTTTATATTTTAACGTTGTTTGAAAGAGCACTAAAAGAGCTTTTCAAAAGATACATGTGTATTACTAAATAAATTTTTACATTTTTCGAAACATTTGATTTTAAAAACCATATTTTTCCCATTAAGAATATGTTTTTCTAGGCCACAGAAATTTTTATTTTTAAAGTAAGAGCAATATTTTTTTTGCCAGCGTGTAAAAAAAGATACTTTCTTAAAACCCTACAAATTAGGACAACACAATATTACGCTAACTGTAAAAATAAAAATTTCAGCGTTTGTCAAAACATATTGTTAATGGGAAAAATGTGTTTTTTTGAAGTTGAATATTTCAAAAACTGTAAAAGTAAACGTAGTAATATATAATATTTTTCTTCGAATGCTCTTTCAAATAGCGTGAAGATATATAGAGGGTTTTATTAAAAAATATATAACATTGCATTGCATTCTTTTTTGGAACACTCCGTAGAGAAATTTTGTCGTTGAAACTAAAATATACCTACTAAGGAACCCACAAACTGGTAAAAAAAAACAAAAAAGTTGAAAAGTAAAAAAGTTAAGGGGGTTGACAAAATATAATCAGTAACACCCTACATTGGTTTTCCATGTAGGTATGTATTCTACTATATATTTAGTTATTATCCTAATCGCTTCCCTTAAAGTGCGGGACACGAAAGAAAATCGGGCGGAGTCAATCGGTTTGGGAAGGTCGGCCAAGAAATCTCTTTAAACCAGTGGTGTCCCGTCGTTCTTTAAATAATATGGCAGTCCTTTTTGACTATACGCACTTCAGATAATTAAAAAATGTAACTATGCGTAATTAACCTTTATCTGTATTTGTCTGTTTTCTTTCGTGTACCGCACTTCTATCTCTCTTTTGTGTTGCAAAAACGGCGAACTTTCGAATTTTAAAATGAATTAGTTTTGATTTTTGTTGATCGATTTACCTATAAATATATTTTTTTTTGAGTTCTGTCATTAACGGTTCCCGGGCTACTGCTTACGTCCACTATTATTGGACCACCCAGTATAGTAATACACGATTTACAAGTCCAGATTTTACAAGGGCAGCCTGCATCAAATCCAGTGAACGAGATTTATCAAAATTTTAATTTATGCAGTTCGACTTTGGGCTAGTCGGGTATGCCAAAAGTGGCCGTCTGTCTCCGTTTATCATATTACTTTATACAGGGGCTATCATTGTGAAGTACTATACAGGGCGTTTTCTAATTGCATGCTGATGTTAAAGGGGGTGTTTTAATGTCCTAAAAGTGTTACCTTTTGAGATACAGGATGGTAAAGTTTAAAAAAAAAACGTTTTTTTTTTCATCCCAATTCTGATGCTGTTGTAGATAACTGCATGAAATTTCATACACGTCTTCTACGCATTAGGGAGTATACGGATTTACCCAAGTTAATTACATATGCACGCCACTGGTAGAAATTTCAAAAATTGATTGTTAATAAAAAATGCCCTTTTATGTATAAAAAACGTGTATTAAATTTCACACAGTTATTTATCTATAGTAGTATCAGAATTAGGATTAAAAAAAAATGTTTTTTTTTAAAACCCTGTATCTCCAAGGTTAAGACTTTTAGGTTCATATTAAACTTTTTTCTTAAAAAGGTCCAAGAATCACCCCCCTTTAACATTAGCACGCAATTAGGAAACGCCCTGTATAGTACTTCACAATGATGCTCCCTGTACAAAGTAATATGACAGACTGAGACAAACGGTCACTTTTGGCATACCCGAATAGCCCAAAGTCGAACTGCATAAGTTAAAATTTTGATAAATCTTGTTCACTGGAATCAGTGCTGGCTCCCCTACTATAACTACATTGATGTGTTAATTTTGGAAAAATATGAGTTTTGTAGTTTTTCAAATATTAATTGCAATATTAGATATTTTTTGACACCCGGTATTGAACAGAAAATTAATTATTTTGAAGAAGTTTATTGACAGCTACTTTATGAACAATTTTGCAAAATATATGAAAAAAAACTAATCCATTTTTGAGGTTGACGGCTGTGATTCTAATGTTTCGATTCCTTCCAAATCGTTGTCTTCCTCTGAAAATGATGAGGTTTCGTCGTCACTACTTGAAGATCCCAGTGTGATAACTAAATCATCAATAACCGTTTCAATTTTGCCATCTACTTTCCAGTATTTATCTTCAATAGAACGAACATGTTTAACATACGATTTCCAATTTTCAGCCGATATTGAGTCAATCGCTTCTAATGTTATTTTATTTATATCTTTAATTGAAAGTTGGCTGATATTACTTCATATAATTGACATTTTCTTCATGTTGGATCAAATACAAGATTGTATTTAAGCCACGATATCATATGAGCTTTTGTAGAATGATAAGACGCATCCATTACCACGACTGATTTGGGAGGAATGTTAGGTAGAAGCTGCTCGAGCAACCACTTTTCAAAATTATCTCTATTCATCTGTCCATGATAGTCTCCAGTTGTTAGTCCCGAGCGAAAAACTAAAGCAGCACCTGGAACAAATTCGGCTTCTGAACCAGCAGGAACTATAATAAAGCGACTACTAGAGCGGATTCACTGAACAAGGCCTGTAACACTTTCACTTTGCCAATATTGGTTCACTGTCATATCATTATCTACCCAGGTTTCGTCTAGATACACAATATGGCGTCCTTCTTGCCTATATTGTCTTACAGTTGATAGATATTTCACCCGCCAGTGAAAAATATTTGGTCTCTCAATGAGCACTTGCGCCAAACAAAACCATTTGATCGTAAAAGCCGATTTAAGGTTTTATACCCGTACGGAAAATCTATTTTATTCTTTACAGCACGAAGTAGGGGTTTGCAGGTCAGAACCTTCTTCAAGTTTATATAAAAATCCTCTATTGTTCCTCAAATTACTTGAAAATCACCATTGCCAATTTTATCTTTCTATGATAATCGGGGTCTTTTTTTACCAGGAGATTTTAGAGGTGAAATAGAACATGAGCGATCATTATGTTCTCTTTGAATTTTTCTTACACTACTTTCCGAAACACCAGTGTAAAATGCAGCGCGTTCTGTTCGATTTTGAATTGGAATAGTCACACTATTATTGTCAGCTTCTCTAGTACAGGCCTCTATAACGCTCGCAATAACTTCACGTGCACCGCTTCGAATTGTTTTTTCTCTTTTGCTCGCCATCGTTACTTCGAAATAATAATTCAAATTCAACGCAACGCATTTATATAGAAATTAAAACATGCTCGAAATGTATATGCGCCAGTGGAAATAGCTTGAACCTTCTAGCGGCAAGTGCATGGAGACTCTAGGCACATCCCAATTACAAATGGACCAGAGCGAAATTTACTAAATCCTTCATTAATTTTCCGTACCGCTTAGCTGGCGCACTTTATAGGTGAAGGGGCAAACTATTACAACAAATAAAATAATTGCTTAAGACCATGAACCTTTATTTTAAGGTTTTCTTTCGTGTCCCGCACTTTAGATTCGCCGAATTACAGCTTCTAAACTTTAGTGCGCCTAATCATGCATATCATACAAGAAACCGTAAAATATAGAAATTATGGATGATGGATACAAGCCTCCCAAGTCCAGAATCCAAGGATGTTTTTACAACTGTGGTATTTTAAACTGATGTTCATCTATAGGTATTTTTAAGAAAATAGGCAATTACTTAACTATTTTTAGTGATATTCTTTGTTATATATCTTTCATATTTGCATTGTAAAAATGAAGCTACCATTTGTAACACATAAATAAATAAATACTTACCCATTTGAATTCTTTTTTAGCTGTTCATGGAACTCCTTGAACTCCTTTTCTACGTCAGCCACTTTAAGCCAACCCCTGAGCCAGGCAATGCTTTTTTGAGCATCCTCTAATCGGTTTTTCGATACTAGCCAGTAGGGGCTCTCCGGAACGAAAAAGAGAAGAATACACGCTATTACTGGCAACACGGAGCTAACCAAAGCTACTGAACGCCAGTGTAGGAACGTGCCCAAAAGGAACTGTGTCAGAACACCTGAGATAACAGCTACGGTCGACGTCGAAGCTAGGACGCCTCGTAAATTTGGGGTTGTTACTTCTGCCAAGTAAGTCAAAGTCTAAAAAATAAAAAAAAATATAATACTAATAAATATGAAGAAAAAAAATCAGTCATTCTACATAGATTTTTTCTATTTAATTCATTAAAACTTTTTACCATTACAAATTTCAAGTAATTTAATGCTACAAACTATTATAACTTATGCATGTTGGTGGAGACCCTGGATGTTTTGATGGATCCATTTATTAAAACCGATTTCAAGCGATGAACTTGTTATTACCGCAGATTTGCTTTTGGTCATCTTTGGTTATAGCCTCTATATAACAATTTTCTGCAACTGACAGTAACCAAAGTGCGCTTGAATGTGTTAGGTGAATCACTGTGAAGGTTTTTTTGCTATTTTGTTTGCTCAATTGATTACACAGGGTAACAAAATGAAAACAAAAATTTTTAGATGTTTTTAATGTGCTGATTCCAAAAATGCCACCAGAACAGCTCAAGTGAAAGAGATACAGGTAACAGCTAAATTGATATTATTATCTGATAAAGGACAAGAAATAAAGAGATAAATATGTACTTAATCGTCAAAATAGAAATTTCCCAGAATCTAATTAACCAAATAGATACTTGGAATTGTCCCTGACCCAATGTTCCTATACTAGGAACTACTCACTGAGTTTTCCCAAGTAAAGTTGTGCTATCATTTTGTGTAAATTTTGGTCGTTTTGTAGTATCAAGACACTAAACTGAAACAATGGCATCCACAAGCAGACGTACCTGTGTAAATCATCCCGATGTTTTTTGTTGTGTGTGGTAAATACACTTCGAAAGAGGGCAGAAAAACGATTTCTGACTTTGTAAAATGAGCTTATCTTGCCTATTTTGGCGTTCATTTAAGAGATCTTAGGCCCCAGATTTCATATGTAAAACATGTGTTGAACATTTGCGACAGTGGACAACTGGAAAGAGGATAGGGACTTCCTCTTTTGGTGTACCAATGGTTTGGAGAGAACCGCGAAACCATCATGACGACTGCTATTTTTGTCTCGTTAATATTAAAGGCATAAATAGAAACAATAGACACAAATGGACATATCCTGATCTAGGTTCTGCAAGAAGGCCTGTAGCGCATTCGGAAGAAATACCCGTTCCATCATTCAGCAGTCTACCCGAACTGACAGAAGATGATACAGAAACATCAACGTTGTGACGAAGTTCAAAGAATTCAATCAGAAAACGACAGCGAATTTGAAGCAAATTTAGCAACTCCGCAGTGTTTCAATCAAGAAGAACTAAACGATCTTATAAGAGACTTGAATCTCTCAAAGGAATGCGCTGAATTACCTGCATCCAGATTAAAAGAAAAAAATCTACTTTGTCCGGGTACTAATATTACATTTTATCGTAAAAGAGATAAGGATCTGCTGCCTTTTTTCGCTCAGGAAAATGACTTGGTATTCTGTGACAATATAAAAGGGCTCTTAGAAAAAGTGGGTTTGCCTGAATACACTCCAGATGATTGGCGCCTTCTTATTGACAGTTCAAAACGTAGTTTAAAATGTGTTCTTTTACATAGCGGTAACAAATATGGCTCAATTCATATTGGTCATTCTACTACCATGAAGGAAGAATATGAAACAATTGCATTAGTTTTGAGAAAAATTAAATACGAAGAACATCAGTGGGCCATTTGTGTTGATTTAAAAATGGTTAACTTCCTCCTTGGACAGCAGAGAGGTTATACAAAATATCCTTGTTTTTTGTGCCTTTGGGACAGCAGAGCTAAAAATAAGCACTGGGTTAACAAAAATTGGCCTTCAAGAGATGTCATGATTCAAGGAAAACAAAACGTGATCAACGAACCTTTGGTTTCAAGAAAAAAAATCTTACTGCCGCCCTTGTATATCAAGCTAGGCCTAATGAAGCAATTTGTGAAGGCTTTAAATCGAGATGGAAATTGTTTTGGGTATTTGTCACGTAAATTTCCTGGCATTAGCACGGAAAAACTAAAAGCTGGTATATTTGATGGTCCTCAAATAAGGCAACTTGTTAAAGATCCACAATTCACCACATCAATGAACGAGACTGAATCTAACGCTTGGTGTTCATTTGTTCAAGTAGTACAAAATTTTCTTGGAAATCGTAAAGCAGAGAATTACGTAGAATTAGTGAAAACTATGCTTTCAAATTTTAATATTCTCGGCGGTAACATGAGTATAAAAGTTCACTACCTCCACAGCCACCTAGATCGTTTTCCAGAAAACTTGGGTGATTGTAGTGAAGAACAGGGGAAAAGATTCCATCAGGATATTAAAACTACGGAAGATCGTTATCAAGGACGATGGGATAGCCACATGATGGCGGACTACTGCTGGAGCTTTCAGCGAGACTGCCCTAGTAAACTCCATTGTAGAAAGTCGTATAAAAGAAAATTTTTATTATTTTGTAAATTAAGTTTTTGCAATAAATACTTAAATCGATGTGTCTTTGTTTTTTAACTGGCAATAGTAATATTATATATTATAACAGTTATAACGTAAAATATATACACAATTTTTTTTTAAGAGAGAAAACTAGACCTGATAGACAAAATCTGAGAACTTTTTTACATTCTTCATCCAAAAATTACCCAGGAACAGTTAAAAAATCGCAGGCACCAAAATATGTGTTGGCATGTGTTAATATGAACGAGAATTTTTTAATATTGTCTATAGAGGACTTGTTTATGTTTAATAATGAATTGTTGCAAATTCTGCAAACATTTACTTTTTACACAAATGCCACTGAAAAAATGATCTGGCATAACTTTGTAATCTTGGCCTTAATTAATTTAATATCGTTCCGCCAACGTCTCTATAGTGCATTAAACGACTAAACATCACACAAATATTAAATCAAAGGATATTTTTTATTTAAAGGTTATGAAAAAAAAACGAAAACTAAGGATAAACAACAAAATAGCATCTTGATTATGACATTAGAATTTAGAAAGAGAATAATACAATAACCTACGTCTCTATCACGGTATTTACCGGTTATTGAAATGTCAAATAATAACGTAACGAAAGTCTAATTAATGACGTCACAACGGAAAGACCAAACCGTTTGAAAGCAGTTGGTAAATACCAATAATGACCAGTAAATATAGGTCCACCGCTTGAAATCGGTTTACATTAATAAACAAATACTTTTGCGCCGAAGTATTTCCCAGCAGTTTTAAATTTTCAGCAATTCTTTTTTGCAACCACTCAATTCGGTTTTAGGTATAGCTCAACAACTGGGGCCATTCTGAGTATGTAGAAGGGTATTCTCGAGGGCCTTAAGTGTGATAAGCAGTCCATTATTACTAAATGTGATATAATAAAAGCCTTCGTCTGTATCTCCCATAATATAATGACCGAAAAATTGTTCTGTTATGGTATTAGGGGCATAACTTTGGACATCTTAAAGTCATACCTTTCTCGAAAGCTATAATGTGTGCAGTGTTTGTTGTTTATATTAATAATCTGTGTTACCATATGTCAAATGTTCACATCCTTTTTGAATGTAAGTTCAAATAAGTATTGAGAATCGTTTGTATTGTTTCACAAAATCAGTTTTACTGATACGAAGACTCACGCGATCTACCCATCTTTCTGTAATTCTAAGAGCCCCTTGAAATGGGTATTTAACTGTCTAATTGAATTTGTTTTGTACAAGACCACAAGCCCCTCAGCTATCGTTATGATTCTACCTTTGAGGTGGCAATCCAAGATCGAAGAGTGTGATCGGATTGCGGGGTGTCATTCCTTTCTAATAGATTAGCCTGCTTTACAGACGAATCAAAGTCCGATGAAGGAACTGGGGCAGGGACTACAGAGAGCGGTCTAGGAGAATTATGATTTTCTTACATGACTTTTACTCCTCGGTTTTTCAAGCATACTTCAATGTGTGCGAGAAAATAAAAAAGAAGAAGTATATCAGCGCATCTATATCTGTTCAGACAACCACGCATCTCTAAAGGCATTCAAGTAACATCTAGACTGCTTTTGGAATGCTTAAATGAACTATGTTTAATGGCGGAACAAAACACTGTCTCGTTGTTCTGGATTCCACGTTATACTGGCGTCAAAGGTAATGAACAGGCCGATGCGCTAGCTAGAATAGGCTCATATGAGGCTTTTATCAAACCAGAGCTTGTCCTTGGAGTATCTAAGTCTATGGTATGTGGCTGAGTAAACAATTGGGCGAAAGACAGTCATTGGCAGCGTAGACAGTGACATAGATATATCAAAATCTTTTTAAGGCACCTGATGTTAACTGTTTCTTATAAACAGATATCAATTAAATACAGGCATTCTTACAAGGTACATGGAAGACAAGAACCACTTGAGTAAGTTTGGGACATACGCTGGTGACCTAACAAACAGAGTACTGAGCTGGAAAGGCTAACTTAAGTCTGGAGGGGTTGACAACGACCGCGGCAACATCAGCGTAGACCCATCCACACTGGCAAAATAAGCTATAAAACTTCAGTGCCAGGGGATGGGTTTTGGATGGTATTCTGCGAGAGTCCGACATTACCAGTTGGTGTTTGGCTAATGGTGTCCGTAAAAGGATTTCTCAAAAAGCAACAGCTCGAGTGCACGTGATTTAAAACTGATTCTGTAATGTCATCGGAGTGTTATTTGTGTTCTAAATTTCAAAGCAATAGGTTAATTGCAAGTCGACCAGAAATTGACTTAAAGATCACGGTTAAAGTTGAGATCATTATATTTTTCTATGGTTGTAGGTCTGGTACATGTGTACAAAATTTCAAATCAAGCGTTTAATTGGAAGGGTTTCAAATTGATTTCAAAGAATAATCGAGAATACAGTGGAGGTCAAGCTCATTAAATTATTGTATAGTCATAGTCATGTAAGTTGTTCATATTTAAATTACAAGTTTCCCAAAATTTTGGGAAATTTTTAATAATAAAATACATACAATCAAAAAGCCACAACAATTTAAAATACAAGACTTGACCGAGACCATTAACGTTAAATAAAAGCTTGAAAGAATTATCCAAAATTATCCTTTCTAACAAAATGGAGTCTTTAAGGTATTCTGCACAACTAGCCTGAAAAAATCCAATATCTCCTTTAATATAAGATGTAGCGAAATTTTGTTTAGCCATATAAAACTTTTACGACTTCGCAGACGTAAAATTAAATTTACGGTTTCTCTAAAAAAATACACAATTTTATTTTATTATGCGATTCCGCTGAACATTTCAGCAATTTTTTATATATTTTATTGCGTATAATTATTATCTTACCACTTTCGTGTTAAATAAGTGAGAAAACATGTAAATGCATTGCTAGTAATATACAGTGATCTGCAAAATCTTTGATACCGATTTCTTTTTTGTTTTGTTAAAGTCAATGGTACACCCGAATTTATTTTTTTATGTTTAGGATTATTTTAAAGAGATTCAGGGTGCTTTGAAAAACCTGGACCAAACTTGACAAACAATTGATTATTAAAAAAAACAATTATTTTCTTCTTTGACATTTATTTTTTTACAATTATCTAGGAACTATTAAACAAAGTGGATACACTTTAGGTTTATTTTCAATTATTAAAATGTAATATATTTCATTTTAGTTTTGGATTTCACTATAAATTGTATTCATTTTTACTTGCCAAGTAAAGGGAAGTATCGTAATCGTGTCAAAATGACCCTCAGATCTTACGTTTCAGAGTTCCTAGGAGCCGAAAAATATATTTTCTCAATTTCGTCGGTCTGTCTATTTGTCTGTCTGTGGTTTGTCGGTCTGTGTATTCGCGGCATAGCTAAAAAACTGTTAATTCGATTAACTCGTCATATGGCGATTACCTGCTAACATTTTGATAAAAATTCAATATGGTAAAACAAATGGAGGCCTAAAAAATATTATTAAAAGACTATTTACCTAATTTACCCTAAATTTTGGACAAAAATCAAGTAATATGAGAAAATCAACTAGTAAAATTTTGGTACGAATCCAATTTGAAGCAAAATCGCGGCTTAATAAAACATTCAAAAATCCAATCCTAAAAAACTACTTAATTGATGAAACGCGGTGTCTGTCAACGTAAAATCGAATTAAGTAATCAATTTATTTTAAATTATACCCAAAAATCAAGTGTGGTATAGATAAAAACTGGTAAAATATGCAAAGAACAAACTCTGAAAGAAAAACGAAAAGAAAAAAGGTATTTGTATTTTTTACTCTCTAGTTAGCAAAAGTTATAAAGATAATTATTTTTAAAAATATTCATTTTATGCTGCGAATTCACTTCATAACGCAGCGGCGATGCCAGGGTTTTCTGATAGCTTTTACTACTAGCTCTACTGCTTTAGTAGCCCATTTAATTAAATTTATACCCAGAACGCATTATATGGTAATTAATATCGAGGTGGTAAAAAGCAGATATATTAATAACTAAAAAACATTATTTTTCAATAACATTAATTATATCGAGAAAATATATAAAAATATCAACGTGTATGCAAAATTTAGTCAAGTAATAAAAATTATTATACTTAAAGCAGTAAAATTCTGTTATTATAATGATTCTTAGCAAAAGTATCAACAACATTGAGATCAATATTTTTAATTCGATCTTTTTCAATACTTAAAATAGATACGACAGAAAGTAAACAGAAAGGCCTGAAGCTCAGTTAATATTTTATCCAAAATTGGGTAAAAAATGTCACATTTGAGACCTTGTTTCGATTCAGTTTCGTCCCAGCCTCTGTAAAAAAACATATTGAAACGAGCAGGTTGTTGCGTTTTACGTTTGGGAACTTCTTCTGAAATATCGCCAATTACCGTCCATACTTTGTCAACTCTTTCCCAAATGGCAACTTAATATGAGCTTTGACCTCTCATTAATTGAAATTGCTGAAGAGTCTCTTCTATCAAAACATTTGCACGAGCCTAGTCCATAATCTTTTGATTGCAAAAAGTGAGATAAAGAAGATATTATGCTGAGAATATCTTTAAAACAAACTATGTAGTGTAAATGGTAGAATTATTTATATTTTTTGGAAAAGGCACATCGTTTCCACTATCAAAGAGTTAATACCTAGGACTTCTGCGGTTATCGATGTATAACCCTTTCTTTCAAAGCAGCGCTAGACTTGCGCACGCCCGTGGAACTGTCTGGCACGACCCCTACCGTCTTACATCGAACGGCACATTATGCAGAGCCGCATTGCCCAATAGGCCCATGAGGTCCTGGCTTAGGGCCAGTCGAAAAGAGGGCCCGCCGCCCTGCGGCATCAAATACCATTTATATGATTTTTCTTGTTTCATCTTACCAGTAAATTAGATAATTTTTTGATCTTACTATATTGAACAAAGATGTAAGCTTCTGTTATGTGGAAGTGAGGAATTTTTCCCGCGAGCACAGATTAACAACCAATCAGATATCGCACTCCTGGAATTTTCATTCATAAACGTGTTTACTCGAACCCCATTAGCTGAACGGAGAACTCAGAGATGTACTCGAAATATTTTTATTTATTCTGAGCAGGACCTTATTAAAATATTTTATGAGCAATGTTTTACAAGTTTATTATATTTATATTGAAAAATTAGTGTATACATAGTAGTTATGCACATACAAAGTGGTTTGAGTTTTTATAGATTTATGAAGAATGGGCAAGGTGCAAATTTAATATTATTGTTAGATCAGTTATAACGCTGAACTTGTAAACATTGTGTTTAGTATCATGTAGAAAGGGTTTTAGCGTATGTTATATTCATTTCACTTCTGCCATTGGCGTACGTGTCAAAAACATAAATATTACATAGTATTATATTCTCTCACATCACAAAAATGGAATATTACGTTTCTGATTTTCACAATTTTTGTGGTCACCAAATTCAATTTTTCTGTTTATTTATATTTTTTGTAATATCCATATATAAATAATAGGATGATTTAAATGTAAGCTACATAATCTCTGACTTTTATGCAGATCGTTTATTTTATTAAAAGATCTTCTCTGTTGCAAGCCGTGACCCGGTTTCTTGCTCTAAGTTTAGATAAATAATAATAGTTTTAATGCTAACATGGCAAACATGCTTTATGCTCTCAATGCGAGCAACACTGAACGCCAATAAATAAACCATATGTGATTCTCGGTTCAACAAAAAATTATAGTTTAAAATATCTAGAAAACACGCTTTTGTAATAACGCAATAAAAAGTACAAAATAATGTAATTTTCTTAAAATATATTTTGTTCAATGACTATGCAAAAAAGTGTGAATCGCTTTTTCGTTTCTTTGAGAAGCATGTACGTTTAATTAATTTCAATAACATTACATCATTTTGTACTTTTTAGTGCGTTCCTGACAAAAGCTTGTTTTCTAGTTTTTTTTTTAAACTATACGTTATTTTTTACTTTTTACACACTTTACTGGACTGATCAAAACGAAACAGATTAGCTCAAACTTTAGGTTCGATAGTACCATATTATGTATTGGACCTGTCAATAAAAACCAAATGACCATCGGTATCATGTGAAAAAATTATTCCTGTAATTAAGGTTTTCAGTTTCGAAATCTCGAAATCAGTTTACAGTTTCGAAAATCCCGGGATTAAAAACGCGATTTCGAAAAATCTTTACATTTAATAACGCGATGCCACGGAAGAAATCAAAGGAAAGGGCATAAGGAAGGATGTAAACGTTTTACCTTACTTCGCGCATCGGTCGTTCGATCGCTACTTGTCTGCAATTTCCACAACTTCACTTTTATTGTCGATGGCTTCCAAAACACATACACAATTAGTAACGAAATTTATTTAGCTGTTTTTAAAATATGAATTCGTATAGCGTAGGCTACAGCGTACTTAGAGCTGTTTTAGCATCTTAAAGTTTTTACAAATTACTATTATAAACTATATAACATTTGAAAAAAACTTATCTTCTTATATCCTTGGGAAATCTAAAAAAGCTATGAGATGATTTGCAGCTTGTAATTTTGCAGTGTTTGGCAGCACAAACCATACCACTGACTTTCCTAGAAGTGTTCATATTTTGATGTCATTTTTTATAATAATATCTAATAGAGTCTTTAAATATTTAAACTTAATTTATACTTTACTTCAGCGGCCGGCGCTTCGAAGAACAAAAAACGCCGCCACTGCACACGACTACATCTGAAACAATAATACCAGCCTACGGCCGACCCAACGCTGCGGAGTTGATAGATTCTCCGCCCAAATTGGGGTTATGTGATGATTTGCGCTCCGAACGAAAGTCTTCCGATTCGTCTCGTCGAAGGCAGACCTCGGTGTTATTAACATAAGTGGTTCCACGTGTTCGATTCTGCTGCTTTATTTCGGGGGGAAACGGGAGACTCAACCACTCAGTGTGAAAACTAACGACCCCACTAGACAGGCAGCAGACGCTGTGTACGGGTGAGGCCTAGTTGTTCCTGCATTCTATCCCGTTCGTCTGCCGCAGTTCTACAAAGCATATTAACGTAATGACCACTATGTGGCGGGAGTGGGAGGGGTAAGGGGATAGCTTGAAAGAAAAGGTCATCTCGTGATATCAGTAATACTCTCAAGGGGGCACCTAGTGGAAGTCAAGATGCCTTTCATAAATTAAAGAGGAAAAATCAAGAAGTATTTTAAAGATTCAGGGTGTCCGTAAGTTTAGAACTCGCCATCCGGACATCCTACCGATAACGTCTCCAAACTGGAATAAGGTGTTAATCATCTGGGAGGGTTGCCCCAGCTCTGACTAAGCCCCGGGCGGAGAGCAATCTGGCGACTGCCTTGTAGCAAAGCCAATATGTCCTGTTATGTAACAGAATAAACAGTATACGAAAGTGCGGTATCTGTGTTAATCTGTGCCACGAGCCTAGAGACTGTAATATTTAAAGCGCTACTGCCTTTATGTAGGACATTTCCTCAGTAATGTTTCTCCGATGGTCGATCGGGCACGTGAGTTTAGCTCGATGGTCCGTGCGGAAGTTCGATTAATATTCATACAATTCGGTTTTCATACAATAAATCGATAAGTAGACTAAAAGAAAATCTCATAAATACCTACTGGTGCTTCCAAAAGCCCTCCGCTAAACCCGGTTAAGCATAGCGCCAGAAAGACGTGCCAAGGTTGTGTGGCATAATAAAAGAGCAACCACGCCGTTAAAAATGGCAAATTCACGAACTGCATTGATCTTCTTCGTCCCAGCGGTTGCGTGATGAACCCCGATAGCAAGCATCCTAGTGGCACACACAGGAGATTGACGGATCCTAAAATTCAAAAGGCAAAAGTAAAAAAAAATTAATGATTAAAAGAAAAAATTGTATTTTTTTGGAACAACTGCTCAGAACGACCTCCACTGAGAGTACATTTTGCTATTATAAACTATACTATAATGAAATTCTTATGTTTTGCCTCAACTCAACTCTTCAAGGGTGTTTGTAGAACTGTTATGCATATTGCTTTTTCAATAGCTTCACCCAAACATAGCCTCACTAGTTTTTGCTAAAACTACACAAGGATAAAACCCTTTTTACTTAACTACTCGTAAAGTGAAGAAGAAAAGACCTAGTAACGTTTTGGTAAAAATCCAATGTGGGGAAACAAAATGGCGGCCTAGTAAAATATTAAAAAATGATTACTAAAAAACTATTTATGCAATATGCTTCAATTTTTTTGCACAAAAATCACATATTATGTAGGACATGTGGTGGCATTTTGGTACGAATCCAAGATGACGAAACAAAATGGCTGCTTAATAAAATATTTAAAAATACAGTTTAAAAAACTACTTAATAGATCGATTTCAAATTTTGTGCAAGAATTAAGTGTAATATAGAAATGAAGGGGGGGGGGAGGTCTTGAAGCAGTTCGCTAAATTATGGTTGAGTTGGGTAAATGTTGTTCGAGGTGGCAAAAGAGGTTCTTGTAATTATTATTTTAAGGCTTAACATTTTTGTTAATCTAGAATGATACAGCTATATACAGAACTTTTTTTCCGATCGATTTTGACGTATTTACTCAACTTTACAAAAACCTATTATACTTCGAAAAGACAGTGTATGAGGAAGTTTTGTAAATTTGCTAGATCAATGCGTATTAACGGCGTTTAAACGGCGATACGCAATAATATTTGGCTCGGTTTTGCGATATGAGTGACTTTTATTTGTTTAGAAATAAAATACAAAAATTATGCTTTAGAGATATACAATAGGATAACAGCGTAAAACCGATCTAGAAACGATTTTAACTAACAGGTCGGATGCTGTACGTCGCGGACTGGCAACTCTGGGTATTGAGCTAAGAGGAAATCTCTCTGAATATACTGAATACAAAGTGGCGATTCATTTAGGGGTCTTTCATTTTCCATTTGTTGTATCGTCTATCCGGAATATAATGTTTTAATCTATAATTACTTCTACAACCATATTTTTCTCACTTCTCTTCGCTTTTTTAGTCCAATGCGCCTCTTACCTACAAGACAAAATCCTAACGACGCCAGTGATCTACTAGCAACTCTAGCAGGTCTTGTTAAGCTGGTTAAGGTAACTTTTTCTTTCAGTTATTTTTCTTACCTATCCAAGAAATAGCGTCTTGACCTAGTGAAATTGTTTCTTCAGGGTTTCCTCCCGACAAATTAGGAATGAGGATAGTAGGAAAGCCTAGTGTCATACCAAAGGCTAGTAGTAGTACATTCTTCACACTTACAGCTATGATTTGTGGAAGAGATTTTCTTAATGCTGATATCTTGATTTTACGTTCTGCCGATTTTTCACTGAAAAAAAAAGTTGTATTTTTAATAACAATGATAATAATAGTGATAATGATATTAATGACAGCGATAACAATTAAAAATACATATACTTTTATTTAAAATATATATAAATAGAAAGATATCTAAACAAAATTTAAGGCCAAAGTTGGGGAATTAAAGAAAATTGAAAACTTAAAGGGCTGTATGCACATGCAAAAGTAATGAATCAAAAAGGTCCGTCTGTATAACGCATATTATCCAAATCAAAGAAAAACCTAAATTAATTCCATTTGGTATCTAATTAATTCTTGTGTGCCGCCATACTGCATTTTTTTTTTTAATTTTTTAATGTTTCTATTTTTACTATAATTGGTAATTAGCGGTTTGTTATTAAAGGAAAATTCAAGCTACTTATCCAAAAACTACACAGGGTTTCGTTTCATATTCTTGACTTTCATTAAAAAACGCAGGCCTTCAAGTGTAAGCACCTACCCTATTTCTTCTGCATATTAATGATTAGTTCAGCTGACGATAGTATACTCCACTGCAACATATAATTTCCCAAACGTATTTCCAAGACTGAAATGGATAATATAATACAGTAATCAGGGGGTTGGGGACGTGCAAAATATTAAGTGCACAATTTTTTGAGGGGCTGTTTAAGGATGTGCATAGTGCTCACACGTAGGTCATCTTGTTCATAAAAAAAGGCCAAGAAAACCAATTTTTGTCCAATATCTTCCAAAACATTGCAGGTACAAAATTATTTTATTAAAAAATGTAGGTCAGATCATTATCTTTAAAAAATGTTATGATTTTTTCACAAATGTATTAGTTTTCGAGGTCAATTATTTTAAAATTATCATTGATTTTCTTCTCCTCCACATTTCGGACCAAAATTCTTAAATTCATTAGCACGAGGGCGGAAAAATTTGGAAATAACTCGAGTAAAAATTATTTTTTATTTATAATTCAAAATGTATTTGGAAGAAGACATGCGTCGCTGCATAAAATAACATAATCTCAAAGCCCTACTTTTTAAACTCAATTTTCGCAAAATCTATGAAGATTACAGAAAAAAACTATAAAAATATTTTTTAGTTAATAATCTGCTCTACATCTTTTACTTAAACAGTTTTGCTCTATCTTCGATAATTTGGAAGATAATGGCTTTCTTTGTTTTCCCATTATTTTTATGCACCGGTGGCCTATGTCTGAGCACTCTGCACATTCTTAAAGAGCTCCTCGAGAGGTACTATTAGTAAAAAAAAAGTCCACAATTATATTATTTTTGTGTTTCTGGTGACTAATAGGCGTAGAATAATGAGTTATCCTTGTTTACTATCTCCCAATATCCACCCTATTCAAACGAGTAACCATATTGTGGAGGCCAAAAATCCTATCTATCCTACCTTTCCAGTAGGACTTTGGGTGGCATGATAACATCAGGTCAAATGCCACAGCAGCTGTTAGGAATTTGTTTTTTTTTCGACCCGAAAATACTTCTCCTCTGCCAACTTATATACCCTTTACACATCACTAATTACACCCAGCCTGGAGTATTGCTCGTATTTATGAGGAGCAGCTACTCCTTCAATCCTTAATATTCTTGATTCTGTCCAAAGAGGACCTATTCGTCTGATTAATTACTCAAACATAACAAGGAATATTGCCTCACTAGAGCATCGTCGAGTCGGGGGCGATCTGTCTCTGTTTTACGGATACTACCATGAATTTTGTTCTGGCGAATTATCATCTGTTACGTCTGTTAGTAATGCCGCGAGATGACAAGAAACGAGATGAAAGCTTCGTCTCGTCTCGAGTTTGGCTAATCTCGTTTCGCCTGTTCTCGAAAAATTTCGTCTCAACCTTAAACACATTAATCTGTGCGGTTAAGAGGTAAATAGATATGCCAATAAAGATGGAATTTTAGAGATAAATACCCCTCATTAGGAAATAGATATGACAATGAAGATGCAATTTTAAAGATAAATACCCCACATTAGGGATTTTGTATAGCGAACCGCGCGTGTTAGTCCCTTGAAAAAGCATTCTGACCATTTATTCGATAGTTTACAATACAACATTTTTCGATTGTTTAAAGGTAGACAATGTGGAATGTTCACTAAAATCGTTCTGTCGTACTTCGTGTAGTCGAAGGCTATGTATAGAGAGCAGCAACCCTGGCGAAACCGAAAGTTTATACAAACAACTTTTATAAAAAGGAATCAAGGCATTTTCAGCAAGCCTAGCGTCGATATTGGCCTACTAAAACTTCGTAGTTCAGGTAACCAGGCGACTTCACGGCCCCAGGTGGAGTAAGATAGGCAAAGGAAGCGTCGAGGTGCCGAATAGCCTCCACGAGGTAGGCATTCGGCCATGAGGGGGAAAAAGTAGGCTACCACCCACTGAGAGTTGGCTGCCACCTTCCCAGTGTACAGTAAAGGTATTCCCGAAGAAGTAGGGAAGGTTGATGCAGAAGGCCTACGCAAAATAAACTTGGCCTGAGGGTCCAAAGAAACGGACCCTAAGAAAACTCGGTTTGTTGCAAGTCAACCGACGGAAGTCGCGACGCCCACAGCAAATCTGGGCCGCCGTTGTCGGAGGGGACGCTAGAAGAAGATCTGCGCCTGGCATTCCGAAAATTCAGCAGATAGGGACCAACCACAGAAAACTCATCCCGAGGGAATTTCCCGGGATAGGGGGAAAAGGGGTGTGCCACCCCCTAAATCGAAAGAGGCAAACTAGAGGAGCTGGGACTCCAAATGGGAAGTGAAATGCAACGTTTATTAGGGTAGCCTTCCTCAGGAAAGGAAGACTCTCCAAGAATAAAGCAAAAGCATGATGAATCCTTGTTCAAGTGGAACAATGAATCACGCCACGTGTATTTTGAGTGCACTACCTCAGGAGGGCACAGACAGTAGCGCTAGGAATCATAAAACACAACCCAGGTGTGGCGAGTGTTGTAAAAGCGTGGCCTTAGAAGAAACCATTGAAAGAACATGAAAACCCAGAAAGTGACAACTGCCTCTCGGATGACTCATCTCCGAAGAGGCCTACACGGAAAACAGGATGCCACCATCTAAATGGCTCCCTAACCGATCCAGGGGAGGAGAGCAATCGAGGAAGACCTAGGCGCAAGCACCTAGGGAATGACCGCGGTGTTATACCTGCAGGAAGTATAACTGGCGCCTTGTTAGGCAAAGAAAGCACGAACTATGAACATAGGACACTGTATCCAGTTGAAGAGGGACAAATTAACCATCGAAAGGTCGCACAGGGGACGACTGCCGACACTCATGATGTCGGCAATGTTGCTGGAGCCCCAACAAAGTACCTGGAGGTTGACTACGGGCTCGAGAGTCATGTTCCCGCACCAAGGACTAAGCTAGGCTGTAATTTAGACGAGGAGAACACGGAAGGAGCGAATTCAAGTGAAGAGAGTCACGACGTAAATCCCCGAAAGAACACTAGCTTAGCGTTTAGTTTACACTTAAAAACGATTGGAGATAGTTACCATTCCAAACGTTGTGAAACTACATTAATAAAGACAATAGAAGTACGACAGAACGAGTTTAGTGAAGATAATTTTTTACGACATAAAATTTCAGCTTTTATCAAATTTTCTTATTTAATTTTTTGTGCTTTATAGCTTTAAGGGTGCTGCCTGCAGACGTTCTATCAAAAATTTTGCTTGTTAAGTATGTAATTCGACATGTAATTAAATAACATGTTAATTTAGAAATTGTCAGCTTTAATAAGATAATTGTTTGATATTTTGCGACTAATTAAATTCTTCCTGGGCTATCTTTTATAACAGTGTGGTGCTTACTGTAGCAGCCGTTTAGTTTATATAGCTCTTATGGCACTGAAAGTAAATGGGTTGTAATATTTACTAAATTAAACAGAAATGCTTTGAAAAGTTATTAATATTCGATGTAGTGTTATGTGACTTTTAAATTTCACGAATTCGAAATTTGCATAGAAATTTAAAAATAACTCAAAATCAATAGTATTCAAACAGTTTCATTAAAAAATATTTATTATTATTCTTCATGTTTTTTTGACACTATCCTACACTATCCACACTGATAATAATTTATCTTGCGCCTGTACTGTTTCTTGTTATTACATAATATTTCTAAAGTTAGAGAAAAACAAGACTTTATCTGAGAAGTGTGTAAGAGAAGTAAGAGTGTAAAGAAAATAAAGAAATAAATGGAAAGTTAAAAAAATTACACACCACTTTGATATTTTAAGTGGAACACCCTGTATGACATAGTATCAGGAAGTGGATATCTTCTTCCTGATTATAAATCATTATATTCAATTTATCATTAGAAAAAAACAATAAACTTGACAAGGACAAATTTGAATCCATAATATACTGCCTCTTATAGAAGGATTTTTGTAAATTTTCTGGCATATCTTTAAAGATTTCAATAATATTTATGAACAGCAAAAAGATTAATGATTAAAGGTATAGAAAATATACAGGGTGTTTAAATTAAATTAGCATGGACTTATGATCAGTTTTTTACTTTTTAATTAACATTTGTTTATTTTTTGGGCAAATCCTGGCGATTTAAATAAGACTAGAATATCCATAATTTCAATCTTTTAAAATAAAGACCCTGTTAAAAATGTAATACATTAAATTTCTATACAGGGTGTCTGGTTATATTTTAAACAAGCGTAACTTTTATAGATATTACAAAATATTGCATAATAATATGTAGTTTGATGGTTTTCTCTGAACCCTGAGGATTTGCTAAAAAAAATAAACTAATGACAATTGAAAAGTAAAAAAAATGAGCACCGAATTTGGTATTTTAAATGGAACACCCTGTATAATGTTATTTCAATAAATGATCATCTTCTTGCTGATTATAAACAATGTCGGAATTGATGTCTTTATCTTAAAGATAACCGAGAAATTTAACAGAAACCTTGCCATAAGGGGCATAACTAACTAAAGTCGTTAGAAAGGAATATACTGCCTTTTATGGCAGGGTTCTTTTTTCCCTTGTCCTTAAACATAAAGGCATAAAACCTGGTATTTTCATAATCGGCTAGAAGCCCATTTATTAAATCAATATTATACAGGGTGTTCCATTTAAAATAACAATGATGCTAATTTTTTTATTTTCCATTTGTCATTTATTTATTTTTTTACAGAATCTGGCAGTCAAACCACAATATTTTTGTATACAATATTTTTTGATATGTTTACAACTTAATCTTGTACACCCCGTTAAATATATAACCAGACACCCTCTGCATCATGTAGACAAAAAATGGTATTTTATGATTATTATTAATATTATAAATCATTACGAGTTGAAAAAACCAATATGTAAATTTAATCAGAAAATATCAGAAAGACATGTTATTTTCTGAAAAAAAAAACACTGTCTTAAACTCTTCAACAAATCCAAAGTATTTTATTGATACAAATGGGAAAAAGTCTCGACATCTTTATTCTCATCTCGAGGGACGATACTGAATCTAATTTTGTTTGCTCCTTTCTTCCCAGAGCGTCCCGATTATGCAATATTATGTTACCAGCAAAGGTCGATGCTTCTTCTTCTAATCCACAAGTCCTTAAATCCCACATCAATAAACTTCTCATTTCTTCACATAATGCAACCACGGCATCTGCTCATAAATTTAAAAACAGAAGCATCAATAAGCTAAGCCTTGATACCGAAATATCTCTAAATGTGATTGAAGAATGCTTTGTACCATGATGTCATTATTGTCCCTTGATACACATGTGAATATACCAAAAAACCCGACCGCTATTAAGCTAGTTTCACACGCCGTTCTTTGTTTTATTTTTGCTGTTAGCATTAATTTTATTCTTAGCTTCAAGTCCCAAAATTAACCCCCTCCTACCAGGATCTACAGGTTCTGCTCTGCTACAAATATCACCTAAACTGACACTGTTTATATTAGAAAATGACTACTAAATATCAATTTATCTATTAAAAAACCCGGAGGTAATTGTATATTTTGTTAAAGAAATTTCCATTGAAAATTTATCAGATTAGTTAAATGTGAACGTGACTGGTTTGATTTAACATACCCATACGGATACCAATTTATTTAATGGCTGAGGTAACTAAACTACAACTAATCAAAATTTCATAATTATTTCTCGATAGTAGCAACAATTTAAAAGCTGGTCGCCAATACTGATTGTTTACTTCTGATTGTGGGAGCAATAAACTATATTACTATTACTGCATAATTGTAATCAATTATTTATCACAGTTCTGCATTTTTGTAATTAAGTGTGATAAGTGCATACAATATTTTTCAACCTGAATTGACGATAAACATATATTTCAATAAATGAGACTAATTAATTAATATGGAATGTTATATTTAATGTTGTGTGTGACACATCACAACATTCAGATAAAAGTTATCGTTAGCTCCCGTTTAATTTTTTATACAATGGAAATTTTATAAACTGGAAGTATTGAAACAAATATTGATATGGAAAATATAAGCTAGTCGAGTAGTCTTAAGTCGGATGCGGGTCGTATAAACTTCTGCTCACAATACTGGATCACTAGCTTTTACGGTAAATTTTTCAAAAGCCAAAGGAGGTATTGGTATACTCCTGTATTCTAATAAAATCTATCAATTTTTTTTCCAAATTAATAATAACTGAATTTTGTATACTTACAGGACGTATAATAATAATTAATCCAATATTAATGACTTACAAGTTTGTATAAAAATGTGTCAATTTTGCCCTCTAATACGTTTTTCTAGAGGGTAACTTAAGAAAAATAAGTAGGTCTCGGGTTTTGGATATATGTTTTATTTTAGTTATACCGATTTTTCCAAAAAAAAATGTGCAATTTTCTAGTGTGTTTTTAGAGATTTAATAATTTTTATGGTGAGGAAAAATTTGTTTTTAAAATTTATAAGATTTATTTAAAAATTTAAATACAGAAGTTTGTTAGATGCATCTGCACTTATAATATATGTTATTAATTAAAACTATGGTATCAGATTTAAAAGAGAACTCTTTATGTAATAATATAAGGTGTAAAAAAATTTGTGCCTAAAGCTCTGGATTATTTATCTCATGAAAATAAAAAAAAAGTTCATATAAACAATGGTTCTCAGACGCCTTATTTCCAGTACAAGGTGTTTAAATGTTAATGTAACTAAGGGCAATTAGATAATTAAGAATAAGAGTTCGCCAGACAAAACCGTGAGTTAGTTCGTTCCTCAGATCTGCTGTATTCTCAAGAATAAAATTTAGTATTATGTGTTCAGTGTCTCATATTTCACCATACTCACAAAATTAAATATCTCTAAGATCTATTTTTTTATGTTCGGGACCAGGCACGTAGTCAGAAATTCAGTTCGGTGGGAGGGGCTTCAAACCAGAAATTCATTTCGGAGGAGGGCAAAAATTAATAAGAAGCTTGCCTATACCAACATATTTTCAAAGTTTCTGTGGAAGGGGGGTCCAGACCCCTAGGCACCTCCGACTACGTGCTTGTTCGGTATATAAAGTATGATTGCTTCTTATTATATTATTGTTATAATGAAGGATCCCTTAGAACCATGGTTTTATAGGTATTTCAGGAAAATTATTCTTGTAAATACGATCTTTCATTGAATAAGAGTATTTCTTCTGCCAATCCTCCCCTTGTTTGGCTTTAGCTAGTTGAAAGATGTCAGTTTAAGGAATTTTAAAATGAGCTATTGGATTTGAAAGCAAAGTGGCCTGTTTGGCCAATTAGTCCACTATTTCATTTGGTTCGATGTTTATATGTGCCTTTACCCACACTAAATATAGAGTTTTCTTTAAATGTATAAATATTCGGTTTAAGAGGATTATTGTTTTTATTAGATGATCCGTGGTTGGCTTTGTAAGAAAAAATTGAAGTGAGTGCGCTCATTCTGTCAGTGAATATCACAAAGCTGGTCCCCTCCTTGTATTCGAAACAATACTAGAGGGCCTCTATTATGGCCCACAGTTCTGCTGAAAAAATGGATGTGTCGTCTGGTAGTCTAATTTGTGTGTATTTTTTTATTTTTGTAGTAAAAGGCGCATGCTGTTTTTCTGGTAATTCTAGAACCATCTGTAAATAGTTGTTCGTAGTACAACCACTCCTGACTTAGTTTATCCGAAAAAAAAAACATGTTCTCAATCTGAGGGGAAATTTTCTGACATTTCAGTTGTTATCAATAGTTGTTCGTAGTACAACCACTCCTGACTTAGTTTTTCCGAAAAAAAACATCATTATCTTTAGTTGCCTGTAAATAGGTGTACGAGGTGTATCAAAAGAAATTAGAAGTTAGCTCTAACGTTGCCGTGCTTATCACCGACCCCTCCATGCTTAGGTTTAATGTTTGCAGCCTAAAACTAAGTAAATTTTCTCAGAATTGGAATGGGAAAGTCCAGAACTCCCTGCGTTGACCTTCAGTTACCCGGGGAACAAATGCCTTTTACGATCTCAAGGTTGCCTCACAATAGCACACAATATGTACAACTATCTTATTTTCCCTATCGCAAAATCTACATGTTAGGTCACTAACTTGGGTGGTCCTTCACAGTCATGTGTTCTATAAGGATGTTTATAATTATCTTTGACTTATTTCTTCTCAGAAGAAACATATTTTCAGCATATATAACATCAGATTCTTAATAAGGATTTTGCCTGTGTATATGTACCACTCTACTTTGCCACTGGACCTTGTGACTATCCCTCATCCATTTGTTAAGACGTTAAGCTAGATTGTTAATATATAACTTTTGACGCAAAAATCATCACCCAAACTTCACTCTCCTAAGTGAGGATGTTATCCCCTAAAATTTTTCAAATAGGAAGGGGTGTCAAGTTATTATAAAGTGTTTTAATTCCCCATATACTGGCGCTTTGTTTTTGAAACTCGGTCAATTAATTTAAAAATTACGAAGTCTTAAATTTGCAATACTATATTTGTCGCAAAATGCAATTATTAAAAGGATTTTAAGTAAAAACTTACCGTAAGAGTCGGAAATGTATCGTACATTCTGCAACACTTGAGCAGTCATACACAACATTCGTTCACAATTCGTCCTGGCAAGTCTTCCAGTGTATCTGGTAGAGTACAAGAAACATTGTTATTTATGCGTATCCATAAAAATAAGTCTATAAGACTTAAATCTGGTCACCGCGGCGGACACTAAGTTGCGACTTTTCCTGCTATCCACTGACCAGGAAGAGTTTAGTTTAAATAATCACGCACAAACGGCGAGAAATATGGAGGTGCTCCGTTCTACTGGAACACTATTTTTTCGTCAACGTATGCAACGTTGTTAGTGTTAGTTAAAGCTGGATCAATGGACTTTTGAAGCAAATCCTAGTTCATATCATCTGTTAAAATTCCAGTCTCTCTGAACCCCTAGCCTCCATACAAATTATCTTCAAAGTGGTGTCGTACATACTGCGGTACTTTTGCCTTCCCAAAATTCATAAACCTGGGAAGTCCATGAGACCTATTGTTTCAGCTGTTGGATCACCAACGTACAATATTTCAAAATGGTTAGTAGAAAAATTAATAGGCAAATTAAATATCTCGTATGATAACTTTGAGGTTACTAACTCGTTAGAATTCTTAGATAAAATTAAAAATGTTCACTTAAAAGAAGGTGAAATTTTAATATCTTTTGATGTAAGCTCATTGTTTCCTAGTGTACCCATACCACTAGCTTTAGAGTACCTAAAGGAACTACTTGAAATCAATAATTTGAAGAAAAGAATTATTGATGAATATTTACTTCTCACACAATTATGTATGAATCAAATATTTTTTCAGTTCAACAATAAATATTATAAACAACTAAAGGGAACGATGGGCAATTGCTTATCTCCGTTCCTTGCAAATTTGTTTATGGGCAGATTAGAAACCCAATTCAAAAAAGAACTCAAGTATTTTCCGAGGGTGTAGTATAGATACGTAGACGATATATTTGCTATTTTTGATACTAAAACAGAAAATTTGGACACTTTCTTAGAAACATTAAACAATAAATATCCTTTCATTAATTTTACGTACGAAAAGGAGAACAATGGGCAATTACCTTTTCTCAACACGTTAGTTATTAGAAATAACGATAAATTAGAATTTGATATTTATAGGAAATTTACTAATACTGATAGGTTTATAACATCCGACTAATTTCATTGCCGTCAACACAAAATGGCAGCATTCCATTTCTTAACTCACAGGTTAGTCAATTTTCCATTAAGTAAAGAACGTTTTAACAATGAAATGATTCGGATTAAAAATATAGCTAAAAGTAATGGATATAATGATAATTTTGTACATAAATTAGTAAATAGACATAAGCATAAGAAAATGTTAAAAGATGCCACTACTCTTCAAACACCTGAGGCTTCCAATAAATTCATAGTAATCCCATATGATCCCAGATATACGAGAGGTCTAGAAAAAGTATTTAAAAACGTAGGTTTTAGGGTAGCCTACAAAACGCAGAACAGTTTGAAAAATTTCCTTGGAAACCCCAAAGACGAAGTCGACTTGAGGGAGAGAAGTGGCATCTATAAAATTAGCTGTAATGACTGCGATCTAAAATATGTTGGGCAAACTAAACGCTCCATAAACATTCGTTTTAAAGAACACATGGCACAATTAACACGTTAAGCGCCATTTGAATCCTTTTGGATACAAGTGACCTTGATCTTTTTGGCCATTTGTATCCAAATAGATCTAGAGCAATACTTTCACTTTGGGGTGGCTGCATTCGAAAAGATACAACGCGTGCATTTAAATGCATGGAGAACTAATAAAGCATGGCCCGTTGGTCCAGAATATGTTTTTGGCCAACGATTTTTGTTTTTTTTTTTTATAAATAAATTATGGACATCTTAGAAAAAGTAAACATACATTTTATTTCAAAAACCAATAACAAAACGTTTCTTTATGCGTATTTACGAGTACATGAATAAACAAAGTTTTATAAATTAATCATTATTATATAAGTTCTGATTTATGGGTACTGAAAAAACATTTCAAACAAAAAAATTTGTCACATGCACTACATTTGTGACGAGTTTGGGAAGATTTCGCTTGGGCATATTTCCAATTGTGAGTATTTTTTAGTTTTTCGTAGCAAACTGAACATCTTCTTTTTTTATCGTCATCAACTAAAACATGATTTATGTTCATTTGATTGTGCTGAGGGAGTGGTTTTGATAAACATTCTTCTAAAAGTTGAGTAACAACTAGTTCTTTGAACTTAGTGATGGACATTTTTTTCTTTGTTACTATCTGATGCACACAATAGGCGTTTATAAGTGCAGTTCCAGTTAGCAGTTCTACTGCTAATTTTCGGTACCACTTTACCCCTTTGCGTAAACTGGTAGAGTACGCTTTCAATTGATCAGAAAGATCTATAAACGATTTACATTTATTGTAATCTAATATTATTGTCGGTTTTTCTATTTGCTCTCTACGTCTTGTTACGGGAGTCATTGAGTTGTCGTGTTTAGTTGAGATTACCAGAACATCTTTTTTGTCCTTCCATTTCAAAACAGTACAGCCTGTATTACTTTGTGAACTTGTAGATTGATACTTTTCCAACTTCGCCTTCACAACTTCGGTAGGATTATTTTTTCTGTTTGAACGAAGTGTACCTACTAAATGAGTTTTCCTTTTTTGAAGCTCGTGTGCTAAAGATACGCTACTATAAAAATTATCTGTGTAAACAGTCCGCCCCATGTCAAGTAATTTTTCTGACAACTCCAGTACAGTTTTAGTTGCTCCGGAAATGTTTTTATCGCCAGTTTTGTCCTTGCCACAATATACCTTCAGGTTATATGTATAACCACCCTGAAGACACAATTTGTACAATTTTATTCCGAATCTGTGCCGTTTATTCGGAATATATTGCTTGAAACTTAGACGGCCACGAAAGGGAACTAGTGTCTCATCGATACAAAAATTTTCTTCTGGTACATAAGCATATTGAAATCGTTCTACTAGCATATCTATCAACGGCGAGATCTTGTAAAGCCGATCATTTTCTGGGGGATTGGAGTTGTCACAGAAATGCCATGTTCTTACAAGTATTTCGAACCTGTTCCTTGACAAAATGGAGTTTATTTTAGTAGTGTATATATCATTTTTTGACCAATAATCCCTGACTTGAGGCAACCGGACAATTCCCATCCATAATAGTGCCGCCAAAAAAATTTTAATTTCATCATAGGTGGTATCATACCAACTTTTTATGCGAGCATGAGGTAGAGTATTAGCCTGAGACTTCATATGTTGTGCGTATCTATTTGTTTCACTTACCATATAGTTTATCAGGTCATCACTTACGAAAATTTTATAAAAATCTACTTCTTTTTTTTCTTTGAAGTTGCTCGATATATCTTCATTTACGCCCGGTTTTGTTTCGCTAAAATCAAATATTTTCAGCCTCGATAACGTAAATGTATCCCAAGTTAGTGCGTCTGTTTCATTGTTTTCGTCATCTGACATTTCGTTTTCAGTACCGGAATTCTCAAAATTGTCTATGTTTCCTGAACTAATCACGTTCTCTATGGTCTCAATAACACGAATATCGGAAGCTAAAAAATCACAGATAAATAATACTAACAATGAACATAAAACATTGATAAAAAAACTTACTAGAAGTAGTCATAGGATTGGAAACATTTCTAGATGTTGAGGGCATATCACACGTTTGGTAAAGATTTCCATCTTCTGTTATGCCGTCGATGTAATTATCTGAAGCTAAACAATACATTATAATTACTTATATAAGAATAAACACGTTTTGGAAACTTACCGGAAGAAATATTCACATTGGATTTTTCTATTTTTTTATTTTTCTCCTTTGACTTTTAGAAGATATAGTGAGTTTCCTTTTCTTGACAGGGATGTCCTCATCGCTTGAACTTTCGCTCTCTGACTCATTTCCTTCATACTCCGATTCACTGGCACTAAAAGGGTCCTCCTCGTCTGAAAAGTCTATTTCATCCCACATTTTTTGCAAAGCCCTTTGTTCCTTCTCATATGCCATTATTTGCACCAACTATGCCACTCTTACACAAAACAGATGCTATTCAAACGCTAGCCAATTCGCAAATGCATGTAAAAGTCTCGCGACCAACGCGATTCAACAGGATCTAACGTGTTGAAAAGTTGTATCCATATTTATACAAGTGGCCAAAAATGCTAATTCATGATAATTGGCCGCCTGTATCCATTTGGATACATGAACTTTTTTACAAAAAAAAACAAATATTCCGACACGTAGTTTAATAAAAACAGTTAGAAATAGCATTTTTTATTCATTTCTACTAATTTTACCCAGTGGCCCAGCAATTTGATTTTTTTTAACATGGTGGCGCTTAACGTGTTAAGATACGGAAGAACAGAAAAGTCAAGCGTTGCCCAACATGCTTTGGAAAAACAATCACCGAATAGGAATAAATAATCCTAAGTTGATTAAAAATGTATCTAATAATAGATTATTGGATGCATTTGAGAGTATAGAAATAGTTAAATGTGGTAAGAAAGCACTAAATAAAGACAGAGGGCCTATTCCCTATAGTCCCCTCTATTGTTTAATTGACAACGGTGCAGTCGGGTGCAATCAATTGTTACCACATTTACCTATAAATAGTCTCGGTTAGGATAAGTTACTTTATCTGCTGATGATGCTAACTTGGTTAGCGAGACGCGCGTCCAGAACGTAACAAGTCGTGGTGTAATGTGGTTAGAACTCTTGTATTTTGATCTACCTTCCACCACAGGTTCCAGTGTTAGGAGTTAGGACTACGCCTTGGCTTAATCGAAATTTCTAACTTTCAAGAATGCGAAAAACACAAGTCACAAGACTGCTTTGTAACAAGTAATGGTTCTGCATTAGTCGATTCAAATTTTTGATGAGCGAAAACATGATAATGTTTTACTCAAAAAAAACTAGGAACAAGTCTAAATCAGAGTTTAAAGAATGTAAGACCACTCGAAAAAAATTAACGCAGATCTTCCCTCCCCTTCACCCCTCCCCTTGCTCAACCTAGCATCAGCCCTTGCCGGTACAAATCTATACTCTGCCCCGATAGTATATCATCTCAACATTCTCAAGTGGGATTTCTGTGCAAGTCGGCGGAATTCATGTAAGTTTGCCAAACAAACAGAGTATAAAACCATATGCAGCGTCGATAAGCGACTTTTCAGCTTTTCCGTAAAGATCAAAAAACTGACCCAACTTATGTTATTCTGTAAACTTTGCCCAAATAATTAATGACAAGAAACAATAAAATTTTCAAATTTTACTTCGCTTTAATGAAAATTGATTTAATATTTGTAGTTTTTCGTAGTTTCTAAATGATTTGACCGAATTTTAAAACCGAAGTGCCAATATATGATGAATCGAAAACCCATTCAAATGACGTATCACTTGACCTCGCTTCTTATTTGAAAAAACAAAACAGGGGATGACATCCCCGTTTAGGATGGTGAAGTTTGGGCTATGCTTTTTGCGTCAAAAGTTATCTTGATAACTAAGCTTGACGTGTTTCAGATTTTTTGATAAGATCTTTTCCTGGCCGTTATGCCTTCTGGTACGTTTTCAATAGACTACCCCGTATATTCAAAGTATAGATACATCTCAGAACCTTCTGTATTTAATGTTTATTTAATTAAATAATACAAATTCTGAAAGAAGTTAGCCTCACGTAATAAACGAGCCACGATGCACATTTTTATGGCAAACTTTTTGAAAAATTACAATACTTTATCTGACAAACACTCAAGGTGGCAATCTGTTATGATATATTTAATAAAAAAACTTACTGTGTCCGGCTTTCGTTCAAAATTCTGTTAATAACAATAACTACATTAAAGTCCAGGAATTATAAAATTATGTTCCCAAAATTAAGCTTAACAGTAGTGTCAGGTTTAATCAGAATTCTAATAATATTGTTATAAAAAATACAGGATATGGTTGAGAAACCCAGCTATTAGAAATAGTTTTTAAAACAATAGACTTTAAAAAAATAAACCTGAATTGTTTTATTTTATAAACGAATGTACATTAATTGTGGCCAGTTATAATTTGGGAAATACCAAAATTGTATTATATTCAATTACTCAACTTTTTTTTGTGCCAATTTTTTTTATTAACTGAAAAAATCGCAAACTTTTATTTTTAATGTAACTACAGTTCATTGGAAAATTAGTAAATAAATTGTACGACTATCAAATAATATCTTATTACAAAAGCGAGTTTAGATAGATAATGTTATTGATTATCTATGCCGCTGATAATAAACATCATACCCGTAAGCAATGATTTCATTACTCAGGGGCTGCAACCAATCACAAAACACATCCATCGCTTAACTCTTTGTATACAGTATCTAATATCGCGGTTAAAACAATTCATCGCGAATGCCATGGAAAAACAAAAGAGCATAATCGCCACGTCAGGTGACGCCACAATTTTATATGCTTCACATTTATATTGAAAATAAATTGTTTTACCTAAATTTCCTTACTAAAAGTTAGTTAATTTTCCGTAAAATGAGTTTAAGTGATCAAAGTGAGATTGATAGCACACCGGTAAATATTATTGAAGCAGCCAAAACCACTTCGGACGAATTATTACCAGAAATTTCAAGGAAAAAGTATGAAATTGTGTATAAACTGTTTATGGAGTGGCGAAGTCAAAAGAATGTTAATTCATTTTCGGAAAATATCCTTCTTGCCAATTTTGGAAAGTTGTCAGAAAAATATAAATCTTCCTCATTATGATTGAACATTACTGGATGTTAAAAAGTAGGCTTGTTATTAAAGAAAATATTAGTATTGATGCATATGCACGTCCGTTTTTAAAACGAAAATCGGAAGTTTACAGAGTAAAAAAGTCAATATCGTTCACCCCAATGGAAATTAACCGATTTTTAAAAGAAGTACCGGATATTTACTCGACAAGAAAATTAATAGATTTAGAAATTCTATAAATATACCTTCTTATAATAATAATTATAATCGTTTATTGTTTACTTCAATATTAACATAATAATATGTCTCTCTTATCAATTGATCCTTAAAACACAGTTGGGAGCCGGCATCAAGTCCTAAGCTTTTTTCTGTCTTAACAATTGGGATTGTGATATTATCTATCCGAAAGTTTATTTAGTATGTTACGAAGATTTGCAGTTAATGTCGTGTTGCCAATTAATACAACTGTTGATTTAGATGGATTGAGTTTTAACTTGTGATAGATATTTTGAAAAGGGCATTTAAATCAAAGTTAACCTTGTTTTTTGCAGCAATATATTTACATGGTTTAAAAGAAAGGTAGAGTTGTGTGTCGTCTGCGTATAAATGGTAGTTGGTGTATTTAAGATGTAAGAAAAAAAGTGGATGTATATATCAGATAATAGAGGACCCAAAATACTTCCCTGGGGAACTCCAGTTATAACATTGAGACAATCGGATACATTATTATCTATTTTAACTCGTTGAGTTCTACCACTTAAAAATGACTTGATTACATTTTTCATGATTTACGAAGTCAAATGCCTTTGTGAAATGCAACAATATTAAGGCAGTTATTTCATTATTGCCGCGGCTACGAAAGATATCATCTGCTATATCAGCCATTGCAGAGTTACAGTTGTATCCACCTCTGAAACTTGATTGCTTTCGGGGCAAAATATTGTTAGTTTCAATGTATCTACGAATCTGATTATCTAATACGTGCTCCATATTTTTCGAAAAATTGGCAAAATACTGGTAGATCGGAAATGACTGATGTCGGTAGGATTATTTACAATGCTTCCTTCTACGCAATGGGAAAACAATGTCTTAAAATACATTCGTTTACAATATGTTTGAGATATTCGACAATGTGAGGACAACATATATGTAGTAGTGTGATATACTGATCGGCGCCAAAAGTTTTTGTTTTTATTTTTAAACGTATAGAAAAAATTTCACTATATCCTACCTCCTTAAATTCAAATAAAATAAAAGTGTATTTGCTTCCACATTGTTTGAATAAAAACTTACAAGCTCATCATTAGTCGTATCAGTATATTTCTACATGTGGAGAGAGTTCGTACAGGCGCATGATGACCAAATAAGTCAAGTAAAGTATACGAGGTATTTCTGTAATTGGAGGGTACTTCATTTCGCAGAAAATGGCTAAATAATCCGATAAAGGGCAGTCGAAAGTTCCTTTGTTAATAATATTGCAGGAGTTTAGGAAATGAGGTCAATTAGGGAGATTGATAAATTATTCACACCTTCTTAGTTATTTGAAAATTTAAAGTAATTTAAATTTAGAGTAAAAAGTAAAAAAAATTAAAGATATCCTATATGTGTATGGTATTAACATTTTATATTTTAGTCATTGTGTATTTTAACCACGTTTACAAGAGCAGCCAAAAAATCAAAAGCTGCTACGATGGCGTCATTTAAAATATCTCATATATTGGCGAAACACAAGAAACCATTCGAAGATGGATCGGTTGTGAAGGAACCATTTATTGAAGCGGGTGAGACTTTATTTGGAGATTTTAAAAATAAAACAGAAATCATGTCTGCTATTAGAGAACTTCAGTTATCTCGTCCGACTGTCACAAGGCGTACTAAAGTCATGAGTCAGGACATGGCAGATAAACTAAAAAATTATATCATCGAATGTACATACTTTTCTTTGTAGTTCGACGAATCCACCGATATGGCAGACATTGCCCAGCTGTGTATTTTTATTCGGATGGTATTCAGGGACATGTTGGCTGAGGAAGGAATTTTGACAATCATTTCTCTGAAGGGGAAGACCCGTGGCGAAGATATATATGACGTTGTCTTCAATTTTGTAAAAAACTACAAGCTACCAATAAATAAATTAGTGTGCATTTCAACCGATGGAGTACCAACAATGACTGGAAACACAAACGGTTTTGTGGCATTGTGTCGAGCTAATGAAGATTTTCCTTTATTTTTTTCAATCCATTGCGTTATACATCAAAAAGTTTTGTGTTCAAAAGTTTTAAACACGGAGGAAATTATGGGCATTGCAACAAAAATTGTGAATTCCATCCGTGCACGTAGTTTGCAACGGCGGCTCCTTAAGTTGCAGTTGGAATATAGGGAGTCAGCTGAACACACTGATTTAGTTCTTCACACGGACGTCAGGTGGTTGAGTCGCGGAAAATTCCTAGAAGGTTTCAAGAATTATTGTCCGAAATAACAGTGATGACACTCAGATGTTGAAAAACGAAAAATGACTGACTGATTTGGCATATTTGACTGACATCACAATGCACTTAAATACAATTAACTTGGAGTTTCAAAATAAAGGAATGATAGATCAACTGAAAAGAAAGGATCTGAAACATTTTCCGTCTTTGAAAGCAAGGATTCCTCAGTTGAATTATGATACGTATGAGGCTGAATTATCAAATATTTTGGGACAATTCGAGATACGTTTTTATGATTGTAGTAAATTGGCAAATGTAGCATCATTTATGAGTTATTCTTTTTCATGTAAAAGCATTGAGGAATTAGCTACTGAAATAGCAAGTCAGTTTAATATGAACTCATGTTCTGTTGAAAATGAGTTGGTGCAGATTATATCAGATATACATTTCAAATCTACAGCATCTGATACAAATTTCTGGTGTTTTATATCTGAAGATAAATATCCGAATGAATAGACAGCAATGTTTGGGTCAACTTACTTGTGCGAGTCTGCATTTTCTGACATGAAGATAATTAAGTCAAAATATCGCATAACATAATATCGACTAACTGACGATCATATGACATTATGCTTGCGATTAGCACTCAGTGGTTACGTACCATCTTATGAAAAGTATGCTGAGGACATGCAGTGCCACGCTTCAACATCCAAAGTAACTCCTTAGTTAAGTTTAACACCATATGTAACTTTTTTGTTTTGTAACAACCAATAAACTCGCAATTTTGAATAACTATTAAAAACAGCAGTTCAAGTTTGAGCACCCCTGCTCTACAGCGATACCGGGCTGCCCCAGGAATAGTGAAAAGTGCCAACAGCTTTTTTGTTTTTATTTCCTTCGTAAAAGAGAAGTATTCTAATCATGACAAAATCACTCTCCGAGATTTTTTCAGATCTTTACATTTCACTGTCCTTAGATGCCGAAGGGTCATGTGGGGATGACCTGATTTTGGTAAAACTTCAACATGACGAAAGAAAATGGCGGCTTAATGAAATGTTAATTAATATTACTGATGAACAACAACAACAAATTCTTCAAATTTTGCACAAAAATCAAATGCTATTTAGGAATTAACTGGTAAAATTTTGATACGAATCAAAAATGGTGAATCAAGATCGCGGCCAAATAAAATGTTTTTAATAAATATTTTGTTAAAAATTCAATATACCTTTGGCGTAACAAGAAATCAAGTGCTGAGTCGAGTAGCAATAATATTGTTTTCTACTTATTGTACTTACATGGAAATACCATTTTAAGACTTATCATAGTATTCTCTAGTTTTACATAAACTTACAGTTACTACAAATAGTAGAAAATTGCCTTTTTTAGTTTTTATTGAATATTTTTGTAGGTACCTTACGTACACGTCATATGGCGCGGCGGCGTATGTAATTAGCGACAGCGCCATAGTTAAAACAAAAAGATTGTAGTGGCGCAAAAATACTCTTCCAATATTTAATATAGCTCATTATTTCATATTATGTATGATTTATTTTACTCCAATTGGTAGAAAACTATAATTTTATTGGTTTTTCATACACGTACCTAAACATATTTAGTTGGCTCCTCAGTTTCGGTTAGCTTACGGTAGCGATAATGTTCATTTCTACTTTTTGTAGTTACACAGAAATGCCATTTTAAGACTTATTTAATACTACATACTTATAGTTAAGTCTTTAATACTAAACATACTTTAAGTTACTACAAATGGTAGAAAATTGCTTTTCTTAGTTGTTATTTTCTGTTTCTATATGTACACTTTAAATACGGTGTGTATATCCAGTGGAAGCGAACAGGTTATAGGGGTCTATACTCATCATATTTTGACAAAAAAAATCGTGTTTTGTAGTAAACAAAATATCTTACACTCAAAAACAAACATTTTTTTATTTTTAAAACGAATCGTTTTGAAAATCATGTATGTAATTTATGCGAAAAATTGTCCGAACTAATCATCAGATTTTTCTCTCGGTAGTGTTTTTTTCATAAATACACAGGATAGTATTTGCACACGTTACTTTCACCCTAGACCTATTTATTTAGAATTATAATTATGTAAATTATTTCTTTAATCATGTCTATTATACTTACAATATTATTCATAAAATAAACACATACTTAAACAGTCAAATAAATATCGCATAGATAATCTCAAGGCTATTCTGTTCGAACTATGTTATACAAAAATTAACATACCACAGCGTCCCTATTGTTAAATTAGTTTTGATGTATTTCATAGAGCCGAGAGCCATATATCACACATGTCAAGGTTGCTGCATGGATACTTAACGCTCTATTATGTAATATTTCTTGTTACCTGTTATCCATAATAAACATTGCAATTGTGATTTAGAAAGTGACCGATACGTGAATCGAATTTATTCATATTACATAATTAAATATTATTTATCTACTCGCATTTGTCAGTTTTAGCTTTCTTGATCATCCGACACATGGAAATATTAAACATATGTTAATTAACAATTTGACAAATTGATTTAGCATGGGATTTTGTTCGATATATCAATACTTATGGATAAGATCCTTTGAATACTACAGATAACAGGAAAGAGCCCCATGCATTATTTTAAATTAGTAGGCTTTTGACGGAACTTTGTCCTTTTTGGGACCTTATTTTTCTTCGTTTTGGTTTGTTGACGTGTGTTGTCAAACCGTCGCACATGGCCGATTTTGCCAAAATCTTGACAGAAATTAAAAATATCTTTTTAAATATATTTCACTTTAAACAGGACTAGTGGGCATTCTAGTATACCAAACATCAAGTTGCCTTGAAATTGACGTAATAGAAAGTCCATGCTTTGTTTCAACAAACGTCAAAGTCAGATAATTTTACAGGTGATTTTTATACCTCTCGTATTGTAATAAAGTTGGTTTCCTAGTAAATAAATTAAATTTGTTATTATTAATAGCCAAGTTTGTTCTATCATGGAAACCAACGAGCAAGGTATGTTGTTTAGAAATATTGTAAGTCATAACATTATATTTAAATTTTGGACAATTTTTAGTAAGTTGTAAATGGGAGTATATTTTTTGGCATATTTGATTTGATTTCAAAATTGAAAAGCTATTTTGTTTATGATTTCACCACATTTCATCTATCGGATATATATTTTTTAATTGCGCCTACGTACTTCTTATATTTTCTGTTGACAAACGTTGCCGAAAAATGTCGATAGGAAAATACATAGTAATTAAATCAAGGTTTACCATCCGCCACATCTCAGAAAGTATAGTCCTTAATTTTAGACAAAAATGTATAAAATCATCGAAAAGTTAAAACATAATTTTTAGTTTATAAAATAGTCGATAGGGTATGCAACAGCCAAAAGATAGTGTAAATGTGGCCTTTCTGGTAAATTTATCCTGTTATTTTTTTTGTAATGCATCAAGCATTGTATTGTAATTCTTAACATATTTTTAATTGTCCATTTTCGCATGTTCTTTAATAAAGCCATATGATATTTTTAAAAACAGCTTTTTGGTATTAAAAAAGCATCTTTTTAATACTGAAAAAAAATTATCGCGCATTTACCCAATAAATACGGATAATTTCAGGTTCTAATTAATTTCACCAAAAATAAATCGCTATCTATGGTTTTTTTTATTTCTTTCACAGGCAGTTTTGACATTAAGCTAACGACAACTAAGTGAAATTATTATAAGTTTCCGGAAAAAAAATCTAAATACCAAATTTCTAAGACTAAAAGGCAGAATTTTAGAACTGACCGGCTATACATCATTAACCACTGAGGCTATAAAAACTTTAAATAACTTTTATTATAAATTTAAGAATAAATGGAATTCTACAAACAGAAGAAAACAAAGATTTTTTGAAGAATTTAGTGTATGGCTTGAAACTAGAATTTCATTTTCTCGTAATCATAATGAAGATGGCAATAGGAGTCGAAAAAAACTAAAATTCGAAGAATGTAATGAGAGAACAAAAAGACAAAAAACTGAAAAATTACGCCAAAATTTTAGTCCAGAACAGTCTATGCTGCCGAAATGAAGTATAGGAGCGAAAAAAATGTTAATGCGGCAAAATTATTAAAACAATAAATCAAGAGCCTGCAAAAGCAGACGATTTTCTCCTTGCTTTAAATAAAAAAAATCAATATTCTTATTCCGGACTTACTGGAGACGAAGCTCTTTCATTGATGGTTGAAGTGAAGCTATCAAAATTCCAATATAAATTCATAAGAATACAAGCTTTAAACCATAATTGCTCCATATATCCTTCATATGACCAGGTCTTAGAGGCAAAAAAAGATGTTACCCTGATGGAATTGTGACAGAATCTCAGGCTGAAGTTTCACTTCAAAATCTACTTAATCATACATGTCTAAAATTGCTTCAAACACAAGGAGATGTCCTAAAAGATCGAAATGTCATTGACCGATTTAACTTTAATTTGTAAATGGGGGTTTGATGGCTCTTCAGGACTTTCAGAATACAAACAGAGTTTTAATATCAGTAATTCCGATTCCAGCATCCTTTTTACTTCTCTAGTACCCATCAGACTTAGTTTAGAGCAAAATAACAAACCTGATATCATAATCTGGCAAAATTGCAGGCCTTCCTCGACAAGGTTTTGTGGCCCCATTAAGGTTCAATTTGCTAAAGAAACTAAAGAATTTATAGTAAATGAAAAGAAGCACATGGATTTTCAGATCAATAGCCTTATCCCTGTTAGTTATAACTTGGGTGATATTGTTGTCCAAGTAAAGTATAAACTATTGTTAACAATGATAGACGGTAAGGTTGGAAATGCTATAACGGACAACAATTCCACTCAAAAATGTTTTTTATGTGGTGCAACGTCGAAGGAATTTAATAACATTGAACCAATATTATCTAGACCTATCATAAATCGAGATTATCTAAAACTTGGCTACATTGCACGCCTGGATACGATTTTTTGAGTGTTTGCTACATTTAGCCTATAAATTTAAGATAAAAAAGTGGCAAGCGAGAAGCCCTGATGATAAACTAAATGTGGCAAGCTCAAAGAAGCGTATACAGCAGCAGCTACATTCTCATTTAGGGTTAATTGTTGATAAACTGAAACCTTGCTTTGGCTCGTCTAATGATGGCAACACCACACGTAGATTCTTTGAAAATGCTGTCGTTGTTTCCGAAATTTGCCAAATTGACCTCTAAATTATAAATAGATTTCATGTCATATTGCAGACTTTGTCGTCTCGATACGAAAAATTCAACAAATATTCAATTGATACGGCTAAATTATTTTCTTTATTGTACCCTTGGTATCTCATGCCTACCACCGTCTATCGAGTTCTGCTCCACGGATCAGAAATTATAAGTGAATTTATAATTCCAAAAGGATGCTTATCTGAGGAAGCACACGAGGCGAGAAATAATGATATATAAAATTACCGATTACATTTTTCCAGAAAAACTTCGAGAACTGACAATTGGCATGACACTTTCAATCGCCTCCTTGTTTCTTCAGATCCACTCATTTCAATTCAACGATCAATTCCACCCAAATATGGAAAAAATTTCAGTCCGGATGCAATTACCTTATTAAAGTCTCCAAATGTTGAGTACAATAAAGAAAATTTTACTTTGCCAGATGATGATTCTTCTGAGTCTGATGGGTTCTAATATTCCAGTCTGAAATTAGTTTTCACTAATATTTGTATATACTCTTTTTTTGCTTTTTGTTTTAATTTGTTATAGGTAGTAGCTAGTAAGGCATAGGTATGATTGTGTTTTCTCTACGACCAATAAGGATTTGACATTTTCATGGTTTGCTGGCCTTGGGATCAAAATTTTCCACTTGTATCTAGTTTTCATTATGGATTTATTAAAAAAAACTACTTTTTGGTTTAGTGCTTTGGAAATCTCATAAATTATTTCTTATAGATAGTTACCCATCGAATAGTTTTGAAATTTACCTAACCTAAATTATTGGAAAATATGACAATTCTATTCAAATAACCGGATATTTTTATTTTTTTATAAAAAACAAAAATATAGTAAAACATTGTAAGGACCTGCAAGTTACCTAAGGATTGTTTGTGTTTAATATACATATTATTATGTTTTTTTGTAAATTACAATGATTATAATGAAAAATTTCCATAATTACTGGTTGTACAATATAAATGGATATTTATATTGTACAAGAAAGTATCGTTTGGATAATTCTTAATATTATATGTAAAAACAAGTCTAGTTTTTTTCTTATTGTTGTATCTGATTTCTGTAATGTTTTACTGTCATAATGTTAATCACAGTCAGTAAATTCTTACTGATTTCGGATGTTTGGAGTATTTTTCGTAAGGTTATAGTGTAAAAATATTGATATAGATATAAAGTTACTTGCTTTAGTTTCATAGTTTATAATACCTTTATGATAGTTTATATATATATATATATATATATATATATATATATATATATATATATATATATATGTCTAATTTGATCTCAATATACTGTATACTAGTTTAAGCAAAAGCACTTTGTTATTTGTATTGTATATATTTCTATTGACTTGTGCAAACACTATTGTAATTGGCACTAATACTTGAAAATTATGTTTATATATTGAGAGCAAAACATGAATAATAGATTTTAGAAAAATCAGAACGGAAATTTTGATTTTCAAAGTAAGAGCATTCAGTGGTATTTAACTGGATGGCCCCGAAAAAACAACACTAGATATGTTTTTCTAAAATTTATTATAGGGTATTGAAGCCATTGGGACCACTATCCTGCCTCCAAAATTTAAATAAATTATCTTCAGAAATGTACAAGTTATATAAAAGAAAAAAGATATTACAAAGAATAACACCCTGTATTTCGGATACTGTCAACAGTAGTACTAAGGTTAATTTAGTTTAGATCATCATATCTTAGAGCCAGGTATATTTTTCTAGACCTTTTACAGGCCCGCTGTATATAAAAGATGCTCTGATCTAATAATAAGGCAATAATTTTAATTTCAACAGCCTGTATAATAAAATAAAATTTAAAAAATTGTAAAGAAAACAATTTTAATGACTTATTTTACCAAACCAGACATATTTTACTCAGTAAAAACCAACAAAATACATCAGATTAATTAACGCCATGTTTTCGGCAAAATCGACCAGTGTGCGTCGTCTTTGAAAATTTAAGTTTAAGTTTTAGAAGTTTATAAATAATATACACATCGAATTAATATAAAAGATGACTAAAAATTAATTTAAAATGTGTTGTGTGTTATAAAACGTAATAAACACATTTTTGGTAGCTTGCATTATCCCGAATACAAGAAATGGTCAGTTGTGTGGCCTGTGGTCGTACCTGTATTAAAAATACAAGGAAGAAAGGAATTTCGTCTCAACGGTATGTGCATTTGTATTTTCGTAAGTAAAGAAATTAACTAGACCCTTTTAAATCCGGTTTAAAGGCAGAAATAATTGTTATTATAATGAAAATCATAATTCTTAAAGTGTCAGTTAGATTAGGAACCAAGTGGTATATAAAAACACAGTAGCGTAACACTTTATGTAATATTTTGTTAGGTCAAAACATTTAAATTACCTTAAGTACGTTTTAAAACGGATGAAAAAAAGTTGGAGTTATGAGTTTCTAGGAACAATTTTATAGAACAAAATAAGTTCAAATATCTAACATTATATTCTCTTTTTTTGAGTCTGATATTGAAGGAGAAACACTTTGATTATATTTCTCAAGAAATGTTATATGTTTTTTGCTAGGCAGTAAAGGCAAACATAAAAAATTAAATAATTTTTTGGAGGTTTTAATTCATTTTTTAGACTTTTCTTAGGATAAATAGAGTATACCTATATACTTAAGATATTTTGTTTTTTTTGCAAAAATATAGTATTTTCCTTATATTTATTAATATATTTATGTGTTGCAGGTAACCAAAAACTAATCCTAAGTAGCCCAAATATTTGTGCTTCCATGAGCTATTCTTAGTGTAATTATAAATTTTTTTAAGTCTAACTCAAAACGAATCTAACCTTACATCGTTTAAGATATTCCAAAAATACTAACAATAAAAATTTGGATATATATATATATATATATATATATATATATATATATATATATATATATATATATATATATATATATATATATATATATATATATATATATATATATATATATATATATATATATATATATATATATATATATATATATATATATATATATATATATATATATATATATATATATACAAATATATATATATATATATATATATATATATATATATATATATAGTGTGTCCCAGACTTTCATTTGTCTTATGGCAGCCATATTGGATTTTTCGATTTTTGGAAAGAGCCTAAAATTTCCATTATACCATGACAAAAATGGTTAAATGGGGAGGCCATGATTTATCTTAACAAAATTGGATTTTGAATTTGACAGCTGACAGCAAATAGTTGAAAAGCTGTGAAAAGGTACGCTTTTATCCCAATAAAATCATAAAGACACATAAATTGTCAAAACTGTATTCTGTATTCAAATGAAGAAAAGGTTGGCATGTTAGCTCTGTACTTTCAATCATACAGAAACGCCGACGTTACCTCAGCAAGGTATTTGTAGATGTACCCCGAACGACGGCAGCCTCATAAAACCCAATTCAGGAAAATCGTTGTAAATTTAATTAACCATGATGCCTTCGAACAACCTAGAAGCGGATACAATAATAACAATGAAAATCGAGACACAAACATTTTACAAGCTATCAACGAAAACCCTAGTGCATCGGTAAGAACTGTAGAACAGGAAACTAATGTGCCAAAATCAACAGTACAGAGAGTTTTAAAAAAGAATAAGTACCAACCATACAAACCCATAATAGTACAAGGACTTAAGGAAACTGATTTTCCATGACGACTACAGTTCTGTGAGTGGTATACTAGGAGATGTAATGAAAATTCTGATTTTGCAAATCATGTCTTGTGGTCCGATGAGAGCAGGTTCACGAATTGTGGAGTCTTTAATAGACACAACCGTCATCATTGGGCTGTACAAAATCCTCACGAAGTGGCAGATCAGATTTGGAAGTAACGTTTGGTGTGGGATCATTGGTAAGTTAATCTAACCAATCTTTTTTTAATAGGCACCAAATGATGGTCAAATAATAATCTTTTTTTTTCGTTTAGTTCTTTAATGATACTAAAAGAGTATAATCTAATAAAAAAAAAGTAAAACGTTCTACTCTAGTCAGTCAACTTACTTTTTTGATATTGTATTACATTTTTATTCAATTATTTTGTATTGTAGTTTCGAAGAACCTATAAAAATAGAATTGGATTCTATAAATTTATTAACACTTTATCTAAATTTTCTGCAGATTTAGCTAATTCTCTAAAATTATTTTGATTGTCTGTATTTAATGATTAATTATTACCCAAGAAGCCTAGTTCTTGCGTTATGAAAAAAATACTATATTAATCAAACGTCGAATTATTTTTCGATTTTCATTATGATTTATAGAAAGGCGTTCAGCTGTATTTCCGAATAATTTAAATTTTAAAGCGCAAGGGGTTTGTTCTTTTGATATTTTTTGTTTTATTAACGCACGGTGTACTTCTTTAAGATTATTATATCATTGGAATAAATTGATTTAGTATTTCCGAAATTAATATGCAATACCAACAAAATAATTTATTACGGCTATTACTTCCAGCTAACCAAATATGTTTTTCTTTTTCATAATAAAGCTGAATAGGTTTCAATTCTATACAAGCTCATTTATTACGGGATGTTTCGATAATTATTTTTGGAAAGAAAATATCTACTTTTTAATAAAGATAATTTTCTCTTTATAATTTATAGTTTCTAGTACCACCCGGCCGACCCTGCCGCCCTTGACTGTTGGGCACCTATTTATAAATTATTAATCATTTCAGGAAATCGACTTATTGGACCATTTTTGTTTGACTACAACCTAAACGGGCAGAGGTACCTAGAGCTTTTGCGAAACCAGGTTGTACCAGCCTTACGAGCTATTCTAACGGAAGATGAATTAAGAAGAACTTGGTTTCAACAAGACGGATGTCCGGCTCACAATACAATACCATTCAAGTCAGAAACTTCTTAAGAGAGCAGTTTGACGAAAGAATAATTTCTTTAAATGGTCCAATATCTTGGCCTCCTAGATCCCCTGACCTGTCGCCCTTGGATTTCTACCTCTGGGGTCACACGAAGAATGAAATCTATGAATTTGATCCCCCCGTGACCATAGAAATCCTGAGACAAAGAGTTCTGGACACATTTAGAAATATTAACCGGATTACACTTACCAGGGTTGTACGAAAAACAGTCACCAATTGTCAAAAATGTCTCGATGCAAATGGACGTCATTTTGCAGATTTGTAAATTAATGTTACCCACTTTCAAAGTAGTTAAAGCTCATTTAGATTTTTTAAGTCGTTATTTACGTTAATGTTGTATTGAAAATTCAATGCGTAATCTTGTGACAAATAAATCATGGCCTCCTTTAAAAACATTGAAACCTAATTTACGAAGTGTGATATTTTGATGATACTAGAATCTTTAATGCACTTGTGAGATATTACTAGACTGGAAATTTTAGGCTCTTTCCAAAAATCGAAAAATTCAATATGGCGGTCATAAGAAAAATGAAAGTTGAGGCGGGTTGCGGGTTAACAAAAAACAATGAATGTGTCCGAATAATGTCACATTTTGACAGCTGTGAAATTTACCGTTCTGGATATACTAGCGAAAAACGAAATCCGCCATTTTCGGGTTTTCGCCGATATTTCCCAAACTTATTGATCGATCGTAAATCTGAAGCCAGATATCGAATGCTATAAGTTTCCTCTAAAACTTTCCCTATTTAACCTTTGCTGCAGGTATAATAGGTGCCGAGATCCCTATATAGGGAAGCGAATCTGGGACACACTGTATATAGTATTTATTGTTTAAATATTTACTGTCTACCCATTAAATCCACAAAAATGAACATATTTTAGTTCATGCTTAGTCTAAGTTATATGGCAATTTAGACCATGATAGTTTATTTCATTTTAGCAAACATATAAACATTTAGAAAAAACTGAATATCCTGTGTAATGTTACGGAAAATATAATAAGTAAAAAAATCAATGTGATGTGTTTATTCTTATATTAATAAAAGCCGAGATAAAAGCATATTTAATTACCAAAATTCAATAAACAGCATATCTCTTATGGTGTTCAAAAAAAAGTATTTATCATCTTATTCTCTTCAAACTGTACAAAAAAAACATAGAATGGAAGCTTTCACGGCTTTGATCAATGAATAGAATGAAATGGAAGAGGCAGGGGATTCTTAACTTCTTTCGCAGTTGTTTATTTAAGGCTAAAGAAGGTTAGGTAGTGTTAGGCTAGGTCTGGTTAAGTTAGTTTACGCTTACAGAATCCAAATATTTTTTGTTAGTATTTTTGGGATATCTACGGAAGCGTAGAAAGGCCACAATTTTTTTTATTTTTTAATTCTGAGTTTAAAGTCAGAATTTAACAAAATTCTGAGTTTAAAGTAAGAATTTAACAAAATTCTGAGTTTAAAGTCAGAATTTAACAAAATTCTGAGTTTAAAGTCAGAATTTAATAAAATTCTAGTTTAAAGTCAGAATTTAACAACATTCTTAGTTCAAAGTCGCAATTTAACAAAATTCTGAGTTTAAAGTCGGAATTTAACTAAATTCTGAGTTTAAAGTCAGAATTTAACAAAATTCTGAGTTTAAAGTCAGAATCTAACAAAATTCTGAGTTCAAAGTCGAAATTTAACTACATTCTTAGTTTAAAGTCAGACATTAACTAAATTCTGAGTTTAAAGTCAGAATTTAACTAAATTCTGAGTTTAAAGTTAGAATTTAACAAAATTCTGAGTTCAAAGTCGGAATTTAACTAAATTCTGAGTTTAAAGTCAGAAATTAACGAAATGCATTTTTGGCGTCTCCTGCCAAACCTAAAATTGGTGTCAGGAGATAGATAATTAAATATTAAGACAGATAAGTGAAATCCATTTCGTTGCAAGTAAACTCGTTTGAGATTTATCGAGCTTCAAAGGTTCAAAATTGTCATTGTTCTTGCGCCATTTTCTCGAAAACAGTTAAATTTAGGCATGAGAAAAGTAACTCAATAAGTACTTGGATTTTTTAGAAAAATATAAAAATTTAATAAAATATAGGGCATTTCATTTAAAAAACGGATGATGCCTCCGGTTTGAGGTAGAAGCGGCAACACCGCGCAATTTAATATATTTTATAATGAGAGTATATTATGTTCATCTATGGCTAAAGCCAAATTCTCAAAACATCCTATTCGTTGATTCTCCCGATATTTGTAATAGGACACTCAACTTGAATCACCCTGAAACAGAGGGGGAGCTGTCAGTATGTTTCGCGAGACACCCTTAAATCGTTGAAACATATATGAACCATTTCTTAAGACTTATTTATCGTTTGGTATTACCTTTTTTATTTTGTGAACCTTCTAATGTATATGTTTTCTTGTATACATTTTGGCTTTTTTTTCAGCAATAGAAATAAATAAAAATACATAAAATGAACTAATTAAACATATGTTTAATTTGTCAGGGACTTATTTAACACTCAAAAATCAAAATAGGAAACTTTTATTTTGTACCCTCCCCCTTTTATCATTTTTTAAACTATCTGTAGTTTGGTGGAACAATTCATAGCACATTTGCCATTATTCAAACAAGAATATTGAACTGTTTTTTTTGGTTCCAGTCTGTTATACAATCGTACGGACTAAATTCTGACTTTAAACTCAGAATTTTGTTAAATTCCGACTTTAAACTCAGAATTTTGTTAAATTTTGACTTTAAACACAGAATTTAGTTAAATTCCGACTTTAAACTCAGAATTTTGTTAAATTCCGACTTTAAACTCAGAATTTTGTTAAATTCCGACTTTAAACTCAGTATTTTGTTAAATTCCGACTTTAAATTCAGAATTTTGTTAGATTCTGACTTTAAACTCGGAATTTAGCTAAATTCTGACTTTAAAATCAGAATTTAGTGAAAATCCGACTTTAAACTCAGAATTTTGTTAAATTCTGACTTTGAACTCAGAATTTTGTTAAATTTTTCAGAATTTGGTTAAATTCCGACTTTAAACTCGGAATTTACTAAATTCTGACTTTAAACTCAGAATTTTGTTAAATTCCGACTTTAAACTCAGAATTTTGTTAAATTCCGACTTTAAACTCAGTATTTTGTTAAATTCCGACTTTAAATTCAGAATATTTTTAGATTCTGACTTTAAACTCGGAATTTAGCTAAATTCTGACTTTAAACTCAGAATTTAGTGAAATTCCGACTATAAACTAAGAATTTTGTTAAATTCTGACTTTGAACTCAGAATTTTGTTAAATTCCGACTTTAAACTCAGAATTTGGTTAAATTCCGACTTTAAACTCGGAATTTAGCTAAATTCTGACTTTAAACTCAGAATTTAGTTAAATTCCGACTTTAAACTCAGAATTTTGTTAAATTCTGACTTTAAACTCAGAATTTTGTTAAATTCTTACTTTAAACTCAGAATTTGGTTAAATTCCGACTTTAAACTCAGAATTTTGTTAAATTCTGACTTTAAACTTAGAATTTGGTTAAATTCCGACTTTAAACTCAGAATTTTGTTAAATTCTTACTTTAAACTCAGAATTTTGTTAAATTCTGACTTTAAACTCAGAATTTGGTTAAATTCCGACTTTAAATTCAGAATTTAGTTAAATTCCGACTTTAAACTCAGAATTTTGTTAAATTCTGACTTTAAACTCAGAATTTTGTTAAATTCTTACTTTAAACTCAGAATTTTGTTAAATTCCGACTTTAAACTCAGAATTTGGTTAAATTCCGACTTTAAACTCGGAATTTAGCTAAATTCTGACTTTAAACTCAGAATTTAGTTAAATTCCGACTTTAAACTCAGAATTTTGTTAAATTCTGACTTTAAACTCAGAATTTTGTTAAATTCTTACTTTAAACTCAGAATTTTGTTAAATTCTGACTTTAAACTCAGAATTTTGTTAAATTCCGACTTTAAACTCAGAATTAAAAAATAAAAAAAATTGTGGCCCTTCCACGCTTCCGTAGATATCTTACTTACTACTTAGGGTTAGTTTTTGGTTACCTGCAATAAACAAATACAAGAAAAATACTATATTTTTGCAGAAAACAAAATGTTAAAAATAATTATAGAAATAAAAAAATGTGTACCTATAGGTATTGGAATATTCTATTTTTCCTATAAAGAGTCTAAAAATGAATTATCATTTATTTCCAAAAAATGATTTTATATTTTTTTTTTGCCTTTTCTGTCTGTTAAACAAATAACATTTGTTGAGAAACATAATCAAATTGTTTCCCCTTCAGCACAGTGTCAGATCTAAAAAAATTAGAATATAATGTTAGATATTAAAACTTATTTTGTCCCATAAAATTGTTCCTATAAACTTATAACTCCAACTTTTTTTCTTTCGTTTTAAAACATATTTAAGGTAATTTAAATGACCTAACAAAATATTCCATGAAGTGTTATGCTACTGTGTTTTTTTATATACCACTTGGTTCCTAACCAAAAAATTATCATTTTAGTTATAACAATTATTTTTTCTTTGAATCGGTTTAAAAGTGTCTAGTTAATTTCTTACTTACGAAAATTCAAATGCATTTATGTGTGGAACGAAATTCCTTTCTTCATTGTACTTTTAATAGGGGTTTAAATTAAAAATTTAAATTGACAACCATATCTCTCTCTCTCTCTCTCTCTCTCTCTCTCTCTCTCTGTTTTTTTTTTCTTTTTTTTTCTGGACGTTATATTGATCAAATTATGCGTGCACCATTCTTTCAAGAAGAAAGGGTATGCATGTTACCACCCAAGTAACACAACTTAGCTGATTAGCTTTTTTGTCCAACAGTTAGCCATAAAAGACACATAAAAAACAGAGATTTGTCAAATTTTGACAAATGATTGTTGGTTTGTTTTCTAGCCATGAAAGCTCGCTTCAAATTAGATTATTTGGCTCCAAAAGTAGCAGTTTTTATTGCATATAGACTATAGCATAATTACTTGGCCAAGAAAATATCTTTTATAGGGGAATTAAACCTCCAACTTTTTTTTGTGATATTGGATGGCCAAAAAGTAGAAATATCTGTCAATTTTGTTGCCATAACATAACCAGATATATTCTAGTAAGTATTGAAGTTAAATTATAGTAAGCACAGCTGTTTAAAATGCCAGAAATGCCAATAGAAATCGAGGTCAGAATATTTTAATTTTTCCCAAATTGAAAGGACAAAATATGGCTTTTATTATCATATTTTTGTTTCAGAATTGAACTAAAATTGGGCACTTTTATTTCTTTTATTTTGGCTATAACATTGTCAAAATATGCCACATTTTCAAATTTACGTTTATAACCTATAAAACTGTACTTAACCAAACTGAAGATATATTTAGAAAAACGAAATATAAATTATTTATCATACAAAATGTTTAATAAAAAGATTAAAATTTGACCACATATCATAGAAAAACGCCGTCTTGGGGTAATCGTGGTTTAATTTTGTTACGCTGGCTCCTGGGTCTTAAATTAGCCATTTTTAAGCGAGTACAAAAGGCAAACCAAATAGACATTTTTATTGGCAAATTTTTAGTAAATGTTGCTACATTTTGGCTACATTTGAAAATTATTGCCATTTGATAAATATTTGCTTACAAAGTGGCCAATTTCAAGGAATATTTGCTTTAAAATAGCCCAAAGCTTTTTATGATCCGCCATGATTGAAATTAAAATTGACTAATTTACTAGCAGCCATTACTTGACCACTTTAAACAAACATATTCTATCATTATTATTATTCATGAACCCTTTAATCAATTTTCTTATTAAAATAAATTTCCAAAATAAAAAAAAAATGTAGAAATCGAAATCTTTAGTTTCAAGGAAGTTTTACATGCCTACCTTAGATTCTTTTAACAGTAAAAGTTCCTTCGCAAGTGTTTTTTGTCCCTACCAACCGGCAAACCACGATTTGTTATCTTTGTATTTTCTCTTGGCTTATAAATTCTTACACTGATTGGCTCTGTCAATAATATTTCTACATAATTTGAAACAATTGATGATTTATTATATAAATGAAGAAAAGGCAAAAAATGAGAAATTATTTAGGGAAATTTCGGAAAAAAAAACTCGGCTTAAAACAAGTCAGAATTCAGCTACAAAAGCTCGATTTTAAAGTCAAAAAGTAGCTAATAAACCCAATCATAAAATCCAAAGAGAGGGTCGTATAATTGCCATTTGGCCATTTTTACCCTTATATGGCCAAATTATTATTCTATACTTTAGCCATATTTCCGTCTTTATACTGTAATAGAACTGTTACTTTGGCTAGCCATTTTAGATAATTAGCCAGTGCTATTAGCCAATATCACAGCATTTTAGCCCATATATGATAATATGTGCTACTTGGGTATGGCCAAATATTTTAAACGAATTATATTTAATTCTAATTGTCATGTAAAAAAGCTTTAGAAAAACATAACCAAAGTTGGCATAAATATATTTTTGTTATTAAATAATTAGGAACAAGTTTGGCTCCGACTTTACAGAGTAAAATTTTCCAGATAAAATCAAATATTATTTTTTCACATTTTAGTACATGTTTTTGGTCGGTTTTATTTTTTTTTTGTAATAAAATTTGTTACTTCTTGGCTTTTTAAACTTTTTAATATATTATTTATCTTATTTAATTTTCCTAAAAAAAGTTCGTTTTCCAAAACGCGATTTAAAAGTACCTTGTATAATTTTTACTACAACGGATCCGGCTGATTCAAACGGATCATTTTAATGTAAGCGTGGAGTAAATAAATATATATCCGTCAAAACCTAACAATAGTATAATAGTATTAGATGTATAAAGGATAACAAGTAAAAGAAGAAGACCTTGAGTTTAATTCTGAAATTTTACACAGAATTTTAAGTGACGGCATCTCCCTGGTGATTTGAATGCTGAAATAGGTACTGAAGATGCAAATTTACACTAATTATTTACCACATATGTTTGTCACATATTTACTCTCTTAATTTGCCAATAGTGTACTAAAGTATTAAATTATGTAAGTTGTAAAAGTTATAATAAAAGCAAATAATTAGTCTGTGGGTAGAGAGCTTCAGTAAAAAAAGTTCCTTTACCCGGAACTTTCCTCGAAGTTAGTTCAGTACATAGTCACAATATATAAGTGTTACATATACTGTCTCTTCATTTTAATTAAGCGCCATTTTGTTCCATCATATTGGATTCCTACCAATATGTTTGCCATTTCCTTTCTACCTATGTCACACTTGACTTTTGGGCATCATTTAAAATAAATTCAATAAGTATTCCATATTCACATTTAATTTTTCTACAAAATTTAAATTCATTTGAAAGGTCGACTATTTAAAAATTGTCTTTTGTTTTTTTTTACTGGATCCTAACCCCAAATAATACACCACTCTAACATTACAACAAAAGGATTGTTAACGAAAATCATTTAGAAACTTAATATCTGGGTAATATATGCGGAGCAACGGAGTAAAAGTACTGATAATATGGGTTTCAAGCAGGATATAAAATCTATATATGTATCCTGAGGATACAACAATTAAGTTGCGAAACGTCGACAGTTTAAAAAAATACTTATTTTTTGTACTGGATCTTAACTCCAAATAATACACCTCTATAACCAACGTTTTTTAACATTGTTTTTACCAAAATATTATCAGGCAATCCCCATATGACCCTTAATTTTTTGTCAAAATTTGAAGTTAATCGGGTAAGTAGTATTTAAGCTACGTCGCGAACTGACAGACAGACCGACAGACGCACCGACGAAATTGATAAAACATGTTTTTTGGCATCTAGGGACGCTGAAACATGAAGATATGTAAATCCTGAGAGGGTGATTTTCTTCACGATTACAAAAATTATATTTGGCCGCTATCTTGTTCCGCCATCTTGAATTAGTAACATATAGTTGAGCCCTGTACCACAATTAGTTATGGCACACAATTTGAAATCAATCCATTAAGTAGTTTTTTTAGGCTGAATTTTTAAATATTTTATTATACCGCCATTTTGTTCCGCCATCTTAGTTTCGTACCAAAATTTTTGCCAGTTGATTCCAACATAATACTTCATGTTTATGCGAAATTTAAAATAAATTGGATAAGCAGTTTTTTTATAATAATTTTTTTAACATTTCACTACGCCGGCATTTTGGATTTTTCCATTTTTTCATTTTTTATTATCCTTAAATTTGATAAAAATTTAAAGTAGTCTTTAAGCTATGCCGCGAACAGACAGACATACCGACAGACGGACCGACGGAATTGATAAAACATATTTTTTTCGCATCTAGGGACACCAAAATATAAAGACGTCTAAAACCTGAGAGGATGATTTTCTCACGATTACATACTTTTTATTTGGCCACCATTTTGTTTAGCCACCTTGAATTAGTACCAGAATTTTACTAGTTGATCCCTATACCGCAATTAGTAAACACAAACAATTTGGAATCAAACCATTAAGCAGTTTGAATTTTTAAATATTTTATTAAGCCGCCATGTTGGGTTCGTACCAAAATATTACCAGTTGATTCCAATAAAATACTTGATGTTTTTGCAAAATTTGAGGTAAATTGGACGAGTAGTTTTTTAATAATATTTTTTTTAGGACTTTACTAGGCCGCCATTTTGTTCTGTCATATTGTATTTTTACCAAAATGTTACGTCGTGTTAAGTCATCTCCGTATGGTCCTTAATTTTTGACCAAAATTTGAAGTAAATCGGATAAGTAGTTTATAAGCTATGCCGCGAACTGACAGACGGACCGACGGAATTGATAAAACATATTTTTTGGCATCTACAACGCTAAAACCTACAGATATGTAAAACTTGAGAGGGTGATTTTTTCACGTAATACAAACATTTTATTTGGCCGCCATTTTGTTCGGCCATCTTGAATTAGTACCACTATTTTACTACTTGATCCCTATAGCACAATTAGTAATGAATTCTTAAATATTTTATTATGCTGTCATTTTGTTCCGCACGCCATCTTGGATTAGTACCAAAATTTACCGCTTGATTTCAACATAATAGTTGATGTTAATGAGAAAACATGTTTTTCGTCACCTAGAAACCCTAAAACGTGAAGATCTGAAAAAATCTCGGAGAGTGATTTTTTCACGATTACAATACTTCCCTTTTCCGATAGAAGTAAAAATCGGTAAATTTGCTTTACCTGCCTCGTAATGAATATTTACTTTTATTAGGAATAGTGAAGTGTGACTGTGGAACCCAGTTTAGTTCCGGTTGTAGTCATTTAGTAACACCAAAACCGATTATACAAATTATACTTCACATAGGCGGTCCTTACGCAATAAATTCACCACTTTTAATCTTCCATGTGGCCGTTTAACTGAATTATTACCTCGCGCGCAACAAGATTAACTGCGAAGATTCCGAGAGCGCGTGGTAGGTTTATTTAGGAATATTCCTATGTGCAATTCAGTTCGGGGGTTCGAGCTAGTTACACTATTTATAAATGTGTTGAGATTATTTGTTGCGTTTAGATTGACAAATAAAAATCTTTTTTGGCTTTTTCGCAACTAGCTGTGAAATTGTGCCGATCTACGCAGAAAGCTCTCCTTGTATCTCTACTATAGGAAAAACAATGTAAAAGTTGGTATATACTATCTTTTCAAACATTTGGGCGACATTTTATTCTATACTGGATCCATTCTAATATTTTACAAATTTCTACCTATACCAGGCTTGATTTTTGGGCAAAATATAAATAAAATTGTATACGTAGTTTTAACACTGATTTTTATGACCGCATTTTCAGTGGCGCAACTAGGGGGGGGGTAGGGGGAGCTTAGCCTTTGGCGAGGGCCAACCAAAACAATTAAACTCCATTTTGTTTGTAAAAATGGGTAAAAAGGTATTCTTCCGTAGCATAGTTTATTTTTCACTTGCATCTTCCGCTTTTTAGTTAAGAAATAAACAGGTTTTTTTCTAATTTAGCATCTTGTATACTTTTGCCAATTTAATTAGACACTATCTGGACTTACGAAAACGTAAGGGCGCGCTTACTTTGGAGTTATGGATCATAAAAGTTTGAGAAATAGTGAAAAGTATAAGCGATATTTTTAAGGGGTTTAAAAGAGTAAAAAAAATCATATTTTGATTACGCAAAACCGATAATAGTCAAACTGAAAACAGAAATAGGTGGGGTAAATATTCTAACACTGAAAAATCATGGAAGTCATTGATGTGGATACTTAATCTTTCTCGACTATACATATTTAAAATAAAAAACGGCGAAACTTCTGTTATTTATTTTTTTGTATCAAAACCATGTTCGTCTCCCAAGTAACACAAATTAGCTGATGAGCTTTTTTGCCTAACAGTTATCCATAAAAAACACATAAAAACCAGAGATTTATCAAAATTTGTCAAATGGTTCTTGGTTTGTTTTCTAGCCGTGAAAGCTCGCTTCACATTAGATTTTTTGGCTCCAAAAGTAGTAGTTTTTAATGTAGATAGGCTTTAGCATAATTACTTGGCCAAAAAATAACTTTTATAGGATAATTAAACCTCCAACTTTTTTTTTCTAATATTGGACGGCCAAAAAGTAGAAATATCTGTCAATTTTGTTGCCACAATATAACCAGATATATTCTAGTAAGTATTGAAGTTAAATTATAGTAAGTATAGCTGTTTAAAATACCAGAATATGACATTTTTAATCAATAGAAATCGAGGTCAGAATATAATCAATAAATAGGCATTTTTCCCAAATGCCAACCAAACATATTTTAGCAAATATTTAAGTTTAATTATAGTAATAATAGTTATATAAGAATGCCAGATTATGACATTTTAAGACAACAAAAATTGAGAGGAAAAAATATGGCTTTTATTATCATATTTTTGTTTCAAAATTAAACTAAAATTGGTTAGTTTTATTTCGGGTTTTTTTGCTTTAATATTGCCAAATTCAAATTTACGTTTATAACCTATAAAACTATACTTAACCAAATTGAAGATTTATTTAGAAAAACGAAATATACATTATTTACCACAACATGTCTAATAAAAAGATTAAATATTTAACCACATATTATTGAAAAACGCCGACTTGGGGTAATCGTCGTTTAATTTTGTTACGCTGGCTCCTGGGTCTTAAATTAGCCATTTTTTAGCGAGTACTAAAGGCAAACCAAGTAGGCATTTTTATTGGCAAAATTTTAATAAATGTTGCTACATTTGAATATTTGATAAATATTTGCTTACAAGGTGGCCAATTTCAAGGAATATTTGCTTGAAAAATAACCCAAAGCTTTTTATGATCCGTCATGATTGAAATTAAAATTAAACTAATTTCCTAGCAGTCATTACTTGACCACTTTAAACAAACCTTCTTTCTACCAATAAAAACGTATTTTCAGGCATGTTTTTTTACGTCAGGGACTCTTTAATGATTTTTCTTACTAAATTACATCTCCAAAAAATAAATTGTAAAAAACGAAATGTTTAGTTTCAAGAAGGGACGCGTGTTTTACATGCCTATCTTAGATTATTTTAATAGTAAAAGTTCCTACCCAAGTGTTTTTTGTCCCCACCAACCATCAAATGAATATTTTACACAATAAGTCATGGTGTATGTATTTCTACGATACTATGATTTGTTATGTTTGCATTTATATGTGCTACTTGGGCTGGTATACAGGGTAAACCAAAAGGAGGAGGCACTTTAGCAGGTTTCCTGTTAACAGGTCAAGTAAAACATATATTATGTTATACAGGAGAAGTGATAACTTTGAACTCCCTAAAATTTTTATATACGAGTTTGATCGTTCTATGTAACTTTAAGTGTCGTAATTTATTAAAAAAATATATATTTTTTGACAACTGTCATAGATATTAATCAAATCATATTTAGCCGAAACATAAAAACTTAAGACAATATCGGAAGTTTATAATTAAATCATAGCCGTACGAAAAAATGGTTAAAATTGGATTTATCCTATAATCAATATTATCTTATGTGTCAGGGCTTGAGCCCCCCCCAAAAGTCGGTGTCTAGTTGAGCCACTGCGCATTTTGTTTGATTATGTTGAATTCGTACCAGTTTATCGTTATATCAAGTTTAATATTTGGGCAAACTTTGAATTAATTGAATAAGAAGATTTTTTACATTGAATTTTTAATACATTTTATTTGGAGGCCATTTTGTCCCATTATACAACACTTAAGGCTTGTACACAATTTGAAATTAATCTAATAACTAGTGTTCACAGGCTGATTTTTAAATATTTTATTGGCCGCAATTTGTTTTGGAACGTTTGAATCCTACCAAAATTTTACCAATTTATTCCTATGTAACACTTGATTTTTGTGCAAAATTTGAAGTAAATTGGATAATTAGTTTTTTAGTATTTTTTTTTAATATTTCACAAGGCTGCCATCTTGCTCCGTCATATTGGATTTTTACAAAAATATTACTTGGTGGAAAATTGGTTTGGCCACAAAAACTTATTATTTAAAGTATAAACTATAATGAAATCAATTCAAATAGCAACATTTTCTAAACAAATGGTGTCATTACTTAATTGTAATTTTCATACATTATTAAAAAAAAACGATTTTTAATCACCACTCGTGTGTACAGCATTATTTCATTATTGAGCCACCGAAACTATCACAAAAATAATTATCATCTATAAAATACCATAAAAAAAGCGGCATATTTTGTATCTTAACATGTTATTTTAACAATAGCCATTTTCAAATTCGTGTCAATAAACATACAGACACGCAATGCAAATATTATACTATAATTACTTTTTACGTGTATTTTGGCAATTACCCAATAATTAACACATAAAAGCAGGAACTCACCTTTTATCATATTTTTCAACCGAATGATTTCCGCAATCGCGTTTCTTATGGAAGAAATTGCCAACAATGTAACACAGCGTATTTTTTGGGTAACCTTCATTATATTGCCTTTGTCATTTATATTTTTTTCATGGTTGTTATGTTCTGATAGCGTTTTACAATTTTTCACGAAATAATCTTAGTCCTTAAAAATATCTATTTTGTAACTAAGAAATGTGAAAATGCAAAGTAGTTATAGAGTTAATGAAACATGGAATTATTGAAATTAAATCTATACTGTTATGTCTATTTTCGAAGAGATTCATTATAACTAATATTAAATATTCTGATGATATTTATTCCGTAGTTTGTGCATGCTTACTTACTAGTTTTTGCTTTCTTTTTATTCAGTTTGCTTTATACGAAGGCGTAGAAGGGACACTTAAAATAAAAATTAAAAAAATCCTTAAAATTCCGTCTTCTAACACGAAATTTTAGGGAATTTCCCTAAAATTTCCACTTTTAACAAAGAATTTTAGGAAAATCACTAAAATTCTAACTTTAAGCCCGGAATTTTAGGGAAAACCCTAAAATTCCGACTTCCAACACGGAATTTTAGGTTTGACTTTTCACTTCTAGCTAGCTACCAAAGTGTTTGTGTAGTGTAACTACAATTTCGTATTTTTCGGTAAAAAAACGCAAATAACAACATTTTCTTAAATAGAAAAAATTTTGACATATGCGGTAGTTGGATAGCATCTTTAAAATTATGCAAAGATAAGCCGAGAAAATGCCCTTTGTTTCATTTCGGCTTCTTTTTTTGGTTGTCGAGATATGTTACAATTTTTATAGTTCATATTCATCTGATTCGGCCTAATAAAAATGGAATCGAATCCAAATGTTTTTAAAATAGCGTAGCGAATCTGAATCACGGATTCTCAATTAAAAAATGATTCGAATCACGTCTGCGGATTCTAACAAATGATTAGACTGCAGGATTTGAATCCAAAAGGATTCGAATCTTTCCCTTTGGTTGGAAGTCGGCCTAAAACTCCGTATAGATTTAGAGATAGAATTTTAGTGATTTTTTCTAAAATTTCGAGAACAAAGATGGAATTTTAGGGATTTCTTTAAAATTATGTGCTTAAAAATAGAATTTTAGTGATTTTCCCAAAATTCTTTGTTAAAAGTCAAAATTTTAGGTAATTTCCCTAAAATTTCGCGTTAGAAGAAGGAATTTTAGGGATTTTCTTTATTTTGTTTGTAATATTCCTAAAAATGTTTGTTAAAAGTCGAAATTTTAGGGAATTTCTCTAAAATTTCGTGGTAGAAGACGGAATTTTAGGTATTTTATTTCAAGTGTCTCTTCTACGCCTTCGTAACTTTAGAAATACACATAAGTGGTAATAAGAAATAAAACAGTTATTATTGCCTAGCAGGGCGATAGATAAGAGGTGGTTTGGAGGTTCACTCTACCCCCACTGTTCAAGCGAAAATTGAAATAATTAATAGCAGTGGCTCGTGGTGAATTATATTGGGAGGTCAATAACAAATTTAAAAATAGGTATACTTAAAATAAAAATAAATATCTTATCGTTAAATTGAGCTTTAAATTCTCTTGAAGTTCAGGTCTACTCTTCGTTCTTTAGAATTGGAAAAATTATGAATGACACGTTCGTTAACATTGCACGCACATTCCTTTTATAAACGATTTCTCGATACTTAACATTGCTAAAGCGGATAGTCTATTTTGGCCCAACTCCTCAACAAAATGTATAAGCCCTCAAAAAACCCCTGGATTTTTAGACAAAGCCGTTTCATTGTTGCCACGTAGTGCCAGCTAGAATGCCCCACAAAATTTTACACAATCTATAATTTTGTTTAAAATATAACGATTTTTGGATACATTTACATTAAAATCTCTAAGAGATTTTCTATAAGCTGAGTGCGAACATTTCATGTGATCTGCAGAAAACGCATGTTTTTTTATTTTTTTCTTTTAAGTGTTTTAAGTGTTTAACACCGGTTGTGAGTCCTACGAGTTCTTAGAAAACAACAAACAAACATAACAGTAAAATAAGTTAAAGACTTCACAACCACATATCCAGTTAGCTAAATCGTACATACTTTTACGCAAGTTCGATGAACCTCTTTATTTTTGTCTTTACTAGTTCGTCGTATACTAAGTTCTGGCAAAGTGCGACCACTTACCTTGAATTCAAAAAGTCCCAAACAATATCGAGTTAGAATATCGACCCCTCGACCTCTGATGAGAAGAGACCGGCTGATGACCCAAATCGCGATTTCATATTTCATTTGCTATCACGTTCGGCTGCCGCTCGGTAGCTGTGAAATCTTCGGGCACTTTCGTCAAGCTTTAAGGTTATCAGGGCAATTCGGGCTGCCCAGCCTAGCTTAGTATAGCGTATTTTATTATGCCTAAGGAACACAACGAGACCATTCGAACCGCCGCTCGTGGCTAATAGTGTAACGTATTTAACTTTTCCCAAGGTTCGAGTTTTATTACAATTATTAGGAGGGACGGTCCGTCAAACGAATAATTTATTTTCTGAAATATTTTTGGGAGGTCATTGCCCAAAATGACCCTATGAAAGAGCAGCCACTGGGTGTGAGTTGGCCCATATCTTACTTATAGAATTAGTATTTACATTTTTACTTAATTTTTTTTTATGATTAGAATTCCTATGGACATATATTATTTGTAACCCCATTTAAATTATACTAGTTAGTGTGTTATTTTATTGTAACTAGTATTTGGCTATATTTTCGCTGATATTTCTTTATGTGACAATTCCAAGACATGTAACCATATCTGAGGAAATAAACAAACGACTTCAATTTGAATTTAAATTTGAATAATCCTATACTTAAAAACGAATATTAAAACAAGCGAATTTTGAATAAAAACAAAATTAGGTATTGCCATTTCTTTATTCTATTTTTCTAATTTATTCCGTAACTACACTATTTAAAAAACTTAATTCCATTCTGTCTAACAAACTGGTGCAAACTGAAGTAAAAGTCTCATGAAAACAATTTTCCGGACATCAACGAAGTGAGTCAGCGTTAACGCTTTATGTTAATAACAATAATAGCTCCAATAGTACTTATAATTCTTTTAAATATTAATTTGGTTATTTACCATTACAATAATTTAAGGTCGTTTAAATTAACATTTTTATTTTCCTGCATATAATTTCTACAATTATGTATCTTTTAATTACCTAAGAATAACAACAATAATAATAATAATAATAATAAAACCATGAGCAATGAGGAGGCACGAGTAATAGAACCACCGACCAAGCAAGTAATCACAGAATACTGGAAAAGCATTTGGTCAGAACCGACACTACACAATAATAACGCTTCATGGATTAAAGCGGAAGAAGACAGACACAAGTGCTTGGAGGAACAAGAGGACTTTGCAATGACAACATAAGAAGTTGCAGAAACAATCAGATACACGCATAATTGGAGATGTCCTGGAATAGATAACATTCATAACTTCTGGTACAAAGGGTTTACTTCCACACATGAAGTTCTCACTCGGCAAATTAATGAAATTATTTTAAAACCTAGCACACTCCCCAATTTTCTCACCCAAGGAATAATATACCTTAAACCCAAAAACTCAGATACTAAGAACCCGTCAAATTACCGACCTATTACGTGCTTTTCAACTCTATATAAGATCATCACAGCCACAATTACCTGGAGAATAAAACAACATCTAGCACACAAAAACATTCTAACGGAAGAGTAAAAAGGTGCAGGAAAAACAGTCGAGGATGCAAGGAGCTGCTAATTATAAACAACGTCACCATGGAACGAGGAAAAATCATAGAAACCTTTACACTGGTTACATTACAGTTTACAAAAGGCTTTGATTCCATACCCCACAGTTGGCTAATAAGAGTGCTAGAATTATACAAAGTCAATCAAAACCTCAGACAAATTCTTACGCAAATCATGAGTACGTGGGAAACTAAAATAAAACTGAGAACACGAAAAGAATACATCGAAAAGAGATCAACATCAGACGAAGTATATTCCAGGGAGATTCACTCAGCGCTTTGTGGTTCTGTCTCTGTCTCAATCCACTCTCAAACAAACTTCGGATTCCACATTAAACATTAAACACTAGAAAAATAACCTACACAATAGAGACCATCAATTGTATATAGATGACATAAAATTATACGCAAGCACAAAGGCACAGCTAAAGGAACTCACTAAAATCACAGAAATATTTACCCTGGACATCAACATGGAATTTGGTATAAGTAAATGCAAGCTACTTCAGATCAACAAGGGACAGTTGAAAGACTACCCAACGACGAAAACAATCAACAATAAAGTCATAGAAACCAGAAACTACCAAAAGCACATCATCAAGGACACAACTATTGAACACGACAGGTGCAGGAGATGTCACCAGCAGAGTGAAACGATCGATCACATAATGAGTGGATGTAGAATAATGGCCGGAACTGAATACAACGCGAGAGACAACTCAGCAGCGAAGGTCGTTCATCAAGTATTAGCCACAACATATAAACTAACGGAGAACACAGACCCTTACTATCATTATATACCAACATCCATACTTGAAAACGAAGTGCACGAGCTCTACTGGGACATTAACAGTCACACAATCCCCGCAAACAGAGCCGATATCATTTTTCAATCCAAAAAAGAAAAGATCACTTATTTACTTGATATGGCTGTCCCCAACGACGAGAACATCCAAGCGAAATACAGTGAGAAGATCGCCAAATACATCGACTTAACAATGGAAATAAAAAGGCTGTGGAAACAGAAGAGAATTATTATTGTTCCTCTCGTCATATCACTAATAGGCCTCACCCCAACAACGTTTACACGGCATTTGGCTCAATTAGGACTTAATACAGACATTTACAGGAAAATCCAGAAATCGGTAACATAGTTAGATCATTTCTTAATACGCAATAGTTGTTTTTTTTTTCCTTTTCCTTTTTTTTGTTTTTTTTTGTACTGACTTGGTATAATCCCGTCAGTATAAAATACAACCACAGAAGTTACTGTGAGACAACAAAAAAAAATAGTAATAAACGTCTTTATTTATTAAATAAAAAGTCAAGAATAGGATTCTACACAAAGAAATACAAATTAATCAGCAGCAAGGCGATAATATGGAAAAGGGGATACTCTTACATAGATCTTTAAAGCTGTCTTTAATCTGTCCATAAATTAAAATTCCAAATAAAAAAAGGATACATTAAAAAGGTCACACTTGGGAGAAACAAGACAAAGGCAACCATTGTCATCGAAAGCAATATACGCTTAAAACAAAGCAAATATTAAAAATGTAATAAAATCAATCAAATAGGAAAGAAGATATAAAAAAGGATACAAATACTAACATTGATCAAATATTAAGGGTTATATGGGGATAATCTAGTAACATTTTGGTAAAAATCTAATATGGCGGAACAAAATTGCGACCTAGGGAAAGCTTAAAAAAATTATAGCTAAAAAATTAATTAGTTAATTTACCACAAATTTTACAAAAAAATTAAGTGTTACATAGGAATGAACTGGTGACTTTTTGGTATGAATCCATGATAGCAAAACAAAATGGCGGCCTACTAATTTATTTAAAAAATCAGCTTGAAAAACTACTTGTTAGATTAAATAAACTTTGGGCAAGCATTAAGTACAATACAGAGATAAACCCGTCAAGTTATGATAAAATTAATTAAATAATTCAAAGTATCAAAGTTGTGTTTTAATAAGTAATACGCTTTTTTCTCAACAAAATCATAAATCTGACACAAATTGTCGAGACCTGTTGAAAATGGCCGGTATTGCCTTTTAAAATGAAACATTTTACAAGCTATCATCGAAAACCCTAAAGCATTGATAAGAACTATAGAATAGGAAATGTATGTGCCAAAATCAACTGTACAGAAACTGTTAAAAAAAATACCATCCATACAAACCCATAATAACTCAAGGACTTAAGGAAAGTGATTTTGCAAGACGTGAGTGTTATACTAGGAAGTGTAATGAAAATCTCAATTTTACACATAGTGGTCCGATGAGAGTAGGTTTACGAATTGTATAGTTTTTAATAGGCACAACAGTCATCATTGGGCTCTGGAAAACCCTCACGAAGTGGCAGAGAGACGCCTACAGACCAGATTTGGAACTGACGTTTGGTTTGGGGTCATTGGGCACCTATTTATAAATTATTAATCATTTCAGGAAATCGACTTATAGGACCATTTTTGTTTGACTACAACCTAAACGGACAGAGATACCTAGAGGTTTTGTGAAACTAGGTTGCACTGGCGTTACGAGCTACTCTAACGGAAGATGGGTTTAGAAGAACCTGATTTCAACAGTATGGATGTCCGGCTGACACCATTCAAGTCAGGAAGTTCTTAAGAGAGAAGAATTGTTTCTTTAAATAGTCTCTCCTAGATGGCGACCAAAAATTAACAAAAAATTGCTTTAAACCACAGTCTCAGAATGACTGTAAACTAGTGATTAAAGTAAGAATGGTATATATATATGTCTCTAGTATCTTTAATCATAAACATGAAAGATGATTTTTCTGAAATTTAAAGATAATTTATACGACCATAGCCAATTTAAAAGTACCCTAAAATCGTGAGTAATATAACTAGAAATATCCAACATACTTTTACCAAAATATATAATTGTAATATCATCCGCAAACAGGTTGAAACCGCAACTCCCCCCCCATATTTACTTCCCTGTTACAGATGTAACGGTAGTTCATAGGCTGTTGTTAATCTCCATGAAGCCTTCACCAATAAAAATGAACAAATAATAAGTTTAGGCTTTATTTCTTTTTCTACCAGTACTTAGTATAGTCGTCATCGCTAATATCGGAGGAGGTCGAGGTTTGAAAATCATAACCAAATATGTACGGTTTGTTTGGATCGAGCCTGTGGAACAAATCCTAACTACCACTTATGCTAGAATGGCACGCCCCTGTCTGATGGTAGTCATAATAAGTTTTTTGTTTGTCTGCTGCATAGTCGTCAATAGGCTCTTCTTTAATTCAAAGAATTCAAGATAGCGAAACAAACTGGCAGCCAAATAAAATGTTTAAAAAATCGTAAAAAATCTTCTTATTTAAATGACCGTAAAATATTGTTCCAATATGTTGAAAGAAAACAGTGCCCAATACAAATGTTTGAAGTGTTATACACTATTGTGCAATTGAAGTGCAATTTTTTAAAATCTAACCTAAATTTAAATTAATTAAATAATTTTTGTAAACCAAACGGTATGTTTAGAAACGGTTTTTTACATTTTGTTGGCTTATGTTTTGTTAATATTTTTGTGGTACGCAGCATTTTGAACATGTTTAGGGTTGCCGGCTCCCAAAATATAAAAGCCGGACTCGGAGCTATATTAAGCCCGACATTTCGCCTGAAAAGCCGGACTCGGCGCTATATTAGGCCGGACATTTTGACCTAAAAGCCGGACATACCTTTTTTAAAGCTGGACATTACTTTTATAATGCTAAATATATATGCAATACATCCAACTCCAATGATATTATCGTTTTCGGTAACTGATTTAAGTATAGTGTAGACGTTTTTGGTTCCATGTCTCTCTCTACCTCCAAAGTTAGCGTTGTTGTTATCTGCAGAAAATGCAATTCATTTTTTCAACAAGTTAATTTTATTCAAAACCGTGTGTATGTAATTAGATATGGTTTCAGCAGTTTCTTTCAGAAAGGCCTGCAGCTCCAGTAAGTGACTTGAATTCCTCCCTTATCAGGACTGAACTATTGAATAAGTATGGGGAACAGCTTAATAGCACCATGATTGCTATGGAGGCGCTTAAGTATCGAATTTTCGAAAGTTCTTTTAATATTTGTTGTTCTGCAAGAGGTCCTAAAACATTTTTTAGAATAACTTCAGCTTTTGTGCGGGAACAGGTTACACCTTTTGCGATTTTAGAATCTAAACTGCATAGCGGAGCTGTGCAGTTTAGCGACTTTAAAAATTCAAGATATTTAACGGTATGATAAACCAAAGTAGCTTCAGTGGCCCGAACGCTTCGTTGAAACCTTAAATTCGCATTGAATTCGATTAAAATGTCTATTCTTGACGTAGATGCTGTACCTTTATTTTATGTTTTTTAGTTTTTAAATGCTTTTCTAAGTCAGCATTGCCCTTATTAGCAACGGAAATTACTTGATCACAAATAACGCATTTCGGGTCCCATTGCTCTTTGCCAGATTTAAACATCTTGTACTGGCTCTGTAAACTATCAGAAAATATACCTTTTCTTTACGATGTCGACAAGTGAGATCTAAAAGAAAAATGTCTTGGGGTTTGTCAGAAATACATTACGTTACACAAATACTATCGCTGCACAGTGAGCGTTTCAAAGCGTACAAAATTGGGATATGTGATGCTTTTTCTTATTGTTATAATTCTTTATTTTGACTCCTAATGTCTATGTTTCTAAAATATTAAGATTATTTCGAAAAATTAGATTCTCCTTACAAACACTTTTGGCAATAACCTGAGTTTGCATTTTACAATAATCTCAGCAGGAATCTAACTATGTGATAGAGCGAGTTTATTATTTTTTTCCATAACAATCGCAGTTTAAGTCCTATTAGACTGAAATCATAGAAAATAATAATGCATTCCGTAATTAAAATTTGCATATAGTGAAATTTATTTTGTTGGGAAAATTATAAAAAATTCCTAAATTACTTCAAAACGTTTTTATTAAAATTACTACACCAGGGGTATACTATTTTGCCCGTTATATCTTTCCAACAACTTTAGAAATAGATAGATATTTAACCAAATCTCTGGAAATAACGCTATTTGACAATGAAGATGTAAAAATTTGTTTTATATATTTTTTAGGATATTTAGATTTTAGATATCTTAAAAACCCAAGAAAACTATTAAGTAAGCATCTACTAAAACTATAGAGTACTTTTTTTACTGCACGACTTCACATGATCGTTACATGATAAGCATCCTTCTAATTCAAACACGAATAATACTAAGTTAAAAAGGTTTGCTTAAAAGTTAATCAAAATTGCTTTTGTTTGCGAATTTTTCAGTGCAATTGGTATTTATCAAAAACACAAATAATTTACTAACTGAAATAAATGCAGCCTAACATAATAATCTTAATTTCTATGGGAAATTATATAACCGACTCACCAAAAATACAGCGCTTCTGACTGATAATGCAGAAAGCCCGTGAGCGGGAACTGAGCAGAAATCAAAACCCCTACTGCGTAATACGAAGAGACTGGCCCGGAATAAGAAACAACAATGAATATGAAAAAGCAACCTAACAACATTTCAATAGGTCAGGGGTGTGCAGTCCACGGAAGCAAGGGAAGCGGTGCTTCCCTAAAAAAAATTAGAAAACATCTTCTAAAATGTAATTTTTGAAATAGGAAACCATTAATTCAATTTATATTAAAAATGCTAAAATATTATCTTAATTATCAAGCCCAAAATAAATGCGGCCTTGACTCCGACCCAGTCACAATAGATAGAATATCGAATAGAACCTATGCGGGCCGCTAGCTTCTGTGCAGCAAAGTCCTATATGCTTGATTTCCTGTGAACCGAGCCAGAGGTTACTGAACTTTCCACCAGCTGTTTACGTATACGGACGTGAATATGCAAATACCGTCAACTTCGGCTGTCGGTAATAACGTTGAAAATGTTGGAGAATTTGGTAAGAAGAGTGTGTGTGAATGTGTGGTGTGTGTCTTAATAATAAAGCGATTTTCAACATTAAACTTCGCTGATAAGCTTCAAATAATTTTCAAAGGAAGGGCAAAACCGCCTATAAAAAATTTAACCACAAAAATGAAAAACTGTATTAGACATTTTTATCCGGAAAAAACAATACGAACAATTTAAATGGCTAACAGGGTGTGAAAATATAAGCAAATTATTTTGTTGGTCATGTTTACTTTTTGAAAATGAAAAAGGTCTCTGGAATAAAACTGGTTTTTCCGATTTAACCAATTTCCATAAGCTGTAAAAAGACATATTGTGTCCAAAGCGCATTTACAGGCCGTCTTAAAAGAAAAAGTCTTCGGCAAAGCCAGAATTGAACACGCCCTTAATAAACAGTTGGAAATTAGTCACCGCCAACACAATGAACTAGTCGATAAAAATAAGCAAATATTAAGTAGACTTATCGATGTTGTTTGTTTTCTCGGACAGCACGAATTGGGATTTAGAGGTCATGACGAAACAAGGGTTTCTTCAAATAGAGGAAATTTTCAAGATTTACTTAGTTTAATGGCTAAATATGACGATTGCTTAAAAAATCATTTAGAGCACTCTAGCGTTTTTCGCGGAACGTCGAATCGAATCCAGAATGTTTTAATTTCCGCTGTTGCAACCATTATTCTAAAAAGAATTAAGCAGGAGATTGGCGAGGCGCGGTTTATTGCCATTGTTCTGGACGAATCACTAATTTTAGCCAATTATCTATAGTAATACGCTACGTTAAAACAGACGGAAGTATTCAAGAGCGATTTTTAGGTTTTAAGAATGTGTCCGAAAATCGTACAGCAGATGCCTTATATACCGTAGTTTATAACGTTACTAAAGAAATTAATGGAGAGAAAAAATTAGTTGCTCAAAGCTATGATGGAGCTGCAGTGATGGCAGGACAATTAGGGAGCTGCAAGCTAAAGTTCGAGAAACTTCCCAAGGGCTGTGTTTGTTCATTGTTTTGCTCATAAATTAAATTTAGTTTTATCCCAGTCCATCAATCACATTAAAGAGTGTAAAGTATTTTCCGTTACTTTAAGTGGCATTGCTGCTTTTTTGCCAAGTCAACAAAACGTACACAAGCTTTGGACTCCATTGTCCACAAACGGTTGTCCAAAGTAGCTCCTACTAGGTGGAACTATAATGGAAGACTTGTGTTAACAGTATCTGAAAATCGTGAATCACTGATTGAACTATTTGAGAATATAATAGGAAATAATGAAACGTGGGACTCAGAAGCAATAAATAGTTTGAGGCGGTTTTTGGACTGAAACGAGATTTTAATTTTAATTATTTGTTGAACATATTTTCAGCAATATTTCTATTCTCGAACAATGTTTTTAATATATTACAAACTAAAACAAATGATATTGCCTTTTGCCTAAAAAAAATGAATGATTTTAAGTCCATGTTAAGCCAAAAAAGAGATGACTTTGACCTATTTTGGGAGAAAACGATGATGTTAAATGTGAGCCACAAGCCGAGCGTCTTCGAACAGACAAGTTGGAAGATGTTCAAACATTATACAGACGCCTCTTTTATGAAATAATCGATCAAATTCAGCAACAAATAAACTATAGATTTAACGGTTTAAATGATTTTAAATTCCTGGAGCTCTGCAATTTTGATGCATTTAAAGGAAAAACTTTTCTAGAAGATACGTTTAAATCTCTTGCTCTTCATTATTGCGAGTTCTTCGACCGAGTGTTACTGCGATCAGAACTAAAAGTGATCTACGAAACTGACAGATTGAAACATGACATTAGCGCAAAAAATAACGCTAAGGAACTAATGCAATTTTTAAAAGACAAGGAGCTGAATTAGTATTGCCGTAAGTTCTTCAGTAGAACGCAACACTTAAACGTATAAAAAATTTCGTGAGAAATTCAACGTTTTTATGATGACGTTATTGACGAATTTGCAAAAAATGATCGAAGAATCGAATTACATTACAAATAGGTAAGTTTCTAAAAATTGCTTCCCTTTCTTAAAATTTCACCGCACGCCCCTGCAATAGGTGTTATTTTAGACTGTCAATTTTCTGCGCTACTCGAAACTAACTTCTCGATGGTTCGATGCTCGATCGTTCAGTGCTGTAGTCGGGTATTTATTGTATCGATATCGATAAAATAATTGTCTAAATAGATAATTGATTATATTCTCAAATTTGGTTGAAAATGACTTAAGTGGGTATGTGAAAATTCGATGTGGAGTCTAGCTTGCTACTCGATTAAAGAGTCAAATTTTGTGGGAATAGTTCTCGTTTTGCAGAAATAGCGTTCGACACGTTACATTAACAAAAAGCCCAACAAAAGCCGGATAGGCCGGACTCGAAAATATTTGGACATGACCGTAAAAAGCCAAACATCCCTAAACATGCAGGAATTCTATTGTAAATAAGGTAAGGTTAGAAAATAAAGTTTATATAGTTCATTTCAAGGCATTCTTTGTCCATTCAGGAAAATTTAATAAATTGGAAATAAAATTATTTTTTGTTAAAAAATAAGGTTATTTGGAAATATCTCAAATACGAAAAAAGATATCGACTAGCGGTTTTCACCAGTTAATGCGTGTTTTACGCTATTTCTTCCTATCCAAAAACAAAAATACCATTGCATTTGAATTTTTCGAGAAAATTATGAGAATCAAAGACTGGGTCATAAAGCTACCAACTAGCAATAGATTTAAACTGATAATCGTAATATTTCAAGTTCTTTGAAATCGGTTGATCCAAGAAAAAGTTATGACCTGTTTTCTAATCAAACATTCGTACCTTCCCCCACCCCTTATTTGACAACTTAGAAAAAGGCGGTTGATACAAAAAAAATTTAATATGATCAGTAATTTACAATAAAACTATTTTTATCAAATAATAATCATTTGTTTTTTATTAAAACCGTAATATTAACTTCGCGGTCTGTGTTACGCCCTCTAGCGATGGATTTTGAAAGTTGAAAATAATTTCCAGTGTTTTTTTTTTGACCAATTTACTCACAAAATTTTTTCCCCAAGAATCTAGGATATGACCGAGAGCCATCCTTACATTTACAATCTAATTATGAACCTCCATGTGTATACTTGGTGGTGAAAATTAGTGTACATTTTTTCAATCAGTAAAGTATTTATACGTAAGTTGTTACGTTTAACATCATCTTTAAAAGAAATCCCTGCGGTCAATGTTACTTGTCCCATGCTGTGGAAATTCACGCCCATGGTTCAAGGGAAACAATATATTGTTAAAATCATTAGTAATTTCGCAACCGCAATGTGGTTCATACCCTGTTGGGAATACCAAGAGATTTAATTTTGATAATTGAATGTGTAACAGGTGTAAAATGGTTAGTTTTGTTAATTGTTAAATACAATTCGGATTCTTTAGTTTGTGTCAATTAATATGCTAACCATTTAATTTTATATAATAGTTCCCTAATCAAAATTTTTAAACAAATATTATTTTTAAGCAAATTAATAGGATACATGAATACCATAATACCCTTTCTATTTTTCTTCTCCTGTTTTTTTTTGCACAGTTTTTGTTATTCTCATTATTTTTAAATATGTTTTCTCTGAATGTTTAATAATTAATTATAAAATTTGCAATAGTTTAAGAGGATATTGGAGTGAAATTAAATTACCTATTCTTCTGCTGCATACAAATCACATGATATCATTTTCGTTTAGTAAAAAAAACGATTTTTGAAAAAAAAGTTAAACTAAAACTTTTCTAATTTCTTTTTAATTAGCTCTGCTCACAGATTTTTAGTGAGTAAAAGGCCTAAAGTAAGTCCATACGATTTTTTGAAAAATGAGTTTTCTACATTGTCAACAAAATTTTTAATTTTCAAATCACAAATAAAGTGTATTATAATTACTTATGTTAAAACATTAGGTCGTGTGTTTTGAGAATACAATCTTTTTTTGCAGTAGAGCTTAAAATATTCCGCTAATTTATTGCCAATTTATTTGAAATAAAGCTCTCTAAGAAAACAAAAGATGACATCTATATTTGTCACTTGCTAGTCTTAATATTTTATCCCCACCACAACAGTGGTAAAAATCTTAAAAGAAAACACCCACATTGAATTTAAAATGTTGTGAAGTGAAAGTAATAGCTATAAGTTGCAAATTTACTAAAGAGATTTTAATCGTTTAAGTTTATGATACCCAGACTTAATGGTATGTTCTTGCGAATGCAACCGCTAGCGTGTGACGTCACATGGGAATGTTGATTCACATTCGGTAATATTAAATATATGGGAAATACTGTTTACATTATTTAAAATTTTTTCACTTTCTGACGTTCGACCTTCGATTCACCTTGGGATTGGGATATACACATAGTTCTCGTGACAGTACAATTTTACACGATCATATTTAAGAAATTCAAGATGGCGGCTCCAAAATGGCGGATAAAGATTGTTATTTGTGGTTCGATTCGACGCAAAATAGGTATATGGAGTTCCTAGGATTGCATATTAGGAATCTTTGCTCAATATTTAGAAATTTTTTTACCTACTTCTGTAACATCGGTTATGGAACCGATGGTATGAATGTTTGGCATGTCGTCACAACACAATATTGAATATAAAAAAATTCAAGATAACGGCTCCAACCAAACTGGTGGATAAGTATTGTTATATGTTATTAAGTATTGTTATATGTTATTTGATTGGACTGAAAATCCTTATCACAGGTTTTTTTAATAATGTAAATTACGATTTTATTAATATCCTTTCTTTAAAACTGAAAAATTCATATCTTAGAGTGTTCAAGGATGGAAACAGTGGCGCAACTAGGGAGGGGCTAGGGGGAGCTTAGCCCCCCCGCCAGGCGATTGGCGAGGGCCAACCAAGACATTTAAACTCCATTTTGTTTGTAAAAATGGGTAAGAAGGTATTTTTCCGTAGCATAGTTTATTATTCTCTTGCATCTTCCGTTTTTTAGTTAAGAAATAAACATAGTTTTTTTTCTAATTTAGATTTGATTTAATTGGACACTATCTGGGCTTACAAAAACGTAAGGTCGCGCTTATTTTGAAGTTATGGATTATAAAAGTTTGAGAAATAGTGAAAAGTGTAAGCGATATTTTTTAAGAGGTTTAAAAGAGTAAAAAAAAATCATATTTTGTTTACGCAAAACCGATAATAGTCAAACTGAAAACAGAAATAGGTGGGGAAAATGTTCTAACATTGAAAAATTATGGAAGTGATTGATGTAGATACTTAATCACTCTCGACTATACATATTTAAAATAAAATTGAGGTGATATTCCAAAAAACGGCGAAACTTCTGTTATTTAATTTCTTGTATCAAAACCATGTTCGTCTCTCAAGTAGCACAAATTAGCTGATGAACTTTTTTGCCTAATAGTTATCCACAAAAAACACATAAAAACCAGAGATTTGTCAAATGATTCTTGGTTTGTTTCTAGCAATGAAAGCTCGCTTCAAATTAGATTTTTTGGCTCCAAAAGTAGCAGTTTTTAATGTAGATAGGCTATACCATAATTACTTGGCCAAAAAATATTTTTTATCGGATAATTAAACCTCCAACTTTTTTTTTTGTAATATTGGATGGCCAATTTTGTTGCCACAATATAACCACATATGTTCTAGTAAGTATTGAAGTTAAATTATTGTAAGCACAGCTGTTTAAAATGCCAGAATATGGCATTTTTAATCAATAGAAGTCGAGGTCAGAATATAATCAATAACTAGGCATTTTTCCCAAATGCCAACCAAACATATTTTAGCAAGTATGTAAGTTTAATTATAGTAATAATAGGTATATAAGAATGCCAGATTATGACATTTTAAGACAACAAAAATTGAGAGGAAAAAATATTGTTTTTATTATCACATTTTGGTTTCAAAATTAAACTAAAATTGTAATTTTTGGCAATATTATAGCAAAAATAAGCGAAATAAAACTGGCTTATTTTTGCTTTAATATTGCCAAAAAATGCCACGCTTATAACCTATAAAACTATACTTAACCAAACTAAAAATGTATTTAGAAAAACGAAAATAATATAAATTATTTACCATACAACATGTCTAATAAAAAGATTAAATATTTCACCACATATTATGGAAAAACGCCGACTTGGGGTAATCGTCGTTTAATTTTGTTACGCTGGCTCCTGTGTCTTAAATTAATCATTTTTTAGCGAGTACTAAAGGCAAACCAAGTAGGCATTTTTGTTGGCAAAGTTTTAGTAAATGTTGCTACATTTGAAAACTATTGCCATTTGATAAATATTTGCTTACAAGGTGGCCAATTTCAAGGAATATTTGCTTAAAAAATAACCCAAACCTTTTTATGATCCGCCATGATTGTTGTTGAAGTTAAAATTAAATTAGTTTCCTAGCAACCATTACTTGACCACTTTAAACAGACATATTCTTTTTACCTATAAAAACGTATTTTCATGCATGTTTTCTTACGTTAGGGACTCTAATGAATTTTCTTAGTAAATTACATCTCCAAAAAAGAATTGTGGAAAACGAAATTTTTAGTTTCAAGAAGGGGCGCGTGTTTTATGTGCCTATCTTAGATTATTTTAACGGTAAAAGTTCCTACGCAAGTGTTTATTGTCCCCACCAACCGTCAAATTATAAGTGTCAGGGCTTGAGCCCTCCCAAACGTCGATGTCTAGTTGCGCCACTGGATGGAAATGCAAAGAAAAATGATTAAACACTGCTTACAAAATAATCAAGACTAGTTTGGATTGGAACAAGTAATTGCACATACTCCTTCCATTTGGAAAGGAATAACATTCTAGCGATCGGAAACATTGTCCAGTTTTTATGGTGTTAAAGACTGTACGTAGATTGGACCGGCGAAGTATATCCTGCAAGGATATTCTTCGCTTGTCTGTGGTTCCGTGTACAAATGAAAAAAGTATATTTTCTGTCGGTAACTCCTTAATAGTTTTCTGCCATGGAGCAGGATTTTTATATTATTTAATTGAACGTGTAATATTCTCAGTGCAATACCTAGTCCCTCTTAAAGTTTGTATACACAATGCAGTAAAACAAAATTTTTTTTCGATTAGTGGAAACTTTATACGTATAATTTTGTAAAGTTTCAAGTTCATCGATGTTTTAGCCATATTTAAAATAAATAATAGCCATCATGTTTCACACGGGAAGAAGCGCCAAAATGTCTTCTTTAAGCCAAAAGAAAATCGTCTCGATAGCTTAATTAGGTAAGAAGTTATACTAGGGGAAACATAAAAAAACACGATTTTAAAAAATAATAATTTTTCCAGTTTTTTGTAAATAAAAAAAGTCGGGACCGCGAAAAAAGTAATATTTTGTGATTTCGTATGTTCAATAATCCATTTAATAAAATGAGGTATATATCGGTGGATTCTAACGAAAAAAAAATCGAGAAGGAAGCGATTTTTGCCCTGTTTTTTACTCCACTAAATATCAGATATACAAGTGAGTTGTCAAGATTTGGATGGTAAAATAGTTTTGATATTACTGAAATTGATTTATTCTTAGGCACATTTGCGATTCCACACCGAAACTGAATAAGATATCTTTTGGATCTAATTGGATGGCTTTTAATTTATCTACAAAATCTGTGGAGTTAATATTAAGAGTGTTTGAAAGATATGTACCGATTTTGTATGTTGGCTATCTTCCTTAAGGCACTTTGTATTTAGAAAACTGACTCATAGCAAAAAAAACCTAAATGGAAATTGGCATCTTCATCCAACACAAAAGCCGTTATTTAGTTATTAATTCTTTGACTTATAGAACCTTCGCCATTTGGGACCAAATTTCTTCACAATCGGAAACGAGGAATCTGACTGAAGCTTCAAGAGAGAATGGATATTGCACTGAGAATATTAGACGGTCAATTAAAAAATATAGTAATCTAACTCCACGACAGGAAATTAATAAGGAGTTATAGATAGAAAGTGTAGTTTTTCCATGTTATACACGGAACTACAGATATGATTACAAGGTTATGTTTCGCCAGTACAATATGCGTAAAAGAAGGATAATTGTACAAAGTTTGAGATCGACAAAGGACGTTATTTCTTTCCAAACGGAAGGAATATATGCAATTCCTTGTCCCTGTGGTCGTTTTCTTGTGGTAACGTCTATACTGAAAAAACTGGATAATCCATATCGACTAGGCTTAACATAAGAGGTGTATTAGAACGAAATAAACTGTACAGTCTGCTGTATCTGAACACCAACATTCAACTGTTTTGTATCATACATGTAAAAGAAGCTAAAGTTTTGGTGTAGATCTTGGGATTCTATAAATGGAAAATTAGACAGTCTATTGAAATTTATTAGCATAAATAATCACTGGCCGACAAGATTTTTCTGACACAGGCCAGCTCATTATTTTCACAATAGAAATACCCTCCCAATAATAAAAAAAATATTCGGAAAGCCCTAATACGTACCGTTTTTTAAAAGTCTAATTAGAACCTTTTATATTGGCAGGTAAATAATTTTATTGTGGGGCGGCTAAAATGGATGCATTATACAACGGAAAAATTACCTAGACTGGGTTGTTTACAACATTAAACATAAAATAAGCCTTAAACATCATTCTTCTGTTGAGTTTCGAATTGAGTGCTTCTCTGCCTATCGATAAGCAAGTGTATGTGAAGACGAGAATGTCGAGTCAAACGCGCCAGTGTGGAGAAGTTCTGATGAAATCACAAGCCAGACCATTTTCCGAAAATGTAAAAAAGCCTAGTTTAAATATTTTGGTGTGTTAATTGGGGATTAAGTTGAGCGGTGGGCTCCCCATGTGTGATGTGTTAGTTCTAGTGTATCATTGGTGCAGTGGATGAAGGGAAAGAGAAAAAGTATGCCTTTTGCAGTTCCAATGGTATGGCGAGAACCCACCTATCATTCTGACAATTGTTATTTTTGCCTCACAAAGACTGAAGGTTATTCCAAAAAGGGAAAGCACAATATAGAATATCCAAATTTGCAATCTGCCATACGACCTGTTCCTCATAATGCAAATTTGCCAGTGCCGATTGCGCCTTTAAATTAGCAAGCTATTGCTTTGGGAGATAATGCAGATAACGCATCATCAGGCAGCTCAGAAGAACAGTGCACCGATCCCACTTTTACCACAGGTCCCAGTTCCGTCGAGCCACATTTCATATGTTCAAAGTGAATTAAATGATTTAGTACGTAATTTGAGGTTATCCAAGCAACAGTCAGAACTTCTGGGTTCCCGTCTTAGGAAATGGAACCTATTTCAGAAAAAGAAATGCTATGTTTTCTGAATTGTACAGTATGGAAAATTCGTTGTGCGCGTGTACTGCTATAGACAGTTTAATGCAGGAACTTGATATTGAACATTATCCCCGTCAGTGGCGCTTATTCATATTTAAATATAGCTTAAAAGCTGTGTTATTGCATAATGGAAATTTAAAACCCTCTATTGCAGTTGCCCATTCAGTTGCAATAAAAGAAAATTATGAAAATATGCGCACGATTTTGGATAAAATAAACTACAATAGGTATAAATGGCAGATATGTGGGGACTTAAAAGTTTTTTTTTTTTTGGAATTTTATTTTAGTGGAACTTCAGGGGGATTTACAAAATATTGCTGTTTTCTTTGTTTATGGGACAGACGTGCAATAAATCAGCATTATGTAACAAAAATTTGGCCAGAAAGATGCGAATTTCAACCGGGATCTCAAAATGTTAAATTTATACCTCTTGTTGATCCCAAAAATGTTCTTTTGCCTCCTCTTCACATTAAACTTGGGCTGATGAAAAACTTTGTGAAGGCTTTGAATAAAGATGGTGATCGATTTAAGTACCTAAGACAAGTCTTTCCTCAGTTAAGTGATGCCAAATTAAAAGAAGGCATTTTTATTGGGCCACAAATCATAAAATTGCTGGACGATGGCAATTTTACGGAAAAGTTTACCAGGCAGGAACTCAGAGCATGGAATTCATTTGTTAATGTAGTAAGAGAATTTTTAGGCAACAATATGGATGAAAATTATGAACAATTAGTTAATGAACTCTTAGATGCCTATAAAGCGCTTGGTGCCAGAATGTCATTAAAAATTCACTTCCTCCATTCCCATCTGTCATTTTTTCCTAAAAATTTGGGAGCTGTTAGTGACGAGCAGGGTGAAAGGTTTCACCAAGATATCAGAATAATGGAAATTCGGTACCAAGGACCATGGGATCCAGCCATGATGGGTGATTGCTGTTGGTTTTTAAAGAGAGAAAACATCTCATAAACGAAAAAAATAAAGTTTAAATAAGGTTTTAAGTTAATATTTTTCTCGTTTGCTTTTCTCTTAGATGTATGGTATGTTTAATAGGCGAAAACTGTAAACATAGTCATTAAACAGGGTTAAGAATTTTCTGAAATAATTTTTTCTATAGATATTAAGTATCGTAACATTCGATATAGTTCTACAACTCTAACAAGAAAACCCTACGTGCTACAACTTTCTATTTGGCATTTTCGTATTTGGATAGGTCCATTCTAACAGGCTATGCTATTCTGATTTATGTTACAACAAAAAAATGTTTTTTTGTCGGCCAGTGTAATTATTGCAAAGAGATATGGGCTACAGTCTACATTATACGTGGAAACCGATCGTAATAACGGATCATGGTTAGATGGGCACAGGTTGTGTGTAAATGGTGGGCATAAATCTCTCCGAACTTATTCAGTGTTCCGATACCGTGAAGTAAATATCCCTGAAGAGGCCTCTTGTAATCAAAGGCGGAACGTTGGAAAGTGATTCTATTTTGACCAGTGTTTCACATGATAAGATTTCTTGTCTTGTTTAGCCTAATCTTGTCTTGTCTTATCTTGCAAATATATATTTTTCTTGTACTTTTAGTTCAGATTATGCCTTTGTATTTTAGTAAAGGTTTTAGATTTTTTTTATTATCTACATCGAATTGTATTTTTATTATTGTTTGTATTATTTATCCTAAAATATATTTTTATGAGTTTATAATTTACAATTCGAAATACCTAATTCTAAAACTTGTCTTTCACTTGAAGGTATTCTGATGCTGGTGGATTTCAATACGCATGGACAACAACTTCAAAATGTATCCTCCCAAAACAACTCCAGTTACACTAAACAGCACCATCACGAAACGAAACAGGGTTGAAAAAGAAAAGACCAATAGATGTTGGCATCACAACTGCAACAACTATTTTATAGTAGTCTAGTTATGTTTGCGAAAATATAGTTGAAATCAACTTTAAATGAATTAAAACTAATTCAGTTTAGAAATATTCAATGGTACCTATTTGCTGAAGTAGTTGATTGATTTTGTTTACGAAGTCGAGATGGCGCAAAAATGGCGTAATAACGTCAATTTTCAATTGTGAGTGGTTGTAAACATGATTTATTATGAATAATATATTTTTAAATAATAGACAAGAATACATATCGATACAGTAATTAATTATTTTTAAATACCCGGGTTGTTTATGTTTATGCTCAATTTTTAACTATTTCTCTAATTTCTAATTCTCTAAAAATTATTATTACAGATAATGATTTTTATTTTGTAAGATGTTTCTCTAGCAAGATTTCTCGTTTTAACAAGACTTCTTGCAAAATAATTTCTTGTCTTGGCATGCAAAGCAAGAGAAAGACGAGAACTAGAAATTTGCAAGAGTCTTGTGAAACACTAATTTTGACACGGTCTAATCCCAAGAATCATGATTTCTTCATTAAGGACAAGCTTTTATTAAAGGAAAAAATAAATTACGTATTGCGGTTTGATTCGATCACATGAATTTATTAATGTTAATCAACAAATCTAAAAGCTTACCGCGAGAGTGCTATTGCTGCCTAATTAAATGACCAAAATGTACATGGAAAACATCTTATTATTGATCTTTACGTTTTGTGTTCAGCAAATAATGCTTATATTTGTATTTGCATAAAAACAATAGCAATTTCATTTATAAGTGTCGGCTGCTCTTTGAGGTGGCATAGCTGCGAGCCCTTCCTGAAAAATGTTGCAGCGCCTCACACACAAACGGAAATTCCGGTCAATTTAAGTGTTACTTTCAAAAGGAAATGTATGTCAGTATGAAATCAGTTTACTGCCTAATAAAAGAACTTAATGGCCATTCGGCAAATCCCCGGTACCTAGTTTAGGATCCTTCCCCAAATTAAAATTCAAAAATATTTATTTGGTCAATACACATGTGTGTTTACCTTCGTCAATACCAGGGGCGTTTATAAAATTGGTGAAATTTTATTTATTAGGGAAGCAATTTTTAAATACTTACCTATTTGTAATGTAATTCGATTCTTCGATCATTTTTTATTTTCGTCAATGACGTCATCATAAAAACGTCCATGCTCCGACCCTTTTGAAAAAGTTTATTTCAATGGACAACAGCGATGTATGCGAAAGTCTCTCACTGACCACTTTCCTAAGTTGATTTTTTCACGAAATTTTTTATACGTTTAAGTGTTGAAAATCATCACTTTTAGTTCAGATCGCAGTAACACTCGGTCGAAGACCTGGCCATAATGAAGAAGAAGAGATTTAAACGCATCTTCTGGACAAGTTTTTCCTTTAAATGTATCAAAATTGCAGAGCTCGAGGAATTTAAAATCATTTAAACCGTTAAATCTATAGTTTATTTGTTGCTGAATTTGATCGATTATTTCATAAGAGGCGTGTGTATGATGTTTGAACATCTCCCTCCTTGTCTCTTCGAAGACGCTTGGCTTGTGACTATACATTTAACGTCATCGTTTCGTCCCAAAATAGGTCAAGGTCACCTCTTTTTTGGCTTAACATGGTCTTAAAATCATCCACTTTTTTTATGCAAAAAACAATATCATTTGTTTTCGATTGTAATATATTAAAAACATCGTCCGAGAATGGAAATATTTCTGAAAATATGTTCAACAAATAATTAAAATTAAAATCTCGTTTTAAACAGTCCAAAAATCCCCTAGAACTATTTATTGCTTCGGAGTCCCACGTTTCATTATTTTCTATTATATTCTCAACTAGTTCAATCAGTGATTCACCATTTTCAGATACTGTTAACACAAGTCTTCCATTATAGTTCCACCTAGTAGGAGCTACTTTGGGTGATCGTTTGTGGACAATGGAGTCCAAAGCTTGTGTACGTTTTGTTTACTTGTAAAAAAAAAGCAGCCATGCCACTTAAAGTAACGAAAAGTATTTTACACTCTTTAATATGATTGATGGACTGGGATAAAACTAAATTTAATTTATGTGCAAAACAATGGACAAACACAGCACTTGGGAAAGTTTCTCGAACTTTAGCTTGCAGGAAAATCCCTTTATTATTAAGACACACACCACACATTCACACACACTCTTCTTACTAAATTCTCTAACATTTTCAACGTTATTTATTTCTAGCCGCACTGTTTTTTTTGTGTTTAACTGTTTGGTATGTTAAATATTAGTACTTTGTTTGTTTTATTGTTATTTTATTTTATGTAATTTTATTTTGTCTTATGTTGTTTTTATCTCGACATTGTATTAAAATTTTGACGAATACAGTGACGTTTGTTTATGCATACAGTATACGATTTTTATATTTTATATAATTCTTTTATATTTTATATAATTCTTGATTTTTTTATCTGTTTATTTTAAAATTATTGACGACCCAATGTACAAATTTGTATATTTTTGGTAATATATTATTCTATTCTATTCTTATTACGGACAGCCGAAGTTGACCGTATTTGCATATCCACGTCCGTATTATATCGTATCGACGCGACGTACGTATCACACAACACACAGATAGCCGTTCAAACAAAGAACCTACTCCAACGATAGCTTCCACCACCACTTAAAGCACGCGACTGAAATGCAAAAATTGCAAACAGCCGGTGGAAAGTTCAATAACCTCTGGCTCGATTCACATGAAATTAAGCATACAGGACTAGGCTATAGAGAAGCTAGCGGCCCGCATAGGTGCTATTTGATATTCTATTGTGGCTGGGTCGGAGTCAAGGCCGCATTTATTATGGACTTAATAATTAAGACAATATTTTAGCATTTTTAATGTAAACTAAATTAATGGTTTCCTATTTCAAAAATTACATTTTAGAAGATGTTTTGTTTTTTTTTTGGAAGCAAGGGAAGCACTGACTCAATACAGTTGTCCTCTAAGTCCACAGTTTATAAAATTGTAATAAACATCTTATTTATTATTAACATATTTTAAATATTTAAAGCATTTGATAAAAAAAGAAATTGACAGTACATGTACATTTAAAACACTCACAAGACAATACATGTTATATTATTAGCATTATCATAACTCTTAAATAATTCATATTATCACATATATATATATATATATATATATATATATATATATATATATATATATATATATATATATATATATATATATATATATCTAATCCAACTTTTTTCCTGAATTTCGACTTTTTTTTTAAGCATTTCTCTAGCAACGATAGAGGAAATGAAAATGTTCTAAAATGAAACTAATTTTTCAGATTTTTTTACATATATATAGTGTGGAATAGCAAACTAGTATAACATAAAAGTTTGTATGCACCGCGGTTATTACTAGACGTGTATATATTTGGGCGATTTAGGCCAGAGGCTAGTAAGTCATCATCCTCAGGGCATAAACACCTATTTAATAGCCTTGGTCCATGCCTTTTTTGTTAGATGGCGCGATGCGTTTTCAGTGAAACTATAAGAATACGGGGCGCATTCACCACATCGTCCAGAAATGTTATTGAAGAAGAACATATTGGTTTTGCAGAAAAAATACGCAATAAAACAATACAAAGAATAGTGTTGAAAGGTTTCGGTAACCAGACAAAAAGAAAATCTTGTATATTGTTGCAGTACAACTCTCTCACGAACTTGCTGAAACATCTGGCATGGTGTTTTAAATATATAGATTATATTAAATGTCTTGGTAGATGGCAATAAACCAGAATTTCGAATAGAACATAATACAGGTCGATGATGGTGTATTATTTGGAAGACATTTTCTTTTCGTCACAAAATTGAAATTATTTGCTTTGGGGTGGTGTAATCGTATTAGTCTTTCAATACATTAAGTGGGCAGTATTTATTTTGTAATAAATTTAATGAGATTTTGAACTTTTTATTTTCTTAAAAGGTAATGTAGTTCATTATGCATTATCTTTTATTGTTTTTATTGCTTTACAATCTATGTGACATAAATTATATTCTGTTTTAAAGGTTTTTTTAATTTTAATGAGGTAACCGTTGATAAAACTTTATTGTAAAAAATACACTTAAAATGATGGCCTTGCGCTGGTAAAATGCTAAGATATTCTTAAATTAGTTACTTTGTATTAAAATAATAACAGTTTCAATATAATGACTACTTCTAAAAATGTTGGTATGGTTATGTGATTCCCTCTTTTACCACACTTACTTTGATATTGCGATAGCTGTTTTTTTGTTGTTGTTTTATCATTAATAACTTTAGCGAAAACTGTTTACTTTAATAGGTTTATCGAGGTTTTAATTAAAAAGCATTATCATCCTTATATTCCTTTAAAGTCAAAATAAAATTGACATATTTTTTATTTTGTCGTCATGATGTACTTATTAAAAGAGAGATTACAGATTGTTACTTTGTTTTACAAAAACCACGGAAATGCAGGAGAAGCAAGAGGAAAATTTATTGCAATGAAATATGTCCGTTAATACAATTTTAAAGACAAAAAAACCTATTTGAAGAAATTAAGTCTATACATGGTGGAAAATGAAATTCACAGAAGCTAATAATTTAAACAATAAAACTAATAAAACAAAACTACTAGTCATTCACGTGTTCAATATGACCCCAGTTGTTCTCAAAATAACATTGATATCTTCTTTGAAGCCTTTCTAAACTTGCTGCTATAATGTCGTTATCTTGGTTGGGCCGATTAGTTTCTTTAACAATTTTTTCCATGACGTCTTCATTATTTTAGTTTCTTTGTTGGTATGCCACGTTCGTTAGGTTAATCATGGCGTTAATTTAGAAATTCTACATCTTGTTGACAAATTAAATTTCGATGTTCTTCTAAGGGTGATTCATATAAAAAATGTTCAGTTTGGATTTGAAGGAGCTCATCATGTAAAAACTTATTTTCTTCAGAGAGGTTTGTTATCCTTAAAATTGTATCTATAGATATATTTTATATATTTGGCCCGACGAAAACCCACCCCCTCCGTTCCTTATCACAAGTTAACAACACTTTCATGAGTTCAAGTCAAACCGGTCTTTCCAGATTCAAGGTAAGTTTACACAGTCCTCCAGACTAAAATCATTTAAAACCCTCCCGTTACAAAATGGAATCACTTTCCGACGTTTCGCCTTCGATTGCTCGAGGCATCTTCAGGGATCTTTAATTCAAGAAATCGGAACACTTAATGAGCTCGGAGAGACCCAGGCCGGCTATTTATAGCCGACCTGTGTTTACCGAAGCGTGACTCGGTGTAATGATCGGTTTCCACGTATTATGTAGACTGAAGCTTATAAACGCATCCAACCGACCAGCAGAAGAGAAGAAGATGTTAGAGCCAAGCAGCCCAAGGATCCCGCGGTTCTACGGACTACCTAAAATACACAAGGTTAATGTACCACTTCCACCTACATTTTTTGGTAAAATTTAAATACAGATGTTTTTAAAACGATACTGAGGTGCGGTTTTCAACTATGTTTTGCAATGTTAAGCGTTAGACTTACCTAAGCTAAAAAGTTATTTATATAGGGGTCTTAAACAAAACTATGCAAAGTTTCAATTTTTTATTTGTTCCCAAAATCTATAAAAACCATTTTTAAGTTCTAATTTTTAAATTACCCTAATCCTTGGTGAAATAATAATTTTTTTTTTTAATTTTAATAATGATGAAATTTTTTTTAATTAGTTTTTTTCTACATAATAAGCTGTAACTTTTTATTAGCCATTTGATGTAAAGTTTGCTTGCTAAAGAGCCCTTTAATCATATTTCATCATAATCAAAAAATATTAAAATTGAAAAAGAAAGTTTCAAATTGGTTTTTACTATTTCACCAAAGATTAGGGTAATCTAACAAATGGAACTTAAAAATAGGTTTTCTAGATTTCCGTAACAAATAAAAAATTGAAAAATTTACAGAGTTTCGTTTAAGGCCCGGTATAAATAACATTTTAGCTTACGTAAGTCTTACGTTTAACATCGGTCAAATGTAATAAAATTTGCAAAACATAGCTGAAAAGTGCACCTCAGTATCTCACCTCGTTTTAAAAATATGGGCATTTAAATTTAACCGAAAAGTGCAGGTGAACTGTTTTAACAAACAGTTTATTAGAAACTCTACCCTTTTTGTAGCAAAACTAAAATCAATCCAATTAGATCCCAAAGATATCTTAGTTAGTTTCGATGTAGAATCACTATATACGAATGTGCCTATAAATGATTTAATTTCCATAATATCAGACTTATTTCACCATAATAATATTGACAATTCACTTTTAGATCTGATTGAAGCAAGTCTCACATCAACATATTTTGTTTTTCAAGGAACTTTTTATGAACAAACCTCAGGAGCAGCCATGGGATCTCCGCTGTCACCAGTAGTAGCCAATATCTTCATGGAAGCTTTTGAGGAGGAAGCCTTAGAGTCGCCCCCATTAAAGCCAAAATCATGGTTCAGATATGTAGACGACACTCTGGTAATATGGCAGCATGGTCCAGAAAACCCCATTTTTTCTTGATCATCTGAATCAACAACACACTTATATAAATATAAATAAAATTTACAATGGAAATTGAATCAGAAGGCACGATTCTCTTTGTAGATGTACAAAGGAAAGGGGACGATTCCTTAGAACACTCTGTATATAGAACCACAAAACAATCAGATATTAATTCATAGGTTTACAGAGCCCTCGCGATTTGTGACCAAAATTCTTTACAATTGGAAACAGAGAAACTGACTCAAGCTTTAAGAGGGAATCGATATTGCACGGTCAATTAGAAAATATAATAATCCTACTCCACAAAAGAACCGTAACAAGGAATTACCGATAGGAAGTGTAGTTCTTCCATTTATACACGGAACCACAGACAAGATTGCAAGGTTACTTCGCCGGTCCAACATACATACAATCTTCAAGACCCACAAGAAAATTGGACAATGTTTGCGATCGCCAAAGGACATTATTCATTTCTAAACGGAATACTATAATCAACTAGGCTTAAGGAACATGAACGATGTATCCGAAATAAACAAATTGTACAATCTGCTATAGCTGAACACTAAAATTCCACTGGACATAACATAAATGTAAAAGAAACCAAAGTTCTTGCATCGGTGTTTATTTTGTGCTAATATTCTATAAGATATTCACAAAATGAAATAAAACATTTGACATAGTTTTAAATTCCTTTCACTAAATTTGGAAATACCATGCTACTAATTCAGACTTATAATCAACCATAAACAAGAAAATTAATAAAACCTATAATTTCTAGTCCCCCATTAACTTCGTTACATTTATCATACATTCTTTTTTAGTGTTCGAGTGGATTTATAATTGCTTCGTACTCATTTAAACTTCTTATTTCTTCAACAATTTTTCTCTGAATTTGTTCAATATTAAGTATAAAAAGTATTTTTTAAATAGCCCCAAAGGATGGTATCCATGGGCGTTAAATCTGGGCTGTTCGCGGACCAGTTGATTGTTCTATGTCTCACCATCCGCATTTGATAATTATTTTGAAGAAAGTCTCTTACTGTCATAATGTTATGGGTTAGTGCCCCGATTTGCTGCCAAAATAGCCGGGTTTGAAGTGGCAGTTCATCGATAAAGTACTCAATTTCATTTTCCAAAAATTCCATTCCTCGGATAAACATTGGACCTAGCACCTTATGCTCCAAAATGCCCCATCAAACTTGTATTGAGGATCGTCCTTGAAAAGCAATTAACTCGTCTGCTTGTGGATTTTTATCAGACCAAATATGGTAGTTTTTCCGATTATAAATACCGACGTGTTGTAAATATCGCCTCATCGGTCAATAAAATTTTATTGAAATTACTTGGATTATATTTTCCGGAATCTACATTATTAAATAAAGATATTTATGAAGAAGCCCATTCTTTCAGCAAAATCCAGAGCCGTACTAGAAAAAGGAAACATGAAGATGAATTATAACAGGACGAAACGTCGATAAAGATGTTCTTGTTGTATGTTGATATATTAACTGTAAAGTGTTCTTCAAGAAAATGAAATAAAAATGCAGGTCCGTATTTAAAAAAAATTGATGGTGGTGGCCGGTAGACGTAGAGAACATAAAGTGAGTATGTGTTGTATAAAACTTTTTTGAGGGGTACAGACTTTTTGAGATATTTAAAGAAATAATTTAGGGCAATTTTTGCAAAATCCTCTGTATTTCAGGTACAAAGAAATAAATTAAAAATCTGTAGACGAATTATTAACGTCCTCCATAAAGGACACTTTTTCTCTAATTTAATCAACATCGTATCTCTTGCCGTTTATGAGATAGCAATGGTGGTATACCATAAAATAGACATCCTGTATATATTTTTTTGAGAAAAATCTAGTTATAATAATAATAAATTAAATTATTATTTTTAATATCCTGGGACCTTATTTTTCTATAAAATGCCCTAGGGCGTTATTTTTTATTTAACTAGCTTTGACATAATGTCATTATTTGTCAGTAATAAACTAGTCCAAAATTAACAAAATAATTTACTCACCTGGCCACCGTCATGTCAGGAAATTCGTTGTCACCTGTTCCAAAGTAAAACACTGCACACAAGTTCACTTCACTCACATTAAGAACATTACATTATACGCTACAAAAGTGCCTAAAACAAGAATGTACCAGATAACCAATTCAATGGACAAAACAATGATAGCACTAGCAGTTTTACATAATTATCGCTTACCAAAAGAAACTTAAAATTTTTTTTTTAAAAAGGACGTTAATAGTCACCACATTTTTTTTAACGTGCCGGCCCAGGCAAATCGTAAATAATCGTCAGCGTGTTTATTTAAATAATTTCTTATTCGTGGACGTACTCAAGCAAATCGCGTACAATACACTGCTGAAGGTATTCTCGAATTCTTTGAACATGAATGTATTTAGTTGTAGTTCCTCACTCTCTTATAGTAGGGAAGTGGTACTAGAGCGACACTATTGAACACTTATGCGTTAGATTATTAAACAGTACGTCCTTAATTTAGATATCGTGTTATTATTTATTGGAATTGCTTTTACACTTGGGTTTTTTAACATGTTAGAGCCGTTACGTTAGGCGTTAATTAGGCCAACCAACTGAACAAAAAAACAGTGATTTATTGCCAAAAATAGTAACCGAAAACAGAGTGCGTCATCACAATCAGGATAGTTTATAGTAATATTCCATTATGTTTTCCACTCACAACTATCATTTGTTTATTTGTTATAAACATTTTAATGCAAAAAATCGCGTTTTCTCTAGGTTTTGTCTTATAAAATCGAAACTAATGAAGCAATCTTAATCAGTGGCATATATAGACATTGCTCCTGGGGGAGGGGGGTTTTTGAGACGAAGAAAATTTTGAACATGAAAAAAAGGTGTTCAGTATTTGTTGATTTTCACTTAAGTTGGCGTAAATAATGCGAAAAACATAAAAAAACAAAGAAAAGCCTCAGTCTTTGTTTTTTGTCTAATTTAGCCCTATATAATATAAGTCAAAGTGGCTTTGGGAAGGGGTATATCCGTCAATCCCGAAAAAAAGGTGTTTACTTTATACTATTTCTATCATTTTAGCTTAATAAAAGTGGCTCTGGGGGGGGGGGGGGGGGTAATAATGGTAGGGTTTGTCGTGAAATCGTATCTCCATATTGTAAAAAGCACTATTAAAGGTTTAAAGATACCAAAAAGCTCAATATAAAAACTGTGAGTCTCATTCTTAAAAAACAAAAAAGAAAATAACTTTTAAAAACATTCATAGCTAAATATAAGGCCCTAAACCAATGTTGTCCACACATATCTTACATGAAATCAGTCTAAAAAATATAGTAGGCGGCAGGAATGATTTTTCCTATCCTTTTACACACAAGAGGTTACAAGTGGCGCAAGTACAGCCGGAGTATGAGAATTCACTTGACGCAAATACAACTATTTAATATTCAAGTAAGTAAAGATTTTAAGAACAGTCAAAGCTTTTACCATAAGATAATACCATTTTGTTGTTAACCTAAAAGTTTTAACTAGATATCATAAGCCCTTCAGGCAAATAAACAAGAGTCCAGTATTGAAGTTTTTTCAAAACACTGCAAAAATAAATTGATAAAATATAAGCCAGTCGACAACTTACATGACTTCATTGTTTGTATTTAGATGCGAGAATAACAGATTATACTAAAAAACCTTATTTGCAATTTTTATAAGTTCATGTACAGGGCGATACGAGAGCTCCAAGTCAAGGGTATCTCAAAAATGAAATTTTTTGTTTGAAAAGATATTTTCAAATTTCCTTCAGAATATAAAGGGTATAGTTAAAATACACTGTTTTTGAAAGTTTGAGACTCATAGAAAATTTTTTTACAGCTCAAAATAGGCTAATTTTGACCTAACCCCAAAACCCTTCATAAAACCTAAACTAACAGATAATAAACTCAAAACCAAACAAAAAGGTGTAATTTGTTATAAGCTTCATTTTGAATCCTAGCATGGCTTTTTTGGACAACTTCTAATTTGAAATTTTTGTGAAAAATTAACTTCCTATTTCCACTCATAGCGTCTAAACGAAATGCGATAAAAATAAAATTAATTAAGAAAAAATGCGTATTTTCACAACATCTTTCCAATTAGATAGGTCCTCGATTTTTAAGATTTTTTTTTGGTTTTTATCTTTACGGCGAAAGAACAACTGATCGGTTGGAACTTTTACAAATTTTAACCTAGCGAGCTCTTTAACAGGGCCATGCGATCGAAATTACCTGCTGACTGGGAAGAACAGGAATTCTCAACGCAGGTACAAAGAATTGATACGCAGTTCAAAGAGAGGGTCTTGGAGGACCTACTGCGAAAGCTTAGAAGTTCTTCCAGAAGCCGCTAGACTTCTAAGGTTTCTCTCAAAAGGTCGAGGACAGAGTGTGGGGGGCTCTAAGGCTTCCGACCGTTGGATATACCACCACCGCAGAGGAGGCTCTAGGAATGCTCCTGGAAATTCATTTTCCAAGCTCTCTTCCGGAATCTAATGATGAGGTTACTATGCAGGCTCTCCAAGTAGGGGCAGGCCCGGTTGACTAGAAAACGGCCGCTAGGGTCTTCTATATCTTCGTTTTGCCCATCTAAGAGTGCGGGACCAGATGGAATATTCCCGGCGCTTCTTCAGAAGGGTCAGGAACTACTGATCCCACATCTTTTGCGCCTTTTTCGGGCCTGCCTGGCTTTGGGATATATTCCCCAACGCTGGCGCAGGGTTCGGGTAGCGTTTATTCCTAAACCGGGTCGTAATTGCTACGAAACGGCTAAGGACTTTAAGCCCATCAGTCTATCCTCTTTTCTTTTGAAAATCATGGAGAAGATTGTGGATGCTTATATAAGAAACGGCGCACTGGGTAGAAATCCTATGCACCCATTCCAGCACGCTTACAGGACGGCCATGTCGACGGAGACGGCGCTTCATAGTCTAGTCAGTAGACTGGAGGTGGGGGTCTACTCCAAGGAGATGGCTCTGGGTGTGTTCTTGGATATCGAAGGGGCGTTTAACAACACCACCTTTGACTCCATTAGTGAGGCTGCTGAGAGTTTTGGCGTGGATAGGGCTGTAATTAGGTGGGTTCGCGTCATGCTTGAAAGCAGAATCAGAACATCTTCTCTTGGGAGCGTGACAGTATGCTCGTCCGTGGTCAAAGGATGTCCGCAGGGCGGAGTTCTTTCTCCGCTCTTGTGGTGTCTGTTTATGCTCAAAGCTACGCTGATGATCTTGCCATTATAGTAATAGGCAAGTTCTCAAACACCATTATAAGGCTCATGCAGAGGGCTTTGGCCATAGTGGAAAAGTGGTGCAAAAACGCGGTCTGTGTGTTAATCCGGATAAGACCGAAATGGTACCATTTGCCCATAAGAGAAAAGTGGACCTTGAGAGGCTCACCCCCTTTGGGAAAGGGTTGAGACCTTCCGGATCGGTAAAATATCTGGGTGTCTTAATAGACTCCCGACTGACCTGGAGGGATCATATTGAAATGATCACAAAAAGGACCACAGCGTGCCTATGGGCGTGCAGACGGTCCTTCGGATCAACTTGTGGTTTAAAACCTCGTATTGTGCATTGGCTTTACACGTCAGTGATAAGGCCAATGATCACTTATTGTGCTTTTGTGTGGTGGCCCGCCACTCGCAAGACGACATGCTTGACAAGCTCCAGAGACTTGCTTGTCTGGGCATAACTGGAGCTATAAGAACCACACCGACCCGATCTATGGTATATTCTGGTACTAAGTCCTCTGCACTTGCTTGTAGAGGAAGAGGCTCGGAAGGCTTCTGTTCGTTTAAACGACTGGGGTCGTTGGATACACAGAGACTGGAATTTTGGGCATACGCGAGTCTCCTAGCAAGGAGAGATGCCATTATTTCGGTCTCAATTGCCTCTAAAAGGTTTTGTGTAATTGGTCCTGAGAGAGAACAATGGAGGGATTCCTCCCCATCCTTCCTCAAACCGGAGGGCCTTGTCTGGTTTACAGATGGCTCTCTAATGCAGGAGGGATCTGGGGCGGGAATTTATGGGGACAATCTTGGACTGCGTACATGAAAACCTTTCCAGAGGATATCACGACAAGCATATCTATATATGCTGTGATAGTCAAGCCTCGATTAAAGCTCTGTCCTCGAACAGCGTCAATTCGCTGCTAACACTTGAATGCAGGAGAGCCCTAGAGAGGCTGTATGAGTCGAATAGGGTTAGCCTCATTTGGGTGCCTGGCCATCAGGGCATTGGGTGTAATAAAGGGGCGGATCAGCTGGGTCGGGAAGGTAGCAACACTGCTTTCACTGGGCCGGAACCTGCTCTTGGAATTGCTCCTTCCGCTGTCAAGGCTAGGATTAAGAATCGCACTGTCGAGAAATTCCGTGCTGAATGGCACGAGCTAGCAGGACTCAGACAGTCTGAGGTCTTTCAGTCCCTTATAGCCGTTCTGAGTCTAATAAACTTCTAAATCAAAACAGAAGTCAACTTAGAACCATTACCGGGGTCCTAACTAGACACTGACTGGTGAAATATTACCTGCATAAGATTGGACTCGACAACGATCCATACTGCAGGTTTTGTGTTGAGGTAGATGAAACTACCGAGCATCTAGTCAGTCGATGTGGTGCTTTAGTCAACGCCAGACTGCTTTGCTTGGGTGACACCTATGTGGAACCCGGGCTTGTGGAACGTACGCTACCTGAAAGGGTCCTTTCCTTTCTAAAAAGGAGTGCGCTCTTGGCTTGACACACCTACTTGGGGGGATAGCACAATGGGTCCCAGTGAGCCTAAGTGCTGCCCTTGTCGGGTTCCCCATCTATGTCTATGTCTATGTCTACCTAGCGAGCTTATTCTAGACAGAAAGATAGGGAAAAATAAATAAATTAAAGGTTGATTTTGATTGAGTTTTATTTTACACCTAAAAACGTCTATACGCGGAATAATAACTCTTTTAAGGCCACAGCATTCTTTAGTGTCTGTCGAATGCGGCACTGAATATAAAACATTAGATAAAAGTAACAATTTTGACAATGGTACCCTAGAGGCACCGCATTTAACTAAACTAAATGACCTTTTATTCAGTACAACTAAGAAAGCTAAAGCTACAGGGCAAAACTATAAAAACTCTCAAACTTATCCAAATAAACCGACGTTTCAGTTGGATATTCTTACCATCATATAGTGATGCCTACAAGACGAGATGAGGCGCGACTTTGATAAATTTCCTCTTGTCTCGCAAGAAAAGTCGAATGTCTCGTCTCGAGTCCCGTCTCGCAATAAAAGTCTCGCCTCGCCTCATGTCTCGCGCGAGAGTCTCGCAAAGATATCGCAAGTCTCGCAAAATTTGTATGTTTCCTGTCTAAATGAAATTCACAAACAAAACTAGATATTCAAATGGACAATGCGTTTATTCCTTTTGTTGACACCTGCAAAAGTCTGGGACTACAGCTTGACTGCAACTTGCGTTTTAAGCAGCATGTAACTAATAAGCTGTAGGTGGCCTATTCAACACTAAAATTACTTTTTACGCATCGCCACTACCTTACACTAAAGACAAAAAAACTCCTTTGTGATTCTCTGGTGATATCAGTCTTCAATCACTGTGACTGCGTTTACGGGCCTTGCCTTGACAATATTGAAGTTAGGCGTATCCAAAAAGTGCAAAATAGCTGTCTTCGCTTTATTTACGGAATATCTGGAAGAAACCATATTTCACATAAGTTAAAAGATGCAGGTTGGTTGAGTATGCATAATAGGCGAAAACTGCATATGGCTATAAAACTATTTTTTGGGTTTTCGCCTTAGAAAATCAGAAAAAATTAAAAAAAAATATATATTTACCTTATAAATTGAATAGATAGTCTTAAGTTAAAAAATCCACAACAAAATACAATAAATTAAAATGAACATACTCTAGGCACACAGATTTCGCACCTTATTCTAACAATTAAAAATAACACCTTTAAATTGACATTCATTGACATTCTGTCAGAGATTAGCCATTCTGGTTATATTTCTGATACGAAACATAAGAAATATTCTGCTTTTAGTATTTTATTTGTAGGTTTGCTGAAGACGGGCGTAGACTTTCCCCCGAAACGTCCAGAAAACAAAAATTTTTCAGTGTCGTTCCTCGGGTACCTTCATTGTGGACCCAGAACTTAAGATTATCTATTCAATTTATAAGGTAGATATATTTTATTTTTTTTTATTTTTTCCAATTTTCTAATGCGAAAAACCCAAAAAATAGTTTTAAACCATGAATCCGCCACTACAATTTCGTAATTATTTGCATATGGCTATGTTATCATATAAAACAATGAAATATAAAAAAACCTCAGTATCTTTATAACAAGCTCAAATTTCGTAGTGACGTTCACGATAGAAATTTAAGGAACAATCATATTGTTACAATTCCGCAACATCGCAAGGAGCTGTTTAAGAGGTCGATTTCTTATAATTTGTGTACTACCAGAAACTCGATGCATTTTCTGAATACAGATCTGTTCTGCCTTTCTATTAAACATATTATAAAGAAAAAATTATTCATGAATCAGTAAATTTTCTTGGCTATTACCTGTTATTCTTGTGTTTTAAAAAAAACTACCTATGTTCTTTGAAACCTCTTTTGTTCCAAATTTCTCAAATATATCATTTCCACCCCCCCCCTCTCTTTACGTCCTCTTCTTTCTTAAATCTTCTCCTTTTGTGTCTTTTCTATATTCCTTTTCTTTTCTTTCTTTTATGTCTTTAAAACTACATATTAAATATATTTCGTAATCAGTAAATTTAGTAACTTAACTGAAAACACGTCATATACCTATTTGATTTTCTTTGCATAAGTTTTTAACGGGCTTTATCAGTAGCGGACTTGTCTGGGTGGCTGCAATCATTTTATGGCCCGTTGTCTAACCGTCTAGCATAAAAACTGGAATATAATAAATTATTTTTGTAATATTGCATGGTTGAACAATAAAAATATTATTATTATTATTATTATTATTAAAATAATCTAACAATTTTAAAATAAATATTAAAAAGAGCACGTAATCACCAAATTTCTTTCGTTTGTCCGAGGCAATGTTATTGTAAACACAGACTGTTATATGCATCAATAACATTTGCGATAATTAGAATAGTTAATTAATATTTAGCATTTTTGCGATACTTTCTGAAAGTCTTGTCTTGTCTCGCAAGAAAAATTTAAAGTATCGTCTCGAAAGCGAGACGAGATTCTCGCAAACGAGAATATCGTGGGCATCACTACCATCATAGGTACAATTGCACGAAAATGTATTTTTAGAAAAAACTAACCCTAAAACCAAACGAAAAATATTAATACTCCTTTCTCTGAGTACCAGGTAACCCAGAGGCCATGGAAGGAACAAGTAGCCCATATCCTTCTTATTTTAAAGGCATTATGCTAACTACGAGCCATAATTATAAAAAACAAATGATAAATTCTGATTTTCCAAATCCTAAAAATAAAAATTTCAAATTTTTTGATTCTCAAACTTGTCCAACATCAGAACAGGTTAACCCCCAAACACCTCTCCCTTATATACACCACTGATCTTAATGGTGTAAACAGATGAATTGTAGGGAATAAAATTACAAACAATATGATACGGTTACAAGATATAAACGGATGATTAGAACAGAAAAACAAGCGAAAACCCTTATTTTCCAAGTTGTATCAAAGGCCCTTTGCGAAATAATAGTTATTCATATTAGACCGGAGGAGAGTGACAGATTTTGGGTTACGATTTTATTCAGTATGCTAGTCAGAGAACAATGTTATGCGTATATCCTTATGTTAATAATGCACGAATCAATGAGTCGTCCTGGGTTCTTCATATTAAAAAGTGATTCCTCATTTGTTCAAAAATTATGTGTTTTGGCACAATTTTAATCAGGCTGCCATGTGTTTTATAATGAAATTAAAAATAAGAATTCCTCAGAAAACCATTGGCATACCGTATGGGTGGGCCCGAAGGGCTGGTATGGTCACGTGAACTTGTATTTATTTTTGAAAACTTAAAAGGCTTTGTACACGTGCAAAAGTAAAATTTAGCAACCGTGTCGACTGTCAATTTTCTTTTTGACTTCTGTTAAAAAAATTCTCCATTTCTCTGTTCATTTTGCCTTGTAATTTGGTGTCCGTCAACTTTGTTTTGTCTTTGTTACATGTAAAAAGTTTTAAGTTCATTGATTTAGTACCAAAGCAAGTTAAATAGTTCGACCATTCTTAAAGTCCTTTGGGGAACACTAATATTGATTTCGAAGAATATTGAAACAATATATTAAATTGTTTAAAATTTTATTAAAAAAATACATCGGAACTCTTCAGTGACACCAAGTAAAAGTGAATACGTGCCAGAGAAATATCGTTATTGGGTATAACAAATTTTTGTGTATAAGACAAATATTTTATGAGGCGATTCTCATTCAGTGTTTACATCTCGTGGAGTAGAGATTCCTGAAGGTACCTCTTTCAGTCGAAGGCGAAACGTCTGACAGTAATTCCAATTTCACGCGGTCTAGTTTCAAAAACCATGATTTGTTATGCCCCAACGTGTTACTGAAGGTAATTTGCTGTGGACTTCAAATAATACTAACAAAGCATAATTTGCTTAACAAAAAGGAGTTAAACAAACACATGTCCTATTTAACATGTTTAAAGGGTTTATATTTTCTTGTGACGTAACCTAACATTTTGGCACCAAATCTAGCAACCGATTTTACAAGTCAAAAATTAGGTTTTGTTTATGTAAATAATAAAAGATAAAGGCCCCAAATGTGACCCTTGGGGAAAACCGAATGTGGCTAGAAACGGTTATGATGGAAATGCCTAAAGAGAAACAAACTGCGATCGATTCTTTATACGATTTGGCTCATCTGAGAAGGCTGTTAGCCAGCCAAGCGACCCAACAAAATAAATCCAGTTGTAGCAGTGGATTTTTTTTGCAAATTCGGAACGGAGATAAGAAGTCAACTGAACTCTCTAGGCAAAATATTTTGACATTGTAACTTCCGGTTTGACCAGAAGTGACGTCACCTTTGTTATCTTAAATAGGACACCCTGTATTTAATAATTAATTTTGTTTATTAAATTCTGAACGTTGTGTTATAACATATTTGTATCTTTAACTTTAACCGTTTTTGAGATAATGGATATGAAATGAAAAATTGGACGAAAAGATGCCATTAATGAAACAAAAATGTGGTGGGTTGAAGTATTAATATGACCCTGCAAGATAAATGTCATATTATAAGTTTATTTTATACATGGTGGTTCAAAAATCGTATCATGTTAACATATGCTCTTTTTGCAATAACATTAATTTCAAAAACAATGGCACTATTAAAACCGAACGGATTAGGTTAGTCCGATTACTGGAGATAAAGGCAATGCCATTGACGTTTTGGGATATTTTATGCTTTCCCTCGCGCTTCGATTTACAGTGCAAAAAGTGATTTGGGAATTTCATAATCGTCTATTGAAAGAATTTTAGACAAAAACAGAATGCGCAATTATAAATTTGAAACAGTGAAATTTTTAAGAGAGGGAGATGCTATTCAGCTCGTCTGTTTCTGCGAAATGTTTTTAATAAAAATGCAGGAAGATCCCGTTTTTCTACAAAAAATTATTTGGTGATACGAGTCAAAATTTACACGAGAAGGCATGTTTAACAGGAGGAATTCTCATTTTTGAGCAAAAGAAAACCCAAATTTTATAAAGGAGAAAGGATTTCAAAACAAATTTGGCTTCAATGTTTTTTGTATACTAATGGACAATAAGCATTGCATCTACGATGAAAATCTTAACTCAGAAAAGTATTCACATATCCTTAACAACATTCTAAGACCTTTTCTTAATACTTTAACCCCTGAAGCAAGGTCATCGTGCTGATATCAATTAGATGGCGCACTGGCACATTGCACTCAACAAATTTCAACTTTATTGTATGATTTATGGGATGAGAGGTGTTTTAGACGATTGGGCCCTTAGTTATAGCCACCTCGGTCACGTGACCTTACTTCGTTAGATTTTTATCTGTGAAAGAATTTATCAAACGCCAGTCACTTCCAAAAGGATGAGTTAATTAATAGGATGCGTGAAGCGTTTCGAAACCTAAACGGTGAAGAAGTTAGAAGAGCTACCACTCAGCATGTTAAATCGTCAATTTTTAAATGTTTAGCGGCAAATGGAGGACGTTTTGGTTAATAATATTTATTTTTGTTATTGTTTTAATGGACGTAATCAATTAGTTTTAAGACCTTTGTACGTAATACTTATTCCAGTCAAACTTATTTTCATGTTAATATCGTTTCTAATGTTGAACTCTAACATTTTCATTCTTCTTTAGTACTTACTTGAATTTATTCTCTGTGAATAATAAACCTATTAAGAATATTAGAATAATTATTTGCCATTTTTAAATAATCCCCAGCTTCTGAATTTTCGAATAAATTTATTCACCTAATAATAACATGGTATTAAAGGTATGACAACGTTCACAGACTAACCATAAAGGAAGCAAAACTCGACACGTCTTGTAAAATTTTGTAGTTGGCTATGCAGTATGCAGTCAACAATAGCAAAGTTTACTGAATAAAAATATTTTTATTCAGTAAACTTTGACGTATAAAAACGTGAACATCTAGAAAGCCATTGAAGATGGGTATAGGAACATTATAACCTTTTAATAATATAAGCATGTGACAGAGAAAACGTTGATCAGAACAGAAAATATACAGGGTGTTCTATCTGAAAAATCAAAGTTATCGCAAAAAGAAAATAAGTTAACATGATAAGATTTTTGAGCCATCCTGTACCAAATGAACTTATAATATGACATGTATCTTGTAGAGTGATATTAATACTTCAAACCATCAAAATTTTTCTCGATATGTTTAGTGATCGTAAAAAGTCGCCATTTAATTAGTACCATCTTTTCGTCCGATTTTTCATTTAATCTCCATTATCTTAAAAAAGGTTAAAGATAAAGGTAGAAGTAAGTTATACAAAACTATTCAGAACTGAACAAATAAACAAAATCAATTATTAAATACAGGGTGTCTTATTTAAAATAACAAACGTGGTGTCAGTTCCGGTCAAACCGGAAGTAACAGATATGTCAAAATATTTTATTTCTTATCCCCGTTCCGAATTTGAAAAAAATTCCACGACGGCATCTGGATTTACGGCTAACGTACCAACGAATTTGAGAGATCCTGTATATACGTTACCTTATCGAAAGCCTTGCTAAAGTCAGTGTGGACGGCATACCTTTTAAAAACACGCTATATACGGACCGTTTTGTATCTCAAGGAATTCACATTAAAAATTACTAGCCAAAGATAACTCCTATCACCTGCCAAAAAGCTTTTTTCGTTTGATATACTTGATTTTACCTAAAATTATTGAAAATCACCTTCGGAAGTTGGAGGTCGTTAGAGTCCCTTAGTTATGAGACAACTTTATTTGCATATATCTATACAATCTATAAAAGTTTAAATATCAAAGTACTATTTAAACTATCAGTATACCAATTAAAAAAAAACACAGGAGAATTATGTATCAAACGTTTATGAATAAAAAAAAACGTGACTGAGATAAACTTAACAAAAGAAATACGTATATTGTAATGGTCAGGAACATACCAGTATCATATCACGCCACTTTGTTTCTTAACCCATTTAAAAAAGTAATAGTGAAATAATAATAATTATGAAGCATAAATAGTAAGAATAGTTTGATAATTTGTGGTAGGAAAACCCCGCATTTTTCGTCGTAATAAGTAAACGCTCCTAACCTTTCACCTGTACATGGTGTTTTCTTGTTGTTCTTTTAAAACGAAGGAAGTAATTTTATGGACCTCGTACAGGGTGTCCCATTTTGGGTACTTTTGCACCCTCGCACCTCCGTTATTTATATAGACGGAAAGTTGCGGTTTTCGCGACAGTGTGCAACTTTTTCACAAAACCGCCGTTAACAAAATTATCATAGCTCTTTTAGTTTTTAAGATACAGTGCTAAATTGAAAATTTTGCATTTTCAGGCAACTCTCGTATCTCAACTATCAGATAACTGATCGAAAATGTGAAAACTGTTTCCTATATAACTTTTCCCGTAGAACTCAATTCTGCCTTCGGAATTAGCATATAGGGTCTATTTTTTTAAATGGAACACTCTGTATATTTGTACTTTTTCAAAAATATACAATTTTTCTCAGAAACACGCAAATATACGATAATTTTCTGAAATTAAATAGTAGGCCATGAATAACAATAATAAACAATTGAAAGTTACATATTGCTAACGAAGAATTGTATACCTTGCATATAGGTATCTTCTTATATAAAAATATAGAGTTTTTTAATAAGAGTAATTTTGTAACAACAGTTTTATAGCATAAAGCAACAATATAACAAACACAAAAAATAACATTACTAAAAAAAAAGAAAAAACTAATTTTTAAAGGTGATGTTTAAATTGACGATCATTTTCTCTAATGCAAAATTGGCACATTTTTGTAATTCTCTGAACAGCGCTAAAAAGAATCATTATATCGCCTCATAAAAAAATCTAAAATTGAGAGATCTGAAGATCGTGGAGGCCATCTAACAGGTCCGTTTCTACCTATTAATCTTTGAGGAAAGTTATTATCAAGAAATTCCCTTAAGAGTCTAAAGTTGTGACTTAAGGCACCATCTTGCTGTAGGTCAATGGACGCCAACCCGTCGATCGCTACCTACCGGTAAATATTTCACGTTACATGCTGCCAGCAGAAAAGAAAAATTGAAACAATTAAAGAACCAGTTAATTGGACAAGTCAATTGATAAAACAGGCGTTTTTAGAAGCTGCAGTTTCTTTATTTTCCAAGTTTAAAAATAAAGAGGAGGTAGTTTCAGCAATAAAATCTATGCAAGTTTCTGCTATTACAGTGATGAGGCGAGTGGAAGTAATGAGCCAGGTTATTTTTTCACAGTTAAAAACTGACTTAGATAGTGTGTATTTCTACTCAACTGGATGAATCAACAGATGTGCTTGACACCTCCCAGATGGCCGTGTTCGTCAAGATGATTTTTAGTGATTTTATGATTAAAAAAAGACCTTTTGAAGTTTATTCTACTAAAAGGATATACCACTGGACAGGACGTGTTTTCTCATTTAAACAATTTTAAATCTTTTGAGAAAATTCCAATTACAAGCCATCAGGCTTGACAACTGATGGGGCTCCAGCGATGGTGGGTTGTGATAAGGATCTGGTAGCATTTTGTCGTAAAGATGAACACTTTCCACAATTTACGTGTTACCCTTGTATTATTCATCAGCAAGCATTAAGTGGAAATGTTTTAAAACTAAACAATGTCATGAAAGTGGTAGTAAAAATTGTAAACAAGATTAGAGTTCTCGAATTACAAAGAAGATTATTCAAAATCGTAGCCGATGAAATTGATTGTCAGTATGGAGATCTACTTCTTCACTCTGAAGTGCGATAGTTAAGTAGAGGTCGAGTGATAACACGTTTTAATGAAGCCATAATTCATCTGTCATAGTCCAATTTTTCAAACAACGCGGCGAACCGATTCAGGAACTGGAAAATTCAATTTGTCTTAGAGATTTTGGGTTTCTTGTGGACAGACAAGATTAATTAACTCAATTTTCAACTTCAGTGAAGAGGTAAAGAACTGGCGAAAATGATTTCCCATATAAATGCATTCATAAAAAAACTTGAGCGTTGGGAACAAACCTTAGTCAACCATGATGTCAAGCATTTTTCTGTTCTTTCAGAGAAGATATCTCAAAATCCAAAAGAACTCTATGACAGTAAATCTCATGTAGAAATAGTTGCTAACTTGAAGGATAACTTCAAATTCGGTTTAAGGATTTCAACAAAATGACATTGGTGGCTCAATTTGCTGTCTCACACTTCATGGAAACTGATATCCAACAGTTTGCAACTTGTGTTATGCAGAACTTTGCCGAAGACCTCTGCAACTGAAATAGAAGTGGTTGCATTTCAAACTGATTTAGCATTGAAATCGTTAGTTTCAGGTACAAGTGTTCGAATCGCTGTATCAAATTACACTGCAAATATCAAAAAAAATATCGAAGAGTCCAAGTGTTAACCTTCTCATTGAATGCACGCATTTTTTATCACATGTTCTTGTTTAACATTTTAATTATAATGCTTTGTTTACTTTTATTAAGTCGTATGTGTCATGCCATTATGGCTATATGAAAATGTTTGTTTATTTTTTAGATATGTATTAGTATTAGTTAAGTACTTAATAATTAACATAAAAACATGTACTTATGTCAAATACAACTGTGCATTATTTCGTTTAGGCTGGCTTAAACGCTGATTACAAGTAGGTAGTTCGCGGTTTATTTCTAAATTATCAAAGTAGCTCAACGCCTTAAAAAGGTTGGCGACCACTGCTATAGGTAAACAGCATTATATTGGGCTAATAGAATATTTTCGAGCAGTTCTGGAATAACTACCTCAAGGACTTCTAGGTATCTATGTGCTGTAAGACCTCCTTCAAAATTTCTATAAACTATATGTCTGCCCAAAATAAAACATGACACCCAACCCCAAAGCGTCCTTGTTGTGCCCTTTTAAACATTAACTGCTGATTGCACTATGCCAGTTCCTGTTATTGTGACGATTAAAAATTCCCGCACTTGAAAAAAAGCATTCGTCCGACCAGATAACAAGTCTGCCAAATAAATCGTTAGCATCGATTTGTTGCAAATACTACTGGCAAAACAGTGCCCGGCGCTCGGCATGGCCAGGATGCAAATGTTGCACTATATTAAGTTTTTATGGATGATACTTATATTCCTTCAACATCCTCTGACCGTCAGTTTTTGGCACACCAATTTCTTTCTCAATTTTTCTACATGGGGACGAAGGTGTTGCTTCTATATATCCCAATACATCTATCTCTTTTCTTTCCCTGTTCTCTTTGTTGTATGTTTTAGGACGCGGGTAAACAAATGATCCGCGCTCAAGTAAATTTGCTTTTAAACGAGCAAATATCTCAAAAAACGGTTGCCTTCTTTCTCGATATCTAACAAGCAAAAACGTATAATGATAATACAGAGTTTCATAGCCATAATGGCTTACTTACCTTTGGAAATATAATTCCGAGGCTTCTTCAGAATTTTCATTACTCTATATAAAACATACCAGCATATCGTATTTCTCATACGTTGCCATTATTCGACGATATTGATAAATATCAATTAAATAAAAATACCAATATAAACTGCTTTATAAACCAAAAGTCGATCCAAAAACCGATGACATAGACAAATATTTGACATTTATTTTTGTTTTTTGTCATAAACAATAGCCATAGCCTATTATTAAATTATGCATTTAATTTCAGAAAATTGTCATTTATTTGCGTGTTTCTGAGAAAAAGTGAAACTATTATATATTTTTGAAAAGGTAAAAAAAGACAAATTTTATAGTCTATAAATATACAAGGTGTTCGATTTAAAAAAATAAATTAGGGCCTGATAGCTTTTTGGCCTGACCCTGTATACTAATTCCGAAGGCACAATTGAGTCTACGGGAAAAGTTATATAAGCAACAGTTTTCACATTTTCGATAAGTTATCTGATGGTAGAGATACGAGGGGTGCCTGAAAATGCAACATTTTTAATTGAGTCCTGTCTAAAACTGAAAGGGCTATGGAAATTTTCTTAACGGCATCTTTAGTTTTACGATAAAGGAGCTTTCTATCTATAAAAATAACGAAGATACCTCGCAAAAGTACCCAACATGGGACACCCTGTACATTTCTAGAGATAAATCATTTAAATTTGATACACACTAGACTGTAATGTCTACTGAATGTCTTTTATCCCCCCACCCCTCCGAAATTTTTAAATCAGGAATTTGATTTTGAAAACAACCACTGACGTCGCAGTAAAAATCTCGAGTAAGGAGTGGGGGTTAAAAGGGGTTTTGACCTAGAAACTAGACTTTTGTATAATGTATTACTGCCATATGGTAGATATTGCTTATAGTATAGTAGATGTCAAATTTAAATGATTTATCTCTATAAATGTATGAGTTTGTAAAAAGTATAAAAAAACACTAAAAAAATTTAAAATTTTGGCATCTTGTATCTCAAAAACTAAGGCCTTGCGGACAAATGTTTATATCAACTTTTAGTCATATTATATGGCAAAAAATTACGTCCTTTCCAGCTATCAAATAAAAAACATCCTGGATACAGTGTGGAAAAAATGTACTACCTTTAATATTTTCATAATTGTTAGGTTCTGAAAAGACACTGAAATACGTAAACCGATATTTTCAGTTGGGCACGTTTTAGCATTATTCATTTATTTTTTAGTGACAGCTGCCAAATATATTACGTAACCAATATGTTTCTTTCATTGCAACCTTGGTCACGTTATCCGTTCTTTGAAAACTCTTGTTCTATTAAGTAGTGACACTCTATCAAGTTGTTTTAAAATGGCTACCGCCTAATTATTTAAAGCCTGGTATTCTATTCTGAGTTATTGTGTACTATTCGTTTTACATAACGACAAAAAAGTGTCACTATATATATATATATATATATATATATATATATATATATATATATATGTATTTATATATACACTGTCTTATCAGTAGGACTTAATACATTGTTTTATACTTTAAATTATTTTGGGGGAAAAATAAAATTCGTGTAGCATTTTTAAAACTTATATTTAACATAGCTTTTATTTACAATATCACAGCAACATTTTTCTTTTCCTTACTAATCTATTTCTGTTTATTTTTTCTTACGGGGCCTGTTTAAAAAATATAAGTTGACAGAAATTAGGTTAAAAAATAAATGTCTAACTTGTTTTGTAGACCCAAGCGCTTCTTTTGGACGATCTATTCCATTAACAAAAAAAAGTTACCATACAACATATTTAACTTGAACTTTAAAGAAGTGTTGCTTGTCGAGTTTTACATCCTGAAACTAAAATATAAGAAAGAAGAAAGAAAATCTTAAAAAATTTCTGGCCATTATTCAGTGTCACAAACGAACGATTTAAGGAGCAAAAAAATACAGCTCACTAAATGTTTCCACTAAATTTATTAGAGAATCAGAATAATCAAAGGTATTTTGAAAACAATAACTAAAAAATAAAGTCGGTACATTCGGATGGTTTTTCCAACCGCATGCGTTTTTAAAATATCGAATTTAATTTTTAAACGTCAAAGAAATCCTCGTGGTAATAAATTACTTTTTAAAAATATTTACCCCCGGTTGCACAAAACTTAATTGCTGTTTAGAATATTTACCCAGCTTTCGGATTTAACAAGCTGCTTACAGAAATCTAGGAACCCTCTGTCAAATTTGGCATTTTGTTAAACATTCTAAACTTTAATTGAACTTTCGGTCATTAGACACTAAGCTTTTATTAAATTCCGAATTTTATCTCGGAATTTTCTAATTTCCGACTTTATCTCGAATTAAAAAAATTCCGACTTCTAACTAATTTAATAAATTACGTCTTTAAACTCGGAATATATTAAACTCCTACTTAGATCTTGGAAATTAGTTAAACCCATAAATGTATGACTGGGGATATAGCTTGTTTTTCATGAACGCCGTCCAAAAATAGTTAAATCGTTTTACAAAAAAAACGGAATGTACCGAATAGCTCATGCGCAGGAACAGAAATGACATATTTGATCCATTTTTGCAACTGACATTGATCAAAGAAAAGTAACATTTTCTTTCTAGAGTAATACAAGGATGATGTTGGTACAGCACGTGGTTTGACGTAAACCCCCCCTGATTGACTCTGAATTCAACCCAGTGGGCTAGGTTACCGTAGGTTTCTCATTTCTTTTAATTCAGTTTTATACCTTGCGTTGGTGGAATTGTATGTTTCTGTATTTTATGTCTTCTACAGTTTCGTGTTTTGGAAGTTTAAGTGCAATGGCTCCCAAGAAAGTAGGAAATAAGGGAATAGCCTTACGCGGCCAAGTAAAAGGAATAAATGATCGAATCGCAGCATTTATGCAAAAAGTAGCGGAGGAAGGTCTACAGATTCCTCTTAAGTATGTGGAATGTATTATTTCATTCAGTATTTTATTTATAGAAAGGTTTTTACAAAATTGTTTCGAAAAGTGCAGTATAACATTCTATTACAGGGAAAGAATATTGGCGGAAACAGGAATCAGTAACAATACCCTTCAAGGCATTATAAGAGAAGGCAGAAACGTTTATGCAAGTTTGACCACTACATCTTTTTGTAGCCCCAAGAAAAGCCGACAATAGGAGAAAAGTTTTCGCAAAACTCTAATCTCAACTATGAGAATTTAATTTATAATTTTCACATTTCGGAGAAAAGATCGCCGACAAAAAATATATTGTGGTAGAATCAATAAATAGTTATAATTTTTTGAGAGTATTTTTTTTAAATCTGAAACCTATTTAATTTTTTATAGCTTTATTGATGAACAACAACTTGTCTTGACAGGTTCAAGAGAGACGGGATATCTCTAGGATTTAGGTATGCGAATTTTGATATTATCTAAATATCTCTAAAAATCTTATTTCAAGAAAAAAATATCTGTTTATTATTTTTTAGTCAGCGCTATTATACTACAATTATTAAAGGGAAAATATTATAGTAAAAATAAAATATCAATTTTCAGGTAGAAGATAACAAATCTGCTCTAACAAAAAAAACACGACATTTGATTAAAACGAATTTAATTTCTCTCTCCTCCACAGGCAGACTACTTGTAATCGTTCATGCTGGGGGAGAAATTGGTTTAGTACCAAACGGCTTACTCATCTTTAAATTAGGTTATTTAATAAATTCTGAGTTAGAAGTAAGATTTTTGATTAAATTCCGAGATAGTAGTAAGAATTTAATACATATCACTTTGTTTTCGAGAATAAAAAACATTATTGCATGTCCATGGAGCACAAAAAAGCCATAAGAAAAACACGAAACATTTTTTTTATCGCTTGCAACGAAAGACGAAAATGTGGTAATGTAAGTTTTTCGAATGTCGCTTCGTTTTCGAAATACAGGTTTTTTTTAAGTTTTTTAATTAATGCGAAACAATATTCTAATGATATTTGTTATACATAATAAGGGGTTAGAGCTCTTTACTCTGGGTCAATTTTAAGCTTTACAATTGGCGGAGATCTGTCGCATGTTAGTTTGAAGGAAATCGCGTTTTCAAGTTTTCGAGTAAAAAGTAATTTAAATGCTAATGTTACACGAATTTCCTGATTAGCACAGCAATAATAATCATTTTAATAAATTATTTAAAAACTTTGAATAATGAACTCACATGAACAAACACCATGACGACGCAAAATTGTCTCTTACGTGTTGTAAAATTTGGGAACTCGCGCGAATCGTAAAAAACATTAATAATACGCAGTGGAAGATCTTCTTCAGTTTCAACAGCAGAAGAATAAACAAGATGTTTAAGGTGACCCCAGAAATAAAAATCCAATTCAGATCCGGTAAACGAGGTGGTCATGGGTGAGGTCCCACTCTCAACGAGCAGGATATTGTTGATTTAAATAATTTCTAACACGTACTGTAAAGTGAGGAGGAGTGCCATCATACAAGAACCACGCTAAAACTTTCGTTCTTATTGCCACTGCTTCTATCATATCTGGCAGTTCATCTCTCTGAGGAAGTTGTAATGGACATCACGAGTAAGTCGAATTGGGAAAAAAAATACGGTCCAACTAAGGTATCTCCAATAATCCCTGCTCAAATATTAAACGAAAATATATACTGTTGATATCCTTTGATGATAGCATAAGGATATCTTCCCTCCAAATATGGATGTTGTGAAAATTTATAGTGCCATCTCTGGAAGAATTCGTTTTATCTGTAAATAGTATTTTTTCCGAAAAATGTGGGAGCCTTAAAGAATTTTCTTGAAAAAAGTTAAAAAAATTAATTCGAACTGTAAAGTCTCTAAGCAACAAAGTTTGCACTCTTTGTACGTGATAAGGATAAAGTAGATAGTCCTTTAAGATACTCCATACTATTTTGTTACTTACATTCAACTCGTACTCGTGCCTGGACACTCTTCCACCATGTTTAAGACCTTTTCCTCAAGTTGTGGGGTTCTATCTGTAAGTGATCTGCCGCCTATTTTGCTTTTTGAAAGCTGTCTATTTCCTCTAACCTGAGATGCAATCTTGTAAATGTTTCCAGACATGGTACTCGTCTATTAGGAAAACGTTCTGCATAAAAACGTCTTGCTTCTTGCGCATTTCTGTTTGCCAAACCTACATAAGATGCATTTGAGCCATTTCTTGATTGGTAAACTCAGCAATTATGATAAGTAGACTAATTCAAACTAAATTACACTAACCCAAATAAAGCAAACTGATGTATGTAATGTAGTATAAATAAATTAGAGAACAATTCAAAAGGATATTTGAAAAACATCAAACAGGATACAAACCTCACGAACAAAACAAATTTTAAACAATCTGTATTTTGAAAATGAAGCGACATTCGAAAAACTTTTATACTACATTTTTGTCTTAAAATTAGGTAACGAGTATCCCCATTCATTTTGTCATTGTTGCAAGCGATTAAAAAAATGTTTTTTGTTGTGCTTTTTTTATAATTTTTGTGTGGTTAATGGACATGCAATGAAGTGGTTTTTATTTCTTTTTCTCGAAAACAATGCGAGATATGAACACAACTCAAGGGATAAAGAAGTTGTTCCTTCAGTTGCTTAATCCAAAAAAAAATGTAAAATTACGCAAAGTCAGTGGCGAATATAATTTTTCAATAATATTGGTTAAGATGCCCCTCAGGACGCCACTGGACTTAATAATTTGTATTTATTTATGGCTAAATAAGCCCTTTATCACTACAAAGAACATTATCAAATTTTCACAAAATTGGGTAAAGGAAATTTAAAATAAAAATAAAAAAACCGATTTAGATAAAATTTAAACACCCTGTATCTTGAAAACTAAGAGACATTAAAAAAAATATACACTGCATTTTCGTCTTAAAATTACATTACATTACATAAAATGCATTTGAGCCATGTCTTGATTGGTAAACTCGGTAATTATGAAAAGTAGAGTAATTCAAAGTAACTTACACGAACCCAAAAAAAAACAAACTGATGTACGTACAGTAATATAAATAAATTGGACAAGAATTCAATATATATATAGTCGTCGAGGTGTGCGGATCGTGCTAATATTGCTCCGACTTTTATTGAATTTTAGTGAGAAGTTTAAGTTGAATAAATTTTTATTGTTCACAGTCGAAAAGGCGATAAATATTCCGATATGGCGCGGAGTGTTATCTTTCTTTTAAATTTGTTTTTTCTTCAAAATTAGGAAAAACATGTCAAACATATGTAAAATCTGTACATCCCAAATAACAGAGAAGAAATGGAGTGAGCATGTTAAGGCAATCCAGACTTTAAAGGCTGAAAACCAGACATTGAAAAACAGTGTCAGAGTACTCTGAAAACGAGACATTGAAAAAAGTAAATGACCTATGAGCAGTTCTCTAGAATCAATAACATTGAAATTCAGGGTTATCCTGAGAATAAAAATGAAGATCTTGTAAAAACAGTGGAGAAAATACATAACAGTTTGGGCATGCAATCTGCGGACAATTCGATTGAATCTGTGCACCGAGTTCAGTCTTTTAACACATCAACTAACCCAAAAAATATAATTGTGAAGTACTCATCCCGCAAAACAAAAGATGACGTCTTAACAGCAGCAAGAATTAAAAGGGGTTCTAACCGTACCCTACTGCTCGAGGGAATTTCTACAGGCATGACGTCTTAACAGCAGCAAGAATTAAAAGGGGTTCTAACCGTACCCTACTGCTCGAGGGAATTTCTACAGGCATCTACATTAACCAACATCTTTCTCCAGACAATAAAATACTTCTAAAAAAAGTTCGGGAAGCGTCCAAATCAAAAAAATTGCAACATTCTTATTCGTAAGGAAGACGGTGCACCCGTAAAACATATTCAGCATGAGGACCAGATAGATTTTCTTTAAACGAGCACCCCATTTTTTAAAGCTATTTTACTAGACTAAGGACGTAATCCTCGATTCCTATAATTATTTAAATGTATTTTATCAAAATGTAAGAGGCCTTCGAACAAAAACCCATGAGTTTAAGCTTAATTTAATATCCACCAATTATGATGTTGTGTTTCTAACGGAAACGTGGTTAAAAAGTGGCGTTTCTAACAAAGAGCTATTTAATAACGAATACCAAGTGTTTCGGCGGGACCGCGAGAGCTCCCTTAGTGATAAGAGTGATGGTTGAGGTTGTTTGATCGCTGTTAAGGAAGGTTTGCAAGCTGTACGACGTCAAGAATGGGAAAGTGATGCTGAGGATATCTGGGTTACCATATATACTAAAAGTGAGCGCAAAATCCATTTATGCTGTGTTTATATCCCACCAGGTAATGACTTAGCCTTGGTTTGTTACACAGACAAAATTTACAATCTTTTTGATAAAATTTCCAACGATACCAATGCGGTGACTTTAATTTTTCTCGCGTAAAGTGGACCGAAAAAAATAATTGCATTTATTACCTTCCCGAAAGTCTCGACCCCAAGTTTACTATTTTAAAGGATTTATTAGACTTTTTTGGCCTTTTCCAATTTAATGGCATAAAAAACGCCCATGATCGGGTACTAGACCTTATATTTTGTAACGACCTTTTTATTAAAAACTTAATTAGATGTGATCTTCCTCTTGTGAACGAAGACCTACATCATAAATCAATAGAATTTATATATAACAGTTCCTCACCGCCTATTTTTAAAGGTAATAGTAAAACTTACGTAACTAATTTTAAACAAGCAAATTATGAAACTCTTAATGAACACTTTAATAGCATCAATTGGGAAAATATGTTAATCAATACCAGTACTGATCATTCCGTTGATTTATTTTATAATGAACTCTACAAAGCTATCAATGGACATATCCCAAAAGAGAGAATTAATACTCACTTTCCTCTATATTTTAAACAAGGAACGATCAAGGTCATCCAAAATAAAAATAGGGCACACAAAAAGTGGAAAAGGTCAAAAACTAAGCTTGATTATAATCTATTCTGTAGTTTGAAGCGACAAAGTAAAGAAATGATTCGGAATGATTATTTAACATATGTAACATCGATCGAGGCTGACATCCCTAATAATTCTAAAAAATTCTGGGAGCTCGTCTCTCTCAAAAAACGATGTAATAATATTCCTAATTTAATGTATTATAATGATAATAGGGCAGAAGGCCCTGAAATTTGTAATTTATTTGCTCAATTTTTTCAAGGGGTGTTTCAACCCTACAATCAAAATTTTTTCTCACACACGACGAGTACAAGACCAGCGTTGATATCTAATATACGGGTGTCATCACATGAAGTTCTGGAACTTTTGAAAAATTTGGACGAAAACAAAGGCAGTGGACCCGACGGGATTCCATCGTTTTTTGTGAAGAGATGTGCTCATTCTTTAAACGTACCTCTCTCCATTATCTTTAATAAATCTTTAGTAGAATGTCAATTTCCCAATAAGTGGAAGCTAGCGCATGTTATTCCAATTCATAAAAATGGAGAAAAAAACAATGTATCTAACTATCGTCCTATTTGTAAACTAAATATTTTTAGCAAATTATTGGAAAATGCAGTACATCGTACTTTATTAAACTATGTAAAAAAAGAAATTATCCCTGAACAACATGGTTTTTTCCTAAGCTGTCCATTGAATGCAATCTAACCTGCTACTCTGAATATATACTTTCCTCAATCGATTGTCAGATTCAGGTAGATTCTGTCTATACAGATTTCAGTAAAGCTTTCGACAAGATAGATCATAACATATTATTACTTAAATTAGCTGGGATTGGTATACATGGAGATCTGCTAAAGTGGCTGGCGTCCTACATATTCAATAGGTCTCAAATTGCAGCTGTAAATGGATATCTCACCCGCTTACGTGGCTACTTCCGGGGTACCACAAGGATCACACCTGGGCCCTTTACTGTTCCTAGTATATCTAAATGATGTCAAAGAATGCTTTAAAACTTGTAACTTTTGATTGTATGCTGACGATATGAAGATTTTTTGTAATATTAAAAATATAAGTGATTGTCTCTTAGTTCAAAATGACCTAAATGGCTTTTTTAACTATTGCACACATAATAAATTATTTCTAAACCTTGAAAAATGTTGTTTTATAACATTCACAAGAAATTTTCATATTTTCTCCTACGACTACAATTTCAATGGAACGATATTAAAACTAGTGGAGGGGATTAAGGACTTAGGTGTGATATATGACAAAAAAATGGCATTTAACCATCATATCGATTTTGTTGCAGCAAAAAGCAACAAAATGCTGGGTTATATTATATGAACTTGTAGACACTGATCTTCTATACATTCTTTAAAGTCTCTATACTTTGCTTACATATATAGTAGATTAAATTTCGCATGTATTATTTGGTCGCCTCAGTACGAGGTTTACAGAAACAGATTGGAAAAAATACAAAATAAATTTTTAAGATTTTTAGATTACAAAACACATGGAACGTATAATTTTAATGCAAATATTATCGAACTAAGAAATACTTACGCTATGTTTTCCCTAAAAACACCGAAGGAATTATTCTGATGCTATTTTTTTATTTAAAATTGTTAATGACTTCATTGACTGTCCTAACTTGCTATCTTCAGTATACTTAAACATACCCCCTCGAAACTTTCGAAACACTAATTTATTTGCAAACTGTTTCTATAGAACAAGTCTGGGTAAACACTCCCCACTAAATCGAATGATAACTTTGTATAATTCTGATTTTAAAAATATTGATATATTTAATGTATCATTGGAATCATTCAAAAGAAAAATTCGACTAAGTAGTTTATATTGATGTATAATCCTGATCCTTAAGTAGTATAAGTTGAGCTTTTTTTCTGTACACCAACCTGTAAATCGTAGGTGCCACTTTTGGACCCTTGGTCTGTTGGCATCTTATTTGTGAAAAATAAATAAATAAATAAAAAAAAAGAATATTTGAAAAATGTTAAAGAGGAGACAAATGTCACGAACAAAACAAATGTGGTTGCCATGGAACGAAGCAAAGCCTACTCATTTCATTTGAAGCAACAAAATGTAAAATGATAAAAGTACGAAAAGTAACTCCTTATTCCAACCTCCGACCCTAAACAAAGTGGTTGAAACCAAATAGACAGGAAGTCACGTGCCTAAAACCTTACTTTTAACTGTTTCCCGTTGGCTCAGAGTTTTTTTAATAATTTAGCAAAATAATAATTATTGCTGTGGCTACAGATAATAATTAGTGCGACATGAGCAATAAAATAAAATGATTTTTTCACTCTAAAACCGTATCACATACGAGAAAAATGGAGGAGGCGTAGTTTATGAAAAAAAATACAATTTTTTTTCACCCTGTATTTTGAAAACGAAGCGACATTCGGAAAACTATTATACCATATTTTCGTCCTAAAATTAGGTAAGGAGTACCACCATTAATTTTGTCATTGTTTCAAACAATTAAAAGAAGTTTTTTATCTGTTTTTTTGTTTGGTCCATGGACATGCAATAAATTGGTTTTTATTATTTTTCTAGAAAATAAAGCGAAATACGAAAACAACTCAAGGGATAAAAAAGTTGTTCTTTTAGTTGCTTATTTCGAAAAAAATATAAAAATTACACAAAAAGTCAGTTGGGTATATTTTTTTCTCAATAATATTCGTGAATATGCCCCTCGGGACGCCACTGGACTTAATATTTTTTATCTATTTATTGCTAAGTAAGCCCAATAACTGCAAATAACGTTACCAAATTTTTTTAACGTTAATTTAAAATAAAAAACCGATTTTACAAAAAATTTAACACCCTCTATTTTGAAAACTAGGCGACATTAAAAAACATTTTATTTTATCAGAGAGGTTACGAAACACCCTATATAAGCATGGAACAAAAATATGTCGTTAGCAAAACATACGTGGCGAATTGAACGTTTTTAATTGCCATGACAAATAGTTTAACTCTTATTTTCATTATCAGACAATTTTTTTCAGATACTCTAGGAAGGTTTATAAACCTTCTTAGGGAAAATTATAACCTAGTGTTTATATATCCTTTTTCATTAGATTCATATCCTTTATTTTCAATTCCTTTAGTTTCCTTATCTCTCACATTTTTCCTCTGAACCTTATTATTTAGCTTACCCCTTCCTGCATAATGCTCCGTTATTTCGAAAAGAGTTTTACCTTCTGTCTCGGGAAGCAAAAAATACATTAAAATGAAACCAATAAAAGCGACACAGCTGTAAAACCAAAATACCCCGGCTAAATTCATGAAATTAACTAAATCCAGAAAAGTTTTATTGGCAACAAAACCAATAATATAACCAGTACCTGCAGATAGTCCTGACGCAGTATCTCTTATGTTATTGGGATATAGTTCACCCATTATTATCCACGGCAGAGTGTATGTCATGAGATAACTAAAGAACCCAACAGAAATGAGCGTGACCAAAGGTACCCAGTCGTAGGGGAGATCCAAATCTCCACCTATTGGCGAATCAAAGTTAGTTACTCCTATATTATAGGTGTAAATTCCAGCTAGTAGAAAACTGAGAGAAATTGCTAATTGAGTAATAAAAATTAGTACTCGTTTGCCTAAAAATCTAACCAAGAGCATTAACAGAATGCTGCCTATAAGTTCTACAACTCCTATCAATATGGTAGCATAATAGGAGTCGATAGAGACACGAAGCAACTGAAATATTTTGACAGCGAAAACATTAATTTGTGTGGTACCAAAATGAGCTAAAATAAACGTAAGATTAATTAGAAGGAATGGTTTTACAAACGTTAACTTTGTGTACAATTTCAGTGATTCGAGACTAAACAGATTTCCGTTTAATTTGTTTTCTTTTTCTTCTCGTTCAAGTTCCCTAACAATATTTAAAAACTCTTCTTCGACGTTATCTGGTTTAAGCCATCCTCTTAACCAAGCTAGATTTTTCTTTGCTTCCTCCAACCTCTTTTTCGTTATTAGCCAATAAGGTGATTCTGGAATGAACATTAGTGAGATCAGACCCACCAAAGGTACGCAACTGTTGATCAATGCCATTGTTCTCCATGGAAAAACGGCGCCCAAGGTGAAGGACATTATTAGCCCTATTATGATGGCAAGCGTTGATGTAGAGCTTAGGGCACCTCGTAAGTTTGGTTCGGTGATTTCGACGGTGTAGATGAGCGTCTGAAAATAATTTACAAATACACTAAGTTCATTAATGGAATATACAGGGTGTTTCAAAAAAACTTGGGCCACCATTATTACATTCACGTAATTTTGCAATAGCCAGAGAGCTCGTGAGAAAAAAACTGCAAGAGTTTTGTAATAGCTCATATTTCAATATGATGTAGTCTTAAAGGTGTACATGAGTCAGCACTCATCCATAAAAGTTCATAGTCTTAAGCAAGCGGAAAAGTAAAATTTGTGTACGCAAATAAATTTTATGTTATTTTATTTGTTGTAATAGTTTGCCGCTTCACCTATAAAGTGCGACAGAAGCGGTACGGAAAATTAATCGAGGATTTAGTAAATTTCACACTGGTCCACTTATAATTGGGATGTGCCTAGAGTCTCCATGCATTTGCCGCTAGTAGGTTCTAGCTATTTCCAGTGGCGCTTATACATTTCGATCATTTGCTTTCATTTCTATATAAATGCGTTGCGTTGAATTTGAATTATTATTTCGAAGTAACGATGGCGAGCAAAAGAGGAAAAACAATTCGAAGCGGTGCACGTGAAGTTATTGCGAGCGTTATAGAAGTCTGTACTAGAGAAGCTAAAAATAATAGTTTGACTATTTCAATTCAAAATCGAACAGAACGCGCTCCATTTTACACTGGTGTTTTGGAAAGTAGTGTAAGAGAAATTCAAAGAGAACATAATGATCGCTCATGTTATACTTCACCTATAAAATCTCCTGGTAAAAAAAGACCCGATTATCATACAAAGATAAAATTGACGATGGTGATTTTCAAGTAATTCGACGAACAATAGAGGATTTTTACTTCGTGCTGTAAAGAACAAAATAGATTTTTCGTACGGGTATAAAACCTTAAATCGGCTTTTACGATCAAACGGTTTTGTTTGGCGCAACTGCCAAAATAAACGAAAATTGCTCACAGAGAAACCAAATATTTTTCACTGGCGAGTGAAATATCTATCAACTCTAAGGCAATATAGGCAAGAAGGACGTAATATTGTGTATCTAGACGAAACCTGGGTATATAATGATATGACAGTGAACAAATGCTGGCAAAGTGAAAGTGTTACAGGTTTTGTTTAGGGAATCCGCTCTAGTTAGTCGCTTTATTATATATAGTTCACGCTGGTTCAGAAGCCGAATTTGTTCCAGGTGCTGCTTTAGTTCTTCGCTCGGGACTAACAACTGGAGACTATCATGAACAGATGAATAGAGATCATTTTGAAAAGTGGTTGCTCGAGAAGCTTCTACCTAACATTCCTCCCAAATCTGTCATGGTAATGGATAATGCGTTTTATCATTCTCACGTAGAAGATAAAGAAGTGACAACTAAATACTCTACAAAAGCTCATATGATATCGTGGTTTAAATCGAACAATCTTGTATGTGATCCAACATGGAGAAAATATCAATTATATGAAGTAATATCAGCCAACAAGCCTTGAGAAAAAAAGTATAAAATTGACGGTCTTTTACGTAACCTCGGTCATACACCTTTAAGGCTGCCTCCATACATGTGCGACCTCAACCCTATTGAACTGCATGGGCACGAGTAAAAAAATATATTCGAGAGCGCAACACCGGTGAACTTTCAATTAAAGATAAAATAACATTAGAATCGATTGACTCAATATCGGCTGAAAGTTGGAAATCGTATGTTAAACATGTTCGTTTTACTGAAGATAAATAATGGGAAGTAGATGGCAAAATTGAAACGGTTTTTGATGATTTAGTTATCACACTGGGATCTTCAAGTAGTGACGACGAAACCTCCTCATTTTCAGAGGAAGGCAACGATTTAGAAAGAATAGAACCATTAGAATCACAGCCGTCAACCTCAAAAATGGCTTAGTTTTTTTTCATATATTTTGTAAAATTGTTCATAAAGTAGCTGTCAATAAACTGCTTCAAAATAATTAATTTTCTGTTCAATACCGGGTGTCAAAAAATATCTAATATTGCAACTAATATTTGAAAAACTACAGAACTCATATTTTTCCAAAATTAACACATCAGTGTAGTTATAGTAGGGGAGCCAGCACTGATTCCAGTGAACAAGATTTATCAAAATTTTAACTTATGCAGTTCGACGTTGAGCTATTCGAGTATGCCAAAAGTGACCGTTTGTCTTCATCTGTCATATTACTTTGCACAGGGGGCGTCATTGTGAAGTACTATACAGGGCGTTTCCTAATTGCGTGGTATTGTTAAAGGGGGGTAATTCTTGGATCTTTTTAAGAAAAAAGTTTAGTATGAACCTGAAAGTCTTAACTTTGGAGATACAGGGTTTTAAAAAAACATTTTTTTTTAAATCCTAATTCTGATGTATTATAGATAAATAACTGTGTGAAATTTGATACATGTCTTTTATCTATAAAAGTGCATTTTTTATTAACAATAAATTTTTGAAATTTCTACCAGTGGCCTGCAAATGTAATTAACCTGCGTAAATCCGTATGCTCCTTAATGCATAGAAGACGTATATCAAATTTCATGCAGTTATCTGCAACAGCATCAGAATTGGGATGAAAAAAAATGTTTTCTTTTTAAACTTTACTATCCTATATCTCAAAAGTTAAGACTTTTAGGACATAAAAACTCCCCCTTCAACATCAGCACGCAATTAGGAAACGCCCTGTACAGTACTTCACAATGACTTTTGGCATACCTGAGTAGCCCAAAGTCGAACTGCATAAATTAAAATTTTGATAAATCTCGTTCACTGGATCTGATGCTGGCTGCCCTTGTAAAATCTGGATTTGTAAATCTGTATCACTATACTAGTCCAATAATAGTGTACGCAGTAGCCAGGAACCGTTAATGACAGAACTCAAGAAAAATATATTTATAAAATCGATCAAGGAAAATCAAAATTAAATCATTTTAACACAAAAGAGATATAGAAGTGCGGTATACGAAAGAAATCAGACAAATATAGACAAAGGTTCATTAAGCATAATTACATTTTTTAATTATCTGAAGTGCGTATAGTCAAAAAGGAGTGCCATGTTATTTAAAGAACGACGGGACACCACTGATTTAAAGAGATTTCTTGGCCGATCTTCCTAAACCGATTGACTCCGCCCGGTTTTCTTTCGTGTCCCGCACTTTAGTGAGACGCTTGGCGGCGCACTATGGAAAATATGAGTACAATTCATATCAAAAATCTATAACTTGTTTAATCTTTGATAGCTTTCAAACTTTGCATGATCATAGTAGTTGGTATAAGGGTAAAAGCTAATTTATTTTAAATATAATACGTGGTTACTGGAAAAAAACATGAGAATTTTGCGTTTTCGTTTGCTTTTAGCTTCTGATTATTTATTTAACCTGTTATTCAAACTATAACACTCTGAACATTATATTAAAATTAATTACCTGCATATACAATGTGTTTATTTAAGTATCCTCGCCTCCGCTAAGCCTTTTTACTTCCCTCGTAAAAGGGAAGTATTGTAATCGTGAAAAAATCACTCTCCGAGATTTTTTCAGATCTTCATATTATTTATTTATATTATATTATTATATTTAGTTATATGGGGATGACCTGTTAACATTTTGGTAAAAAATCCAATATGGCGGCCTAGTGAAATGTTAATAAAATTTTTGATAAAAAACTAATCATCCAATGTATCTCAAATTTTGTAAAAACGTGCAGTATTAATTTATAAAAATTCAGCCTGATGGCGGCCAAATAAGAAGTATGTAATCGTGAAAAAATCACCCTCTCAGGTTTTACACGTCTTTACATTTTAACGTCCCTATATGCCAAAAAAATATGTTTTATCATTCCGTAGGTCCGTCTGTCAATATGTATGTCTGTCTGTTTGTCACTTCGCAACATAGCTTAAAGACTACTTGCTCGATTAACTTTAAAATTTTATCAAAAATTAAGGGCCATATGGGTATGGCCTGGTAATATTTTGGTAAAAATCTAAACAAAATGGCGGGGTAGTGAAATGTTAAAAAATTATTATGAAAAAACTGCTTATCCAATTTATTTCAAATTTTGCATTAACATTAAGTATTTTGTTGGATCAACTGGTAAAATTTTGGTACGAATCCAAGATGGCGAAACAAAATGGCGGTGTAATAAAATATTTAAAAAGTCAGCCTGAAAAACTATTTAATGGATTGATTTCAAATTTTAGGCCATAACCAGTGAAGGGCGATGGTTATATACCCAACGGGTAGGTAAAGAAAATTTGGGTATATGCCTGGTATATACCCGGTATATTCCTGGTATTATACCTAGGGTTGCCACTTCTGCGCTCAAAGCATAAATTATGGTCTAAAAACTTCCTATGGAGTGGTATCCACTCTACATCTCCAGTTTCTTGGTGGAGAGGGCTATGCGGAACAACATCATTGTCTAAAGTTGCTATAAGAATTTTAACTGCTCCAGTTTCATCGGCAGAAACTGAAAGATCATTTAAAATTTTCTCGCTCATTCATAATAAAAAAAGAAACAAATTGACAACCGAAAGAGCTGGTAAGATTATCTACATATCGCACAATTGGAAAATCAATTTTGAGTCCAATAAATCGGAAAAACGACCAAAACCATGTAATACGGCACAAGCACAAGTCTCTCATAATGAAGCTGATACTATTGAAGTAGAGTTTCAAAGTTCCGCTTTCACTTGCAGTATAATTAATGATGAAGAACTACTAGCAACTGAAAATAGTGACGTTGTGACCAGTCTAATGGACAGTGATTCGATTTTAGATACAGACTTAGACACCAAGATAGATACACCAACAACAAGTGAATCTGATGATTCTGAAGACTGATTCATTTTTAGACCTAATTCCAACTAAGTATTATTTATTTTAGATTTTAAACGTAGTTTTCTTATTTTGTGCATTATGTTTTTGTTTCATTATACTCTTATTTTATTCAGAATTAAAATATGTTTTTAATAGTTGTTCATTTTTTAGATTTTAAACGTATTTTTCTTACTCTGTGCATTATGTTTTTGTTTCATTATACTATTGTTATTTTTAATAGCATTATTTTGTGATTTTTATTTCGAGTTATTCAACCAATTTTTTTAATGTCCTTATTTAACAACAAAACGTTAAAATTTGTTATATTACCTTAAATTAACCAAGTAAGTACACTTGGGTATATACCCGGGTATATACCCGGTATATACTCAACTATATGGGGATATATACCCAAATTTCAATATACCCTGTATTTGCCCATCACCGACCATAACTAATTGTGGTGTAGGGCTCAACTAGTAAAACTAATTCCAGATGGTGGAACAAAATTGCGGCCAAATAAAATGTTTGTAATCGTGAAGAAAATCACCCACTCAGGATTTACATATCTTCACGTTTTAGCGTCCCTAAATGCCAAAAAACATGTTTTATCAATTCGGTCGGTCCGTCTGTCGGTCTGTGTGTCAGTTCACGACATACCTTAATACTACTTACCCGATTGACTTCAAATTTTGACCAAAAATTAGGGGTTATATGGAGATGGCCTGATAATATTTTGGTAAAAATCTAATGTGGCAGAACAATGTAAAAAAATGTGTGTTTAAGAAGTGTATTATTTGGGGTTAAGATCCAAGTAAAAAAAAGTATTTTTTTATTGTCGACGTTTCGCAACTTAATTGTTACATCCTCAGGACACATATAGATCTTATATCCTGCATGAGACCCATATTATCAGTACTTTTGTACTTGTGCCGCATATATTACCCAGATATTAAGTTTCTGAATGATTTTCGTTAACAATCCTTTTGTTGTTATGTTAGACTGGTGTATTATTTAGGGTTAGGGTCTAGTAAAAAAAACAAAAGACTATTTTTAAATAGTCTTTATTGTTGCATCTTCAGGACACATGTAAATTTTATATCTAGCATGAAACCCGTATTTTTTAGTTTTTATATATTCCTTTTGTTCGCAGATATTAAGTTTCTAAATGGTTTTTGTTAACGATTCTCTTGTTTATATGTCAAAGTGGTGTATTTTTGGAAAGTTTTTTTAAACTGCGGACGTTTCGCAACTTTATTGTTGCATCCTCAGGACACCTGCATGATACCCATATTATCAGTCTTTACCTACTCCGTTGGTTCGCAGATATTTCCCAGATATTAAATGATTTTCGTTAACGATCTTCTTGTTGTTATGTTAGAGTGGTGTATTATTTGAGGTTAGGAAATATCTGTTTCTCTTAAACCGTAAGAATTTGCTAGGAACAGAAAAAAATGAAACCAAAGTTGTCAATTTTTGACAGCTTTGTGACGTCCATTTGTTTCTTTTCTTAGCAAATTCTTATGATTTAAGAGAAATCTTACAACTTTTGTATTTGAACTTATTTCGTATATATTATAATCATTGTGTCTTTTTTGTTTTTGAGATATTCAAAAATAATCAATAATATGAATTTTCGAAAAAGTACCTACTGTAATTATTTTTTTAGCTTAAAAGATTTCTAAAAATGAGGCAAATTTCTGTAAGCAATACAATATATATCTGCATCTGGATTTTAATTCTGACGTTTCTCTTTTGAAATACTATCCTCAACTTTGTTTTTTCAAACACGGACCTGGATGTTTTATTTCAGATTTTAAAAGCTTCCTATATACCAAAACAAATAACTCAACGCATTTATTTCAAAGTATTTTTTTGTCATTTTATATAAGAGCTCAACATGTTAGAAAGAGACAACTGTCATGTCTCTCTGACAATTTATTAATATTTGTTCCAATTAAACTAAACCAACCAATTAAAAAATTGATTTTTTCTGGATAAATGCATTTTACTTCAACTGGTACAAATTATTATTTTATTGATTGATACTATTGATGTTTGTGTTTATAATACCAAAAAAAAATAGATATCAAAATTTTGATGCGTTACCATTTTGTTTTGAGGCATGACAGCGACTTCAAATTTTAAGAATACTATAAGAGTGAATAGCCCTTTTAAATAGAGTATCGCTTGACTGGCGATTGAATTTTTTTTCCAAACGGGCGACCAACCGCCAATTTTGTTATATTCACTTTAAAAAGTTGTAAACACTTTTTTGAAGGTCTGGTTCAAATGTTAAGCCGTTCAGGAGAGCGTGGAGGTAGGATGTGAACTTAGCATTTCAGGTTTTTTTAATTTATTTTATACCAGGGAATATCACATTAAGCGATGACCCATATTTCTTGAAACACCCTGTATATAACTTTCTTAATTGTGAACTGATCTTTTTTTTCTGATATTAAGAGCAGGATAACTTATATCTCAAAAGGCTTCCTTGTACAGGGTGAGACATACAAATTAGGTATATATAAAGTTCAATAAAGTTTTAGTGAGCTCTGTAGCAAAGCAAATATCAGATAAAAAATTGTCTTTATAGTTCCATACCTAAGGGCTTACCTATAATAGATATTTTTCCATACAGTTCCAGGTGCATACGAATTATACAAATGTATTGAGCTACAGTGACGATTCAAGTAGAAAACAAAAAATGTCTCAGTTACCTTACCCCATTTCTAAATTTGTCTTTGCTATTTAATGAACTGGACTTTTTTACTCGTATCTGTTTCATTATAGTAGCAGAATTTTAAAACTTACTTAGGATATTGCCATGTTATATGAAACACCAGCTTTTTAAAACAAAAACAGTACAGTCGATTTATCTACGTCTAAAATTATGGAATGTTAAAAAATACTAGTCTATTTTAAACACTCTTAATTTTATAAACTGACTACCTTTTTGACTGGTGAGTAATTAAGTTTAGTTTAGTTTCAGTTTAAAGACATTTTTAGTTCTATTTAATAGACGCAATCTATCTTATGTTATTTTACTTCCTGTTAGAAGTTTTGTAATTGTGAAAAATCATCCTCAGAGATTTTTTCAGATCATCATGTTTTAGGGTCCCTGGACCCCGAAAAAACATTTTCTCCCATTTCCGTCAGTGTGTTGGTCTGTCAGTCTGTCATTCTGTTTCTAGCCGGCATAGCTCAAAAACTATTTATCCGACTGACGATTGAACGTTGGTCAAAAATCAAAGGGGATGAAAGAAAAAGCACCTGGAAAAACCATAAATAAATTTCCCCACAATTTACAGGGCAAAGAATGGGCATTTAGCTTTATAGATAGGCATACGAAAAACTATCGTAGAGGAGCTGTCAGAATCTATAAGGTGTAAGATCCCAAAAAGAATGAAGAAGAAATTAATGACTATTTTAGTATTTTGTCTGCAAGTTTCGAGGGTGTACAGTGTACAAAATATAATAATAATAATAATAATCGTCTTTTAGTAATTAATTATCAAATACATACACAATTAGGCGATATTTAGCTGACTAGCTATTCTTACATATAACCTAACTGTTAATGAAATTACATAACAAACATTAAGATGACTGAGACAAGAATAACCTACCCACAGATCCCAAGCCTTCGATACATTTATCGTAAATAAATTATTAAACCCCTCTACTAGAATAATGACTGTACTTTTCTAATTATGAAATGTGCAATAATACACCAGGATAAATTTGTCATTATTAGGGCGTTTATTAAATAAAGCAAGAAAAGGTAATACATTATTTGATGTCAGAAAACAAAGGAGAGGAGAGAGAAAATATAAAAAATAAGTAATCATATACTAGAGCGCAGGAAATATTATAATCAATTAAGTACTGAAATATTTTGACAAATAATCCTTTTTAATACCTCGCTTGAAAGACAGAACAGAAGAGTGTTTAAGGCAGGGTTTTACACAATTATATAATTTAACCGAAACATAAGAAAAACAACCCTGAAATATTGTTGTTCTAAATTTAGGGATAGAAAGCATATCTCTAGACCTAACAGAAACAGCGTGTAAGTTTGATCTGTAGCAAAGTTTTTGCACTAAATAGAATGGATCATTTGTAAGCAATAATCGGTGAGTAAAGGTTAATAAATGGGTTTCCCATATTTTAGCTATGGGTAGCCACTCCAAAATTTTTAAGTTTGCGGAAATTGGATCATATCTCCTTAATCCAAACACAAACCTACGCGTTGCACTCTCTGAATCCGATTCCTGGTAACCATGTCCAGACAAGAACCGTAAACCGTGCTCCCATAATAAAATATTGGAAATATGGTGTACTCGCACAACATTTTCCTAAGTTTAAAACTAAGTACATGCCTGTTCACATATAATATTTTAAGCATACAGTATGATCGTCTAAGCAGACCAGAAACATGTTCTGTAAAACGTAGATTCGAGTTAATGATTAGGCCTAAATTTCGAGCAGATTCAGTATATAGTATCTTCTCATTATTCACTGAGACTGAAATTGTTTTGCAACAAGTTTTTCCGATTTTTGATGTTACCAAAGAGCAAAAAGTATGACTTCTTGGCATTAAGAGTCAAATTGTGTGATTGTGATTTACTAAACTTAGGTCATGATTTATGAGACCAACCGCCTCATTGGCTTTTTCAGGAAGAAAACTCAAATAAATCTGAGTGTCGTCTGCGTAACCTTGAACAGAGCACGCAGTTAACCTATTAAAAAGATCAATTAGTCATAACAGATAAGGCCTCAGACGACTGATTATTAGATTTTACTCTCTGTTTTCTACTAGATAAGTAACATTTAAAAAAAATTAGGGGAATTTCATTAAATCCAATATGCTTTAACTTTGCACAGAGTACATCATGATCAACTGTATCAAAGGCTTTCGAAAAGTCCAACAACACGAGTGCAGTGTTTTTCTTGGCATCCGTTGCTCTCATAATATCGTCTGTGAGATTTAAAAGTGCCGAAATCGTGCTGTAGGACTCTCTGAAGCCAGACTGTTGATCTGGTAATATATTATTTTGTGTAAGAAAGTCAGTTGTCTATTTGTGCACTATTTTTTCTAGAATTTTTGAGAGTATGGGTAACAGGCTGATTGGGCGTAAATCAGACAAAGTGGTAGGGGCATTTATCTTAGGAATGGGTTGTATAATAGCTTCCTTCCAAGTAGTAGGAAAATATCCCGTTTCCAAGCAGCTATTAATTAAATGACAAACCTGAGGTAATATGTGTGGCATACAATAGTTTAATATCCTGAGGGATAACCCATCACAACCAGAGGCATTAGATTTAACTTCGACCTCCTGAATTGTACTTAATCTAAAATTAAATTTGTTATTGCAGCTTAGAGGCAGATTGTTATAAAAATTTACAGTACTTACACAATTATTATTTTTTGATTGACAAAATCAGCAAAAAATTGTTTTTGTCATTTGGATTGCCAAGGTTGATCGGTAGTTCTTTTTTATTTTCATTTCTGATACCCAAATCCCTAAGGGCCGCCCACCCCTTCTTGTCACTTTCTGGATGCATAATTCCTTTTCTCCCGCCTAACACAGTCTAAAACAAAATTTCTAAGTTCCTTATATCGAGTTTTGTCAATGTCCCTTTTAGTGTTCTTAAATTTTGCAAGGGCCAAGTCTCTTTCGCTAACCATTATTTTAAGTACATCAGTTAGCCAGGGTGCCCTTGGTTTGCTGACCCTGACATTGCGGTGAGGAGCATGCTTATCAAATATAGATTTTATTTTTGCATTGAAAATAAGCACCTTAGTATCAATGTTCCAGTTGTAGTATAAACTATGCCAAGAAATGTGCCCCAAGTCTAATAAAAAATCGTTATAGCTAAACTGCTTAAAGTCACGTACCGTGACGAATTTTTGCTTAAATCGTGGGATATTAAAATTTATATTGCAGAAAGCTAATCTGTGATCAGAAAAGTCTACGTCAAGAGTACCATGATCAATACATCTGTCCGGCGAGCTAACAAAAATAGGATCCAATAATGTTTCAGATAGGGTAGTTACGCGTGTTGCTTTATCAATAACTTGCGTCATTCCATAAATGTTAAGACAGTTACTTAATGGATTTGTTAGATTGAATAGGTTTATTTTCAAATCGCCTAGTAAAATAAGGTGATCCATAGTAGGCACAAATGTAGATAAAATGTCATCTAACTGCTCAATGCAATCACCAACGTTCTTATCAGGCGGCCTATAAATAACTCCCAAAAAACATATCTGTCCATGAAAAGCAAGTTCTGAAAACAAATATTCAAAGCTACCGATTCATTATTCATCCTCGTAACTTTTAATTTAAGGTTGTTTTTCAGAAAAATAGCAATCCTCCACCCCTATAATTATCTCTCCTATCCGCCCTAAAACATTAGTAACCATCTATGTGTATTACTGAAGAATTAAGGTTGTAAGTTAACCAGGTTTCTGATACACACATTATGTCAATAAAATTGTCCATCATTAATTGTTTTAAACTATCAAAATGAATTACGACGAGACAAATCTGTCCCACGACCCTGGCGCTAAACAAGACATCCTTTCCTGTGCTGTTATGTTTGTTGTTTATGTGTTATGAAAAACTAGAAATTACTGACAAAAATTATTGCCGGTGGCTTTAAGGACACAGGTATTATACATAGTATTGGATCACTATTGATTCAATTTTTAAAAGAAACAAGAGATCTCCAAGGCCCCGTTGAAAAGAAAAGAAGAAAAATGGTTAAAGTCATACTTGGCAAGTCTGTCACATATGAAGGAGCTTCTGATAAAGAACTCGATCAACAGGACATTGAAGAAGATGATAATATCTCGGAACAGGATGATCAGTTAGTAGTAAATGAAGAAGGAGAATTTAGTTAGGAAGAACAAGATGACGCAGAAAATATGTAGTGGCGGCATTTGCAACAAAAAAAACAAATCGTAATTTTGTTGAAGAAATTCTAGAAGTAAATAAATCACAATTCAATAGAAAAAAAGCGAACATTTCGTATTCCCAAATGAAGATGACATTTCTATTCAGGATGAGGATTTCTCAAAAACCCTAATAAAAGAAGAGGAATAGTGAAGTTTAAAAATCTTAACTGTAATAAATATCATTTTTAATTAGTCGAATTGAAATATAAAAAAATCATTGTTAAGAACTACTTATCGGACGGACTTCCAAATGTGTTCCAAAAATATAGTGTGACATAGGCATGCACTGGTAAAATTCTTGCGCAAAACCATAATGACGAAACAAAATGGCGGCCTAATGAAATATTCAAGAATTCAGTATCAGAAAGCTACATATCCAACTGACTTGAGATTTTGCACATATATCAAATATAAAATAGAGAGAATTTTGGAGCAAATCTAGTATTGCAAAATAAAATACCGGCCTACTAAATTGTTTAAATATTCTGTAAAATTCTGTTTTGCATTTAAAACATTCTTATAAAATAGTAAAACATATAATTTATTTTTTATTGGCTATATAAATAAATATGTGAAAAAAAAATTAATTATAACAAACTTTTATTGATTATTAATGTAATTACTAAACACAATAAATAATGTTTGGAATCCTTACTTACTGGTGCTTCAAGGAGACCTCCGGAAAATCCTGTTAAAAAAAGCCCCAGGAGAATGTGCCAAGCTTGGGAGGCAAAATGGAAAAACAGAAATGCGCCGAAAAACATGACGCATATTACTTGCATTGTCCTGATCCTTCCAAAGGGTTTAGTAAGTGCCCCTGATACTAAGCAGCCAAGTGGGACACTTAGATAATTTATGGATCCTAAAATAGAACATGTTAGATATATTGGCCAAGTATTGGTACAAAGACTGTTTTAAGTGTTAATGATAACCATTTACTAATCAAATATTCCTTTTTAAAGTCGATATTATGTTCACTGTGACCCAAACAGCTGTAACCCCAGTATTGCACATTATATCAAAATAAGGGATTAGTCTCGAAATCGAATATGCCACGGAAATGCCAAAGCCAAGCTGTCGAGCTGTCTGTACACCCTTTATATTGACCGCACTAATTACTATTTACGAAATTTTGGTACGAATCCCAGATGGCGAAAAAAATGGAGGTTTGTTAAAATATTTACAAATTCAGTCTGAAAATCTATTTAATGTATGGATTTCAAATTTTGTACAACAGTTAATTGTGGTATAGAGATGAACTGGTAATATTGTCGTACAAATTCAATATGGCGGAACAAAATAGCGGCCATATAGAATAAGATTTGTAATTGTGCAGAAAATTACCCTCTCAGGTTTTACATACATATATTCACGTTTTCTTAATTCCGTCTGTCGGTCTATCTGGCTGTCTGTCAGTTTTTGTTCAAATTTTGTTCAAAAATTAAGGGTAATATGAGGATGACCTACTAATATTTCAATACTTCAGAACAAAATGCTAATTCAGCTTTTATATTTGGTTAATCGCGTTATATTTTTTTGTCCTCCCTACCCTTAAAAAAATAAATTTGTATACCGTTACAAGCACCCATAGCAGTTCTGAAAAATCGGCTCCTTGTAATTAGTGATTTTTATTTATTTATTCATTAACTTTTACCTGCAAACTATCCGAAATATAGAAAAAAGTATTGATTTTTTAATTACTATTTCTACGGTTTCACAAAGCAATGTTTAAAAGTATGTTAGTTACTTAGTATAGCGTAAGCTATAATGGATCTTTGTAGTATGTTTGGATCAAATATTACACATAACTTTTGAATCAATACCCGTTATTGGAATTGACTGAAATTTCCTATACAAACATAAACCCGATGATAATATAATATTATGGTGTCCAATAGTGAATGTTTTATACAGGGTGCGTAAAAAAATGATAAAAAGTACAAAATAAAATAAACGTAAAAAAACAGTTCCCGTTAACGGAAATTATGGGGTCCAATCGTGAATGTCGTATACATGGTTCGTAAAAAATAATTCTAAAAAGTACAAAAGAGTTCCCCTTATCGAAATTGTGTTGTCCGTGAATATTTTATACAGGGTGGGTAATAAATATTGCTAAAAAATACAAGTCCACTGGACCCTCCACCTGGCTATGTGCCTGCCTTATCGTGTTATTCGCTTTTGTTAACTTTTTGTGTTTTTTATGGTGTTCTACTCTTTTATAACGCGTATTTTCTAGGAGTATTTGCACATCAGCCAATAAAATAATAAGGTTGTATTTCGATGTTGCTAGGTTTATGTCTAATTAGATTTGTATCAAAATGCCCAGAGCCTGGTGTGCCATGATGTAAATCGAAAAATCCAAGAGCCCAATAGTTGGAAGCAATTCTAAGAACCGAGTGTCCTACTTCACAGTAGTATGTAATTTGCTGCTTACATTTTCAGAAAATGGTAATATTTGAGAAAACAATAATTACATATTGCTAAACAGTGTTATAACCACGGGGAATATGGGGACTCTATCCCCCCCTAAGACTCTTTAAATAGGATTATGTTTAGGAAGATCTTACGTTTGTGCTATAAAAAGACCAAGGACTTTTTCTTTATTTCTTAGACTTTTCTCTCAATGCGCCCACTTGGTTTTTTTTTTGGCAAAAATTCGTCAACAACCTACAACCATATTGAAAACAGTTTTACAATCCCCAATCGCTAAGCCTGGCTACACCATTGTTGCTAGTTTCGGACTTTCCACTAAAACCAGGCTTAAACCCAATGACGTCAAAAAGAAATAGACCCCGCATTTCATTCATAAAAATGAAATAAATATAATCAAACATCAATTTGTTGTTGTGTATGAGTGGAAAAAAGACTGACTGATCGCATAAAGAATAGTTTGCGGTGAAAATTGCAACGCTGTCAGATATCTTCGCGAGGCGTACCAGTGGCGTAGCTATTTTTGAGATAATGTATTATTTGTTATATTTTTTTGAGCCCAAATATTAGTATGGCGGATACGACAGCTTTTTGTTCTGTACTAAATGAGAAACTATTTTATTACCAATTTCTGGAAAAATTTTCTTCTTTATAAAAGTTAGTGCTTGTCGAGAAAATAGTTTTCACAATATTCAACTTTAAGTCAGATATACAGGGCATTCAAAAAATACGCAAAAGTGTATTTTAAAAATTAAAGTTTTGTGACTGCCGCGGCCGTTTTAAAGGCCATAAAAAATGGTAAATAAAGGTTTAGTATTAGTTATGTCATATTAGTAATAGCTAAGGAAAAATTTAAATAGAAACATGTTTTTTTGTTGTTAAATATCTCCATAACAATAATATAAAAAAATTTACCAAGTTTAAATTCACGATTGGCCCTTAAAACTACCGTCACAAAAATTTAATTTTTTTTTTTAAATTGTTAGTGAAATCCACTTTTTTGAACATCCTGATCTAAAGTTTATTACTATGAAAAATATTTTTTTTGAACCACCAACTTTTATCAAGAAATCAATAATAAAAAAAGTAAATAAATGCAAGACGTTTCAATAAAAAAATCGAAACTTTTTGGTGATTCTGAAGCACCCTGCATAATATTTTACACTATATTTCAAACTTAATTTTTTTTATACAAATTTAAATAACAAGGTTGAAAGTGGTGCTGCACTTCTGTATAAATTTTCACCCGGACACGTGGTTTATAAAAATAAAACAAATTTTAAAAGTTTGGTATAATTTATTTATAAACGGTTTGATATAACAACAAACAACTATTATTATCGACAAAACAAAAGTAACAGCATATTAATTTAATATTTTATTATTTATATAATAATTAAACTCGTTGTCTATTACATATTTAATGATTCAGTGACAATTTTCAAAATTGGAATACATACATATATATATATATATATATATATATATATATATATATATATATATATATATATATATATATAAAGCTTTAAGTTGGCAAGAAGCTGATTTAATAATATTTTTTCAATAATTTGTTGTATTTTAAATTTGCAAAGAAGTTTCGTAAAAAAACTGTTTTCTGTCAATATCTGACAAAATATTTCAGAGTGAGCAAATATGTAAATGTAAAAAATTAAGAGAGGCTACCCTAAACTACAGTGACTTTATACAGAGACAGTGGCGACAATAGAGCCCATCCGCCATATTGCTGCTAAATTTCTGAAGGTTTAAATGGGCGCACACATATTACCGATAGTTTTTCGCAAAATATGACTGAATTAATCAAGTTTAACACATTAATATGAAAGAATTGGATCAGCTAAATGGTTAATTATTAAATTTTTAATCAATTTTAGTTTAGAAAGAGATATATGGCCCACAAAAAAAAATCGAAATTTAAATTTCCCGCCTTTACACTGACAAATTCTGTCAGGGCCACCTGTAAATGTGAGGTTATGTGTCATGTTATTGTTATTATTGTATCAATTTTTATTGCAAATATTGAAAATACTGTGTGAATTGCAAAATGCTTGTTTATGAAAAGTTTTGCTAGTTTGCTACCCTACCGTCAAATTATGTTTAAATTGCCACATGTTCTTAAATTTAAAAAGAGCTTGAGTTAAGTTCAGTTTCAACTTGGCAGAGCAAGGAAGCAAAAGTTTTTGGTGGCATACATTCAGTTTAATAAATAAAACCACTTTCAAAATATTAGTTATCAGTCACTTTCCAGTTTCCACACTGAGTGTTTAAATTTGGTGGTGTTTTAAAGGAGCCATTTAAATTGTGTTGTGTAAAATGTGTTGTCTCTTGTAAGCTGGAAAATCAAATCCAATTATATTTTTGGAAAAACAGAGTATTAAGATAAATACCTAGGTGTAATCGTTGACCCTGAATTGACATTTAATTTTCAAGCTGATGATACCGCTAAGAGAGAGTCTGCAGGATGTATAGGTTTATAATTAGCAATACTAATGACTTTACCAAGTTCACGGTGCTTCAAGAAGCTGTATCATACCTACTTATGTCAGAAATTTGTTAGACTCTTAAGATAGTTTTAGGTATATAGTCTGTTTCTGTTAAAGTAACTAAATAAATATGTTGAGTTTGAGTAATAAATAAAAGTCGATAGCTACATAGATGTTTTAGTTAATAAGAAGTACCATACTACCGTATCCACCTTGTCACCTAGGTCAAAAGTTGGATACACTTCTGAATGTAGTACTAGACTGTAAGCGGCAAGTAACAAAGCAGGTAACAAAAGCATCAGTTACTCACAAGTAGCAGCACTCAATAATGACCTTAATACTGATTATGTAGGTAAATATAATAAAATTAGAAAATATTAAAGATCAATAAAAGCCATAGTGATTATTCTAAATATTTATTTTAATACTATACCTTTTTAAAGATATTTATTAAATAAAAAATATACAAAATTTTATACAGATGATCCACTAATACTAATTAACATTAACAGGTATTAATACTAGTCTTATGTGCTCAGAGCTAATTTTATACATTATATAGTTTTAACAGATCAAAGCACTATACATTGATAATCCAAACTACAGATTACTAGCAAAATACACAAAAAACACTTTTTTCAAATACTGTTCTAGACAATACTAAAATTTGCAATCTTTCATTTACAAATTTATCACAAACACTGATTACAAGCGAAAAGCAGGTGAACCAGGCTTAAACACATTTATTCATATAGCCAATGGCTTAGAACTTATTGTTTCTATCGATATTCGTTTTAATAATCACAAAAACTAATAAAATAATACACTAAAACAAAAAACCTCATAATAAACCCCTTTAGGCAAAAAGTAAACAAATCGATTTTTGCAGCAATATGGCCGCCAAGACCACGTGACGCGGAGAACCAATCAAAAATTGGTTACCCTATTGTCGCCACTGTCTCTGTATAAAGTCACTGTACCCTAAACAAAGACGCACTTAATGATTTTTTCGTAAGTACGACAGTTTCAAACATAAATCGATAGGAAAATAAATTTCATTTTTTCTCCACAAAAATCTCCTGTCATAAGCAAAATTGCGCATGCGTCCCGAGACCAAATTTATGATAATTCAGAAAAATTTTATTATTAAAACTAGAATATATGGTAGCTGCTGAAAATTTCTCTTCGTGATCCATTTTCACACAATTTAGAAGTTCTTATCTTTACGTATACAAAACACGATTTAAGGAATAACAAAATTATTGAATTTACCTTTGGAAACTGAAAATAATTATTTAGAATTCTCAAAAAAAGAAAAACTTTTAAGTAAACGCTCATTAAAAGTGGCATTTGAAGATTTCCAGAGATACTACATATCTAGCTAATATCATAATGTTTTAGAACTACGAGAAAGTACTAAAAAGTAAAATGAATACATTTGTGATTATTTAACCCGCAAAGAGATCCAGATTTTTAATGTAACAATATGGTTCCAGACCCTCTATGGAAATTAACACCACATTAACCTCGATATTAACAAAGTGACTAAGTACTTATTTATTAAAATACTATTAAATATATTAAACCTAAAAATATTAAGCAAAAGTCGCCAAGGTCATATTTGTTCAGGATATACCTACAATTTTTTACATTTTCATAATTGCTCTACCTGCAATGTTTTAATAGATATTGGCAAATAACAAAAAAAGTTTTTTGCAACTTTTTTTCATATTTGGTTGCACTTGCAGGGGGGACTAGTAACAAGTGAAAAAAAGAATTCTTCTTCTTTGTCATTGAATTGGTTTTGACAGGGCTGGATCCATCCTAGAACTGAAATCCTGGCTACGTGCCTGCAAAAGACATATTTATGTAATGGTTCATGTGGCAATATTGATTATTAGCAATAAGCTTAGTCATTAAAGAGCAAGCATTTCCATGACAAAATACAATCAATAACAGGGTGAGTTCTTGTTACTTTTGTTGCTAAAGATGAAAATAAAACTAAATTTTGTTACATGGACCCACTTTGTGTTGTGATGTCTATACCAAGAGTATAATGCTTATTTAATACCTTTCTTCATCAGTTCACTACTTTTAAAAGTTTGCCAGGCTCGCGGCAAATAATATTATCTAAAAATGCACCACCTTTATATATATTGGATCTATTCATATTTACAGAAAATCAGCAATAAACATGGTTCAATATTAATATGACCACGAAAACCATATTATGAAAAACAATATCTTTACAGTATTTATCCCCCTTTTTCCCCACAATTCACCTTCCCCGCTATACACTTCACTTATTGACAGTATAAATATTTTGTGCCAAGATGTATAATATTTTTAACATTCATTATAAAATATTGTATTATTATTTATATTACCGACATCACCTGATAAAAAACAGATTCCCCCTGGTTGGGATAATGTACCTCAGGATGGTTTTTATTTACTATTTTGATTACTTATTTTTAAAAACCAAATTTTTAGGCAATAAATTAAAGCATTTCCAATTCATTATAGAAAATCTCTAGTAAATGAAACATTGAAAAGTAACGCCATTCCGCTATTTTCATTTATTGTATATGCTTGCTATGTGAGAACTCCGACACTAGTCTAAATATTTCATAAAAATTTCATCCAAAATGCAAACAATCCTGGAGTAATTAATGACATACATAAAATAATGGGTCTTACATCTTACTCAATTAAAATTTAGTACCTATGCTTTACTAAATAGTATATTCATGTCGTTTATTAACCTCTCAAAAAAGATGGTTTGAGAAATTTTGGAGGAATATTTGAGACTTTTCACAAATATATAAATTAGCAAAATGCTGTACTCCGTTTATCATCAGTATCTTCGACTTTATAGATAAGTTGAAGTTATAAACATTTAATTTAAGCCCAACGGAAATGTGCAATACAAAAACAATATTTCGTTTGCAAATATAAGAACGCTATTAGATTGTGATTTTACCTTTCAACTACAGCACTGGTATGACATAACCTTACTTACCTTCGAAAACAAACTTCTGGGTTTAAATCGTCACTTTTTCTGCAAATAAAGCAAGTTCGCACCATTTTCTTAAAGTTTTTTAAGCAGATTCTTGAAAATAGCCACGCAAAACACTTGGATTTCTGAAAAACACTTATCTCACCAACTAGAACAATTACAACCCCGCACATCAAATACCTCGAAATCATGAATGACTACGACCGTCTTCCGCGAATTCCGAATGATCCCGAAAGAAATCTGTAGTATACTCGAAAAAGGTGGAATTCCGACGTTGCCGATTATTCTGGGCTTTATTTCTTGAAATAAGGATAATAATTACAGAAGATTTAAATTACATTTAAAACAGATTCGGTTTGAGTTATTTATATTAAGCTATTTAATTATCAGTTTTAAAATATTCTATATGGAAATTTATACTGGGGATTTCTGGAATTCCTTGTTACAGTATCTGCCAAAAAAATCTTTAAGAAATTATATGTTTGATTCATTTTTGTTTCAACCCGTCCTGTACTTTAAAAATATTTAGCTTTTTGATAACCTGCACTTTTCATATAAAATATTTAACCACTTGTATAAAGCTAGTAGTTGTCAATATAGCGTCATAACACCTTGCAAATAGATCTTAATTATATATTATTAATTATTCCAATATTTAAGATAACCTGTATGATATCAATGACTATTTATATACATTTGAAATCTGAAGCACTTTTGATAAAAATACTTGCCATTCAAATTGGCGTATGACATCCACCATAGTGTTTTTTTTAAATCCTCATAACCAGATGATATAGCGGAAACGTCGTGAATCTTTTATGTCTTACTTATGAAAATCTACATGGATGCTCGGAGAGGGGGGCAAAAGGGGGCAATGGCACCCCTGGAAAATGTAAATATTGTATATTACATATGTATTATGGCAAAAAATGGATTTTGCCACCCCTCGACAACCTAATTTCCTTCCAGTCCGTTTTTGGGTTTACTTTTATATACCAAGTGAATTATGAATGACCTTCATTTTTTAGTCATCAGTATTTTGCGGCCCTGGTTTTGGGTTAGATTTATTTACAAGTAGATTGTGATTAACTTTTTTTTCTAGTCATCAGTTATTTTTGATCATTCTTCCTCCCCCTGGAAATAGTTTTGAGGGCGCCCGTGAAATCCATCATGTCATTTGACGTACATGGGAATAAAGAAACCTAGATAACTGCACATATATACAAACATACACGTAAAAACATTACCCTCCTTTAATTTTCAGGCAGGTAATAAAACAAAATATCAGAATAATATTCTACTCACCAATCCAAGATATTCCATTATCGTCCAAAACTATACTCTCCCCAGGAATTCCTCCTGCCAGATTCGGTATCAGCATGGTGGGCATTCCCATACTGAGTCCATATATCATAAGAAGGATATTTTTTACACTCACTGCAATTATTTGTGCTGAACATTTTCTTATTTTCGACACCTTATGTATTGTTAGAATGGCACCATTACTGGAATTTGTTTTAAAACACATTACGTATTAATTAGTGGTGTGCTTAAGAGAAAGTTTTAGTTTGTGAGTTACGCTAAACATTTGCTGTATCAAATTTATAATAACATTAAATGTCAATGTAAAGGTATTGAAATTGCAGTTTTCTGGCGATATTTAGGAATATCCCCTATATTTACTGCCATATAATGCAGTTATTGTTGTTACTGATGGGACTGAGCTAAAATTAAAACTCGATTAAAAATATTTTTTTGAATGATAAGGTAATAAATGCATAATCTTTTTTTTGCAGTTTGTGCGCAATTTGTTAAGCAGGGGTGTATTCAAATCTTTAAAAATGGAAATAATCAACATAATCAATTAATCTTAACCGGTATTCTGTACTTCTGTAAAAGTAGGGATCCTTTTCTTATTTTATTGTTGAGTTCTCACCAGATTTGATGAACAACGAAATAAAAAGTCGGTAAATTTTCTTTATCCGGAACGGTTCAGTTTTCAATATCTTATGAATAAGATTGAACATGTGATATTTTCTACGATTTTTCGTATTTAGGATAACATTTTCATTCAAGTATGGCGTAATATGATTTCTATATTGTATATTATAAGAAAAACGCATACAACTATTTTATAATTTTTGAATAGTTCCCGCCAACCTCTCAGACAAAGAATCACAATACACCATATCGCCGTAAAGACAAAATAAGAGCGTTACAGAGATAATACTTGGTTTTTAAAGGCAATACGCCTTTCAGATTATATAATTTTTTAAGCGACTATAGGCTAGTTTTATTTTATTTTTAATGTGTGATTCAAATGAAAGATTCGAGTCGAAAGTTACACCTAAAATCTTTGCCTCTTTGACGAACGGAAGATAAATGTTATTTATTTTAATTTTAAAATTATCAGTAAGGCTCCTGATAATATTTTTGTTATTTCCAAAAAAAATTATATTGCATTTTGAAGCATTCAATTTTAAATTATGATCTTTTGCAAAATCGTTCATATTTTTGATGTCACTATTAAACTGTTTCTGAGATTGCTCTACTTGGCAAATTCTTATAGGTCTAACGTCTTTAGATTCCTTCGGATCAAAACTTTAGGAATTGGTTTAATTAAAGCCCTCTTCCAACAGCTGGAAAACAGTCTTCTAATATACAACTATTAATTATGTTTATAAGGGTTTTATACAATATGGTAAACATAATTTCAAATCTCTAATTGATATTTCATCTTCCCCCGTAGCATTCGTATTTATAGTGTTTAAAATTGTATGAAGAGTTTTTTCGTCTATAAGATTAAAACTCAACTCGAAAGTTAGATTTTGATATTTATTAGAGTTATAATAATTTAATCTGTCTTGAGAGATATTATTTGAGTTAAGAATAGCGTTTGAAAAATGATCATTTAAAAGTTTGGCATTACTTAAATTTTCGGGCAGATCAATTTTTTTTCTATACGTCACATTAAGTTTTTTAACATTTTTCCAAAAAACGTTACCCGTAGTTAAAGACATTCGGTTAAAATATGCGATTTTTTCTCTAATAATAGCGTGTTTAATAAAATTTCCTAACTGACGATAATATTGAAGATTGATGGAATTTTTTGTTTTACATATTTACTGTTAATGTTACTTGTAATCCATAGGGTAAATGGTTTGTCGTGTATAATTCTTATTTTAAATGGGGCATGTTTTTTCATTAAAGATACAATAGGGTTTATAAAATATTTTTACTTTTTCATTTATATCCTTAGCATAATAAGCATCCTCCTATGGTAAATGTAACGCATCATACTCGAACGAATTTATGTTAATGTTATTGTAATCACGAAACTGTATTCTTTTGAGACCGGGCTTCTTCTTTGATAAATCTAATGCGGCATACACTAAATGATGATCTGAAATTGACTAAGACAAGAAAATTGACCCTGAAACACGACATCTAAATTCTACATCTATAAGTGTTGATGTGTTAGTTGAAATGTTAATTCTCGTCGGTTCTTTGATTAGTTGAGTAAAGTTAAATAAATCTAAAAAAATTTGATAAACCTTTCTTTAGAATTTACGTTATTATTTAAAAGGTCTATATTAAAGTTCCCCAATAGTAAAACGTAGTCATACATAACATTTAAGAAAGGAGGACGATAAATTGTGGTAATTAAGATTTTTTCGTTGTTTAAAATAAATGTTAAATTTAAATATTCAAATTCGGTTGATAGGTTGTCAAAAAATTACTCTATTTTACTTAAAATTGTTTTTTATGTAAAAACCCACTCCACCTCCACGGCCTACTCTATCACTCCTAAGTAGATTATATCCAGGTAAATCAAAAGCACTACCATCATCTTCAACCGACAGCCATGTTTCCGATAAGCCAAGAATGTCAAATTTGTAATCAGATATGTAATTACTCAATTCGTCAAACCCTGTATTAAGTGATCTCATATTTAAATGAACGCAAACAAATAGGTTTGTATCCTTTAAGTCATGTATAGAAGTTAAAATATGCTGGTCTCCTGCCACTCTAATTAAGTTATCCCCCATCATCTCGTCCATCCCCAGACACCAATCCACGCCACCCCTAACCACTTCCCAGCTCAAACAGCAAAACTAACATAACATCTATAAAATCAAGAAAAATAGGCATTATCACAAGGTACAATGCAGTAACAACACGATGCAACATTATTCCTATATAACATTTGATTTTTGTTCAAAATTGGAGGTAAATTGGATAATGAGTTTTTTCAGTAAAAATTATTTTTAACGTTTCACCAGGCGGCCATCATTCCGGCATATTACATTTTTACCAAAATATTACCAGGTTATACGTATATGACCCTTAATTATGACTATGCCGTGAACTGATAAAACAGATTTTTGGGCATCTAGGGACGCTAACACGTGAAGATATGTAAAACGATTACAAATATTTTATTTAGCCGCTATTTTGTTTTACCATTTTGAATTTTTACTAAAATATTACCAGGTCATCCTCATACCACCCTTAATTTTTGACCAAAATTTGAAGTCAATCGGGTAAGTAGTTTTTAAGTGTTTTTCAGCATCTAGTGATCCTAAAAAGTAGAGATCTGAAAAAATCTCAATACTTTCCTAAAAAAGTGAAAGGGAAATAAAAACAGTTAAGTGGTTAAATAAATGATATTGTTACGAGTTCTCTTAACGTTAAACACACTTTTACAACAGCACTACTATACGTTAACACATCTATTAGAATACTAACTCTAAATCGTCAACGATGTCATATCTGGTCTTCATTCGATCACTGGATTATTTTATGTGGTCAAGTGTTATCTAGGTTCGTTCTAGTTTAGTTCGTGAATTCCATCAGCGTAATCTTGTATTTCTTTTCTTTCTCAAGACAAACCAAACTTTATGTACGCAGAGCAGCCGTAATTCTCTTTCAAAAATAATTCTGACTGCTGTCTAAACCGTAGAATCTTGAATAGCAGTCCTATAAGACAACAAAAACAGGGGTAGGTGTTAATCCCAGTCGCTTTGATTTCTGAAAACAATTTTGGAGAGATGTTCTTCAATAGTCTTAAATTGTTCTTCCATGCCATCTGACGAATGGTGTAGAGGTGTTCTAGTTTTTCGTATCCTTATGATTTCCTATAAATGGCTTATTAGAAATTTCGACTTTGATCTTAATGAAGTTCCAATGGAACTACTGAAAACCTCTTCAACCCAAACTTGAACGATTATTGTAACTTCCTAGTTTTAGACCATTTACTAAAGTAATCCATGATAACTAGCATATATTTGTTACTTCGATCAGATACTGGAAATGGTCCACAACCTGTATTGCTATACTCTCAAATGGGACACCAATGTTATTTTGTATAAGATCTTCTTCTGGATTGTTTACTTGCAGAACAGGTGTTACATCTTGGGTACCATTCCTTGATATCTTCATGACAGGGGACCCAGTAGGATCGTTCTCGAACTTTATTCAGAGTTTTGGTTGCTCCAAGTTGTGCTCTGGATTTTCCGTCATGTGTTCTTGTAATATACCTTGGATTGCTTTTATGGTTTTTATGGGAACAACTAATTGTGTTTCAGTGGTCTTTCCATCATTACTTTCCCAAACTTATTTCAACAGTCCATCTTCAACGACCAATGAATCCCATTGAGCTTACAACATCTTGAAGGCTAGGTTTTTGTCAGTTATTCCTCTTCGTTCTTGTCTAACTTCGGCTTTTTCTTTTTTGTGTAAAATTGGCCCAATGGCAGGAACTTCTAGTAATCTACTCGCTATTCCTCTGTTGACCACTCGTGGTCTGTCTTAATCGTAAATCTTTTGATTTCTCTGTGTACATATTCCTCTAATTGATCTACCAGAATTGGACTTGAATATAAGTGTTCTAACATTTTTTTCTTCTGTTAATTTATGCAGTGTCGCTGCAATTTTGGTGAAATTCTCCACCGTCGGTAATGTAAGCATAATCCTAAGAAAGTTCGATGTTTGTCTATAGATGATGGCTAATTCCTTATGGCTTCAATCTTTCTGCCATCTGCCTGAATTCCTTCCGTAGAAACAATATGCCCAAAGAATTCAAATTTCTTTTGAAACAGGCAACATCTTTTTGTGTTTAGTTTTTCAGATGATCCTTTTTGGTACCGTCGTTTTTTAACGCCTTACGATGGCTGTTTCATCTCTTTAAAGTTTTCTTCCATAGTGAAAAAAAAAAGATTTCATATGCAAAAAAGAAATAAATAAAACAATTTTGACGTTTTTCGCCGTTTTTTTGAAATATTGTAACGGTTTAAACAATAAATTTGTATGACGTCTAGATGTCTAAGTCGACTTACCATGACTTCCCATGCTGGTCTCTGGGGATGCAGTTTTTCTTAGACACGGTACCGAAATTAAAATGCACGACTTGATTCACAGGTGCTATGACAATATTTTAGACCGATTCGTGGCCCGTTGAAGTAAGTGACAAAGACCAACTAGTTTGACTCGCGTCCAGAATCACGCGAAATGAATGCTTTTTACATTTTTGTTTAACCTAATCAAAACTATGAACTATTTTAAAGATAAATATCCACAATAACTAAACCAAAAAAAAAATCGTAAACGGAACATTCCGCCCATCAAAATATACCTTTTTTTACTTAACTAGTAACTAAAAATTTGGCAAAGGGCACAGTTTAACAACTGGCCTTTATATTAAGCCCTGCCAAGTTTTTACAGTGCAAACTCTACATATTCCATCCTTGCCTTTATGAAGTTCGACGATGCGACCTAGGTGTCAGTGTAAAGGTGGAGAAATGTAATTTTTAATTAAAAATAAAATACCTAGCTCTACTGAAGGAGATGGTTTATTCCACTTGGATCTTTGTTGTAAACTATGCAAATACTCAAGTCGCCACCTTTTCAAGAAGCTCTGAGACATCCTTTGTATTAACTGCCATCTACTTAATCTGTTTAATTGTAAATCAGACAAGTCAGATGAAGGTACTGTCGTTAAGGGCTCTAAGGTTAAGAAGTGCCCCGGAGTCAAGGCACTAAGATCTGAAGGGTCAGAGCTCATACTACAAAGGGGCATAGAGTTCAAAATAGATTAAAATTCTTCGTAGCTTAATACTTGTATCCCGGCAACACGAAGAAAGTGTGTTTTGACGGATTTAACACCTGCCTCCCAAAGCCCCCCAAAATGAGGTGAAGATGAAGGGTTAAAAGACCATGAAATATGTTCATGCTCCACAGCAAATTGCATATATTTTAAAAGTTCTCGATTAGCTGCAATAAAGTTTGAACCACAGTCACTAAACAATTTAGAGCATCTACCGCGACGAGCTACAAATCCACGAAGGGCAGCCAGAAACGATTCAGTAGATAAATCAGATGTCAATTCAAGTTGAATTGCCTTGGTGGCAAAACAAACAAAGAGACAAAGATAAGCCTTTTGAGATTTTGATCCTCGTCTTTTTGATAATGTAATATAAAATGGTCCTGCCATGTCAACACCAGCACAACTAAATGCCTTTACCTGTTATATGCGAGATACAGGAAGGTCTCCCATTAGAGGTTGAAAAGATTTAGGCTTAACCTTAAGACAATGAAAACATTTAGACAAAACACTTCGAATAGCGCGCTTACCAGATAATATCCAAAATACTAATTAGAAACTGAAGTGATTGTACACCTGGATGTAGGTGCTGTTTATGAAAATCTTCAATAATAAGGTCTGTAAGTCTATGTTTTCTTGGTAAAAGAATGGGGAATTTTTTATCATAGTTCAGATCTGAATTTAAGAGCCTACCGCCCACCCTAAGCATACCGTGTCATACGTGTCAATGAAGGGCGAAAGTTTTCTAAAGGGTTTAGCAAGAATTCTATTATTTCTAAGACTATCAAATTCGTGGGAAAAGACTAACAACTGAACTTGCTTAACTAGAAACAACAAAGCCTTATAAAGCTCGGATTGATCAAGCGAATTTTTTAGTTCACTAGTAGGGTTGCGACAATTATTTACAAATCGTAGACAGTGCGTGATAATGGGTTTTATTTTTGGAAGCAAAGATTATTTTTCAATAAGGTAATTTGGAAATTCGATTTGTACATCAACCACAAAGGATACTCTTCTTTTTTCTCCCAAAACTCTATATCAGTGGAATGACTCGGCCAGTGAATATTATCAAGCAAGAGCCAATACTAATTAGAAACTGAAGTGATTGTACACCTGGATGTAGGTGCTGTTTATGAAAATCTTCAATAATAAGGTCTGTAAGTCTATGTTTTCTTGGTAAAAGAATGGTTCAGATCTGAATTTAAGAGCCTACCGCCCACCCTAAGCATACCGTGTCATACGTGTCAATGAAGGGCGAAAGTTTTCTAAAGGGTTTAGCAAGAATTCTATTATTTCTAAGACTATCAAATTCGTGGGAAAAGACTAACAACTGAACTTGCTTAACTAGAAACAACAAAGCCTTATAAAGCTCGGATTGATCAAGAGAATTTTTTAGTTCACTAGTAGGGTTGCGACAATTATTTACAAATCGTAGACAGTGCGTGATAATGGGTTTTATTTTTGGAAGCAAAGATTATTTTTCAATAAGGTAATTTGGAAATTCGATTTATACATCAACCACAAAGGATACTCTTCTTTTTTCTCCCAAAACTCTATATCAGTGGAATGACTCGGCCAGTGAATATTATCAAGCAAGAGCCAAGGAGGGCCGGACCACCACAAACGATGATTAACTAATTGTGAAGGCATTAATCGGGATGCACAATCAGCTGGATTATCAGGAGAAGCTACATGATGCCATATTGTAGAAAGGTGATTTAATCCAATGAACAGTTACCATAGAATCTGACCAAGCAAATAGTTTGTGTGGTGTATCATTAAGTAGTTTAGATACTTAACATAAAAGATCCGGCTCGAAGGACCAAAAAATGTTTAAACAACAAATTTGTACGACGTCTAGATGTCTACTTACAATGACTTCCCATGTTGTCCAAAATACACAACTTGATTCACAGGTGCTATGCTTCGATCGATCGATACTGTTCTTTCCGACAATATTTTAGACCGATTCGTGGCCCGTTGAAGTAAGTGACAAAAACCAACTAGTTTGACTCGCGTCCAGAATCACGCGAAATGAACATTTCATGCCTTTTATATTTTTGTTTAACCTAATCAAAACTATTAACTATTTGAGAGACAAATACCCACAATAACTAAACTAAAAAAAAAATGCGTAAACGAAACAGTCACCATTTTTTTTAATGTATGTAATGGAGACAAAAAAGGTATCTCCTCTAATGACTTCTAGAATTTTTTTAATGTCAAAACAATAATTTCGACTATTTCTATTTTAAATCTGAATGAAATCAGTTTGCGTGTTTTCAAAAGGTTGCGAATCAGGCTTGCTTTTTTGTATTTTTTTTGTCAATCTAAATAATTTTTTTTTAATTAACAATAAAGAAATATTAGGCCTGGTAGATAGAAAATAAGCCTAGCAAAATTTATTTCTGTCTACAACCATTTGACATGGAACAACATTATTTCTATACGATACTATTGAGACCAAACTTTTTGTAACAAAAAAGCCATTGTTATTTTACGACTGCGCCCCTGTGATCCGTATCAATATATTTTATCTTATCTAATTAATTTAGCTTTTTATGAACAAAATACTTAAGTTATTGGGAAAACATTAATTAATCAACACTTAAGAAAAAAAAATAGTTTTATAAACTGGTATTGGACCGAAAGTGTAAAAGAGATAATCTTAATTGATTAGTTATTGTTTTCTACTGACGTTGACACCTTAATATTTAAAACTGTTTTTAGCTACGGTAATATTAAGATATCTTGTTTTCTTTAGTTTCCTATTTAGAAATATATTTCGTGAGGTAAAAAATCTAAAGAAAAATCGTAATTAAGGAAAAAAATATTGTATTTGTAATAAGTTCTAAAAATTAAAATATCACACATTGAAGTACAGAGAACTAAGTCTTTTAATTCGTTAAAAAATGTAGTTTTAGTTTAAAAAAATAGACCGTCTTTATTTCTGCTATTATTAAAATCAAGACGCCAAAAAGAAACCTTTTTTACTTTCCTTATAACAGGAAAGTATTCTAACGAAAAGTAACAATTTAGTAAAGAAGGTATGAATCAAAGATATTTGATAGTGACATAAAAGAAGCTGATCGTCTTTTATGTAGCGAAGATACTCTAGCATCGAATATATTTTTAAAATTAAAAGAAAAACATTCTAAACACCCATCAAAAGAATTTTTTCCCGATATTCCGGAAAAAAATTAATTCAATCAGCTGGCTAGGCAGACCTAGCTCTGCCTATTTCGCTAGATGGCGCGAGGAGCTTCCAGTAGAATTATAAGAATATGAGGCGGATTCACTACATCGTCCAGATATGCTATTGAAGACATACATATTGGTTTTATAGGAAAAATACGCAGTAAAGCAATACAAAAAATATTAGACTTGATTTACTACAAATCAGAACATTTAAAAGATTTGCGTTAAAATTCTTACAATGAAATACTTTAAGAGGTATATCTAACTCTCTTTATTGCATCAAAAAAGAAGGATTTATTCGTCCAATTGCAGGAGGTTGAACTCTATGAAGATATGTACAAAAAGGTCTGTCCAAATATCCAAAATATAAAATTATAGCAGAGTGCTTTCAACTAACTAGTCATCATCAATGCTACGTACAGATAACTACATCAAGTAATAAAACCTTTCAAATATAAACATGGTGAACATGGTACATGGTACTAAATCAATGTAATAAAGACTTTTTACGTATAACAAGGTCAAAACAAAAGTTGAGGAATACCAAATTACATTTAAAAAATTTTTATTGCTTAAAAAGCAGCCACATTTAATGTAGGCGTGACGAAACAGAGAAATGGGAGAATCTCTTTAACAGAAAGCAAAAAGAAAATTAAACAAACTACAATTGTAAAAAAACTTATGAGAATATTGAAATCCTTTTTATAATAGACAAATTATTAAAATTTGACAAGTTATCTTAATGAGTATAATCAGAATAGAAATTAAAATATAGAATAAATTGTAAACTGGTGAGAACAGAAAACCAACCAATAAGAATTGCTTACAAAACTGACTGGAAACCCAGGTGTGACGTGATAGTGAGAGAAAGACGCTTATCAAAGACAAGCCGCCGAAGGCTGACTTGGCAACCAAGGTTGAAGAGGCCTGTTAAGTAATAATAAGTAAATACATTGGAAATATAGATTGAAAAGGTGCAAAAGCCTGTGTAATCTTAATAAAATACACAAATTGTGAGACGCAAAATAAATGTTTGGATGTGATTCCAAATTAAGGCTAATAGATGTCTTTTATTATTTAAACAAAAAGAGACACTAATAACAAAACAAGCAACAAAGACTGTTACAATTTATTGTATGCCTATATAAATTAACACAGGTCAAGAACATATTTTTGAAGAATGTTGGTTAGTAAACTGTGACCAAAAGGCTTGAAAATTACTGACAAAAAATGAGGTGATGTGTGAAGTTAACCATTCAAGGACAACCTGTGGTCAATAACTATAATTAATCAGTCAGGTCAATAACTACTATTAATTAAATAAAGGGTTCAGTAATCTTTTTAAAAAAGTGACGAATTTTTAACAAAATATTTTTGGTAGTGATGTTAAATTAACACATAAGAATGGTAATAAATATTTTAATTTGCTGTTAAACAAAAGATTGATATTAATTAAGGGTTCAACAATCTTTGTAAAAACTGACTAATTATTAACAAAACATTTTTGACTTTTGATAGTAATGATAAATTAATATATAAGAATGGTAATAAATATTTTAATTAGCTGTTACACAAAAGATTGATATTACCAATAAGTGTTTTGAAAAATAAATTTTTAAAATGTAATTTGGTGTTCATTAAATTTTCTTTTGTTACATATAAAAAGTTAAAGCAGATTTAGTACCATGTATCTTTCTGCCTGTTTACCTGTTCACTAATGAGTAAGTATATCGTTTAATTCAACTTTTTTCGTTTCTTTTCGGATTTCTGGCCTTGTCCGCAATCTTTATAATGGAAGGGTTTTATTACTCGATCTACTTATTTGTAGGTAGCATTGATGATGACTAGTTAGTGGATAGCGCACTGCTATACTTTTGGGTTTGGATATTATACACGTTATAAAGAGAGACCTTTTTGTTTTATTACGTTGATATTTATTTGCGTTCTACTCAACTTAATAATTGTAGACCAAATGTGGTGTCCGAGCAGCATCTAACGTTCATCGTTATACAGAGTGTTTCTTAATATCATATACATACCAACGGAGGTTAATCCATGGCTTAGTCTCTATATCCTAATGCACTTTGAGAAGATTTGTAGCCATAATACGTTGATATTTATTAGCGTTCTGCCCAACTTATAATTGTGGATCAAAATGTAGCGTCCGAGCAGAATCTAACATAGCTCCTTGTTATACAGGGTGTTTCTTAATGTCAAATACTGAAAAAGGCTTGGTTTATTCTATGATTAAAAGCTCCTATAAATGTATGTCCTAAATTTCTTGGTTTCAAGATATAGGGTATCAAAATTTTAGATTTTTTTTAGGTTTTCTTTGTGCGTACCTCCTACATTTTTAAAGATGTTTTATACAAATTTGGCACTCGATAAATCGTAACTAATCACAGGGCCGCATGCATGAAGAGGTGAAGAGACCATCAATATCAAACAACAAATAGAATCATCAAATGCCAACCATATACATATACAAAAAAAATCGTTTGAGTCTAATCAAATAATACGTTTTTTATGGTAAGAATTCACCATCAGTAGATAAAGTTTTTTAACTTTTTGACATTGAACACACAGACACAATGAGGATTCATGAACAAACAAATTGTAAAAGAATTATCGCTCAGGCAAATTAAAATAGGTTAGTGTCAACAAAATATTTAAGTACCATAAAATATCAAGTCCCTACTGTATAAGCACTTAAATACTTCTAGGATTTTGTGTTGAACAAGGCAATTTTTCAAGTTCAAAATATTGCAATAAAGAGTACACAGAGTACTTAGGAACTGTTTTCTGTCAAAAGATGTAAACTGATGGCAAAAGGAGAAGTATATTAGTCATAAGTACGTAATGTAAGACGGTATTCTTTTAGTAAGATGGTTTTTTTCCCTTTGTCTTACGTCTTCGCTAGGGGTGGACATATATCACATTACCTTTTTTCAAAAAATCGATTAATCAATATATCAGTTATTCGTATCGGTTTTTTATTATTCGGTTATATGATTATTCATATGAGTAATCGATTCTTCGATTATTCGATATTTTCTGAGACATTTAGGGTTTTAATGTTCCCAGAACGTCAAATGGCTATTTTATAAGTTGCCCTGATTAACCCCGTTAAGGAACAATTGCTGGCGATTGCCTTCTTGAATTTTAAGACTTGACAATATAGCAGCATGTTTTATTTACAGATAATCTACTGACAGGTAGAGGGTGTCCGGATTTGGTTGCAAAAGCAGGGTATCTCGCTTATTTTTACAGATAGAACCTTGCGGTTTTCACGAACTTGAGCTAATTTTTTGTGAAACTCATGAAGCCGTAAACAAAATTTTCATAGCCTTCTTCGTTTACGAGATACAGGGCGAAATAGAAAATTTTGCATTTTGGGACCCCTCTCGTATCTCCGTTATCCTTTAACTTAACGCAAAGGGAAAAATTGCTGCTTATGCAGTTTTTTACGCTGGATCGAGTGGCGTAGTAATATTTTTTATTTGAGTTGTTATTTTTTTAGATATGACTCAAAGTTGTGTTTTTTTAAATGGGACACCCTGTATATTTGTCCAGAAATTGATTTGTCCTTTTAAAAGCTTCTCAAAAATATATAATAGTATGGGTCTATTTTAATAAACAACAAAAATCCTAATTTTTATAATTATCATCCCAAATTTTGCAGTAGGCCATGCAAAACAATGCTGCTTTTTATTTAAAATCGTTAACAATATCTACATCTTAACAATAAATTAAATAAATATGTAATTAAATCTATTTATCAAAATATGTATTGATAATTTCGCACCAAAAAAATATCACCTACCTAGATTTATGTAACACAAGAACAAAACAGTAATAAATTATTATGTAACAAGCCTTTCAGCAAAAATCAACTGTCGTATAAGAACTACAGTAACCAAGGAAATCAAAAGAACTGTTCAAACGGATTTCCATTATGTTCTATGCATGCTTCGCACAATTTTCGTATTTGTTTTAGGGAATTAAGCAAAATAACGGGATGATTTTGTAAATAGCGAACATTTTCTTATTGCATTTCCTAAATCTTGGACATTGTCATAGTGGTCTTTGTAAATTCTATTTTCCATATATCCCCATAGAAACAAATCTAAAATCGACAAATCTGGGGACCTAGGGGGCCATCTTATAGGTCCATTTGTTCCGATCCATTGATTGGTAAAATTATCGTCCAGAAATAATCTCGTCATTCCAGAATTGTGTGCAGGAGCAACGTCCTGTTGAAAATAAATTTCGTTAATTTGCGCTAGAGGAACATCGTCAATAGCGATTGGCTGTTAGATTTCCCTCAAATATATAAAATGTTATATGCGTTCCTAATATGAAGCAGGACACATTTAGACCAAACCTGCCCTGCTGTCTTCTGGGAAATATTTGGTGTTGATTTTCCTGAGACCAGAATCTACTATTGTGCCTATTGAGTATACCAAAATTACTGAAATGTGCTTCGTTTGATCATATAACCTTCCTTTCAAAATCTCTAACCATATCGCATCTTTCTCGAAACCAATTGCAGAAGACTACCCGACGCTCTGCATCCCCTGGCTGTAAGTGCTGCACGAGCCTAAATTTGTATGGGTGGTATTTGTGCTTTTTTAGAATTTCTTTAACTCTAGTTTTTGGAATCTCTATGCTCTTTTCACTGGCCCTACCCCCCTTTGTAGGGTAAGCTTATGCCTTAGTCAAAACCGTAATTTCCTCAGCCTCCCGATTTTCTTAATTATATGTTTTCGTACGAGGTTTGATAAATGATCCGTGATTAAGTAAATTCTTTTTTATCCGATAAAAAGTGGATATATTAGGTTGCCTCCTTTCTGGATATCTAAATAAAAATTAAGCTATAGTATTTCAACATGACTAAAATTTAACTATTTACCTGTTAAAATACATCTCAGAAGCCGCTTCAACATTTTCATTACTTAATATAAAACAAGCTAACATATCGTATTTTTCATAATGTTCGAAAGTTTGGTTTTCTTCCATAATAATACAAATATATTTTTACACAATAAATAAATACAAAAAACTAGCGCTATATTTTATATATGCGTACAAAATTGGGAAATGTCATTTGCTTCCAAGAAAACAAAAGAAAACGGCATCGTTTTGCATGGCCTACTGCAAAATTTGGGATGATAATTATAAAAATTAGGATTTTTGTTGTTGTTTCTTAAAATAGACCCATACTATTATATATTGTTGAGAAGCTTTTAAAAGGACAAATCAATTTCTGTACAAATATACAGAATGTCCCATTTAAAAAAACACAACTTTGGGTCATATCTAAAAAATAACAACTCAAATGAAAAATATGACTACGCCACTGGATCCAGCGTAAAAAACTGCATAAGCAGCAATTTTTCCCTTTGCGTTAAGTTAAAGGATAGCCGAGATACGAGGAGGGTACCAAAATGCAAAATTTTCTATTTCGCCCTGCATCTCGTAAACGAAAAAGGCTATGAAAATTTTGTTTACGCCTTTATGAGTTTCACAAAAAATTTCGTAAAAACCGCAAGGGTCTATCTTTAAAAATAAGCGAGATACCCTGCTTTTGCAACCAAATCCGGACACCCTGTACACCGTGTTCCACATAAAAGTACCCACTATACTATCTGGAAATCCGTAATAGATACGGAAAAAAGTTTCATACAAAAGTTTCTTTAAATTTGAGGTTCTTTTAAAATATAATGTTTCTATGTATACAGGGAGTCCCAATTTTGCTGGGATGACATCAACTATAAAATTTTAAATGGGACACCCTGCATTTGTATCCACTATTTGATTGCTTGTCAAAAATAAACATAAGTTACCAATTTAAACTATAGTCAATTTCTGCGTAGTTTCCGAGTTAATTAAGGTTATGTGTGATTTTTTGAAAACTGGAGCTATTTCTCAAATCACCATAAAAAATAGCAAAAATCTGAAATTGGGCGTTTGGGTGGTAATTTTCAGGTTATAAAGCATCAATGAATATACGGAATACAAAATTTTTGTCCAAACCTATAAAGGGTGGACATACTACGAAATAAATCTTGCACCGTTTTAAAGTGAAAAAAGTTTTTAAATAGAACACCTATTGTGTTTTTCATTCATTGGACTTTGCTTCAAATGTTTAACTGTTTAAGCATGGAAAATAGAAGAATAAAAAAATGCATTGTTTTTCTTTTCAAAATTATTAGGAATCAGGTAGATTGTCCAGAGATTTTATCAGAAATTAAATTTTCTTTTAATGCAGGAAGCACTAGCTCAAGAAACACATTTTACTTAGACTTTCCCCGTATTAATAAATTCAAGGCCTCACCTATATACAGAATGTGTTCACTGTTTAATAAACATTTCGCTAAAGCAGTTCTAGAACAAAATGACAGATAAACTTTTTCGATCTCAACCTGTAACTTAGGATTGTTGTATATGTATTTTTAGGACTATAACCATTGTTGTTAGTATGTAAAGTTATATAGTGTATTTAATATATTTATTGAGTTAGCTTTAAGTCCCAGTTTCTGTAATTGGCATTTTTCTTGCTGTTGATTCTGTGAAATAAATAAATAAATAAATATATATATATATATATATATATATATATATATATATATATATATATATATATATATATATATATATATATATATATATATATATATATATATATATATATATATATATATATATATATATATATATATGTTCTATATCTATATTCAATGGTTTACAATAAAAATCGCAATTTAACTGCAAACTCAAAAAAAAAACTATAGGAGACCTTGGAATGGATAATATAACTATTTGTTATAAATTTGACAGTTTTTCAATGTATTTGTGTTTTTAGTAGTTGTTGGCTTATTGAAATCATTTAAATTTTAAATAATTAGACTTTAAAAACGTTTCCTTGTATCGCTGGTAACTTGTTCTATTTCAAAAAATGGTTCAATATTCTAGTCAAATATTTGTATAACTGTTAGAGTGAAAATAATAAAAGTTCAGCACTTGCATTAAGAATATTTCCCCTGGCAAGGGTACCAAACAAAAAAAATTTTGACATTTGCCGTGATTTATTAGCTCATGGAGTTTTAAAATATAGAAAAACGGAAAAAGCGCGTTCAAATGGAGGTTTTATTATATTTCATTGAATATCCTATCAACTCTTTAAGATATGCACAATGGGATTTAAATTTTTTGAAAGAAAACGAAATATCCCCATTAAATTTCTTCCAATTCAATTTTTAAGTAAAGCTGATTACAGACCAGACTGGATTTTTGTACGCAAATGACGGACCTGCATTTTGAGAGAGGGATTTTAAATAAAATCCCTTGAGGATGAGGATTTCCCACGCCGGCAATGCATAACAAAAAAAATATTCACTACTATTCGAAGAGAAATAAACATTTGGTAAAGCAAATTAAAAGGCAAGGGCATCAAAGTGTTAAAGTGGTGTGGTGTGGTATTATAAACGATCGCATAATAGGACAAACATTTTTAAACTTTTTAAGAAGTCAAATTATGGAAAAACTCAATGATCTTCCGGAACTCATTCATGTAAAGTTGGTATAACAACAAGATACTGCTTCGTACCACTGTTTGCTGCAATTTAAGTATATATAGTAACGCTGAGATTCCATGGCCGCCACGGAGTACCGATTTGACACCGTCAAATTATTTTTTATGGAGATAGAGTGTATAAAAATCGAAACAATTATTCTGTAGATGAATTAAAACAAAGAATTCGTGAAGAAATTATTAGTCCTAATAATAGCGACCCCGTCCGAAACACTGTGGCAAACATTCAAGTGCGATATACACTGTGTATAGAAGAAAACGGACAGTATGACGAAAATCAATTATATAGTCATTTGTTTTACATTTTTCCTGTTTTTCTATTTCCATGTAATCTGTTGTTATATGTTGTTTATGTTGATAGCTATGTTACTCAAGAAGTTTATTTTTAATATTAATTTTCAATAATGGTCTTAAATTTAAAATTTAGCAATAAATAAATATAGAGTAAAATTAGGACTATAGTTGCGCGAAGAGAAATGGTCTATTATAATTTTTTTTTGAATATGCAGCATAATACGGAAGCGTATAACGGCCACAATTTTTTTTATTTTTAAATTCTGACTTTGAAGTCGGAACTTAACAAAATTTTGACTTTGAAGTCGGAATTTAACAAAATTCTGAGTTTAAAGTCAGAATTTAACAAAATTCTGAGTTTAAAGTCAGAATCTAACAAAATTCTGAGTTTAAAGTCGAAATTTAACTAAATTCTTAGTTTAAAATCAGAAATTAACTAAAATCTGAGTTTAAAGTCGGAATTTAACTAGATTCTGAGTTTAAAGTCAGAATTTAACAAAATTCTGAGTTTAAAGTCGAAATTTAACTAAATTCTCAGTTTAAAGTCAGAAATTAACTAAATTCTGAGTTTAAAGTAAGAATTTAACTAAATTCTGAGTTTAAAGTCAGAATTTAACTAAATTCTGAATTTAAAGTCAGAATTTAACGAATTGCATTTTTGACGTCTCCTGCCAAACTTGAAATTGGTGTCAGGAGATAGATAATTAAATATTAAGACAGATAGGTGAAATCCATTTCGTTGCAAGTAAACTCGTTTGAGATTTACCGAGCTTCAAAGGGTTAAAATTGTCATTGTTCAAGCACCATTTTCTCGAAAACAGTTAAATTTAGGCATGCGAAAAGTAACTCAATAAGTGCTTGGATTTTTTAGAAAAATATAAAAATTTAATAAAATATAGGGCATTTCCGCAACACCGCGCAATTTAAAATATTTTATAACGAGAGTATATTATGTTCATCTATGGCCAAAGCCAAATTCTCAAAACATCCTATTCGTTGGTTCTCCAGATATTTCTAATAGGACACTCAACTTGAATCACCCTGAAACAGAGGGGGAGATCTGTCAGTATGTTTCGCGAGACACCCTTAAATCGTTGAAACATAAATGAACCGTTTCTTAAGACTTATTTATCGCGTTATAATACCTTTTTTATTTTGTGAACCTTTTAATGTATATGTTTTCTTGTATTCATTTTGGCTTTTTTTCAGCAATAGAAATAAATAAAAATATATAAAATGAACTAATTAAACATATGTTTAATTTGTCAGGGACTTATTTAACACTCAAAAACACTGAAACTTTCATTTTGTACCCTCCCCCCCTTTTATCAATTTTTAACTATCTGTAGTTTGATGGAACAATTCATAGCGCATTTGCCATTATTCAAGTCTGTTATACATTCGTACGGACTAAATTCTGACTTTAAACTCAGAATTTTATTAAATTCTGACTTTAAACACAGAATTTAGTTAAATTCCGACTTTAAACTCAGAATTTTTTTAAATTCTGACTTTGAACTCAGAATTTTGTTAAATTCTGACTTTAAACTCAGAATTTAGTTAAATTCCGACTTTAAACTCAGAATTTTATTAAATTCCGACTTTAAACTCAGAATTGAAAAATAAAAAAATTTGTGGCCCTTCTACGCTTCCATAGAATTTAGGTATAGAACATATAAATATGAAAAAGTGGGTATTTTTATGATCATTTGCCTAAGTAAAAAACACAGTTGGCGTTCTAATTAAAAAAATCGACTTTTTTCACCCTAAAATGGTGCAAGATTAATTTCGTGGTATGTCACCCTATGTAGGTGTTGACAAAAAGTTTGTATTCCGTATATACATTGATGCTTTATAAACTGGAAATTACCATCCAAACGTCCAATTTGAGATTTTTGCTATTTTTTATAGTGATTTGAAAAATAGCTCCAGTTTTCAAAAAATTACACATACTTAACCTTAATTATCTCCGAAACTAGGCAGAAATCGACTATAGTATCGATCAGTAACTTATGTATATTTTTGACAAAGAATCAAATAGTGGACAAAAATACAGGCTGTCCCATTTAAAATTGTATAGATGATATTGTCCCAGTAAAATTGAGACGCCCTGTATACATGAAAACATTATATTTTAAAAGAACTTTAAATTTAAATTTTTCGTATCTATACAGATTTCCAGATAGTATAGTGGTTAACAGAGTGTACGTACTCTCTATATATTCCATCATATTCCTTGATAAAATTATACGTCTTCACGATGTATGCAGATATCTGCTCTGCCGTGATATAACTTTCAATTTAATACGTTTATTAAAAAATATATAAAATAAGGTGTGAAATAAATACTATATTTTTAAAAAAAAAATGAGAATACTTACATCTGCATTATAAGGATAACCGAGATTTTTTCATCTTCTATCCGAAATGAAGTCAGAAAGAAAACATATGCAGATAATTTTGTTGACGTTTACCACACTGATGGTAATTAAAAAATCATTGCGGTTTGCAATAACGAGTAACCTTCCTTGGTTAAAGCAAAAACTCAGTGGATTGATAACCCAACAATAGTTTAAATACAAGGTAAAAATCATTAAATTATGCGCCGGCTTTTTGCTACAGGTTGTGCATAAGATTGCATTTTGATGTTACTAATTACTATTTACGGGGTAGGCAAAAGATAAATAATTAGATAAAATGTAGCCAAAAAAAAAACAAAAAGCGATAAGGCTTTTAGTTGCTGACTCTCATTAATAATACACTATCTATTAATTAAAAAATGTAAGTCAATTTCAGTCACTCGTAATTTTCTTATTTATATTTTTTTTTTTTTGGTTGAAAAGCAATTTATTCTAGAATTAGACAGGATAACTAATATAACTACATATTTTTCATAGCGAAATAATTTTGCGTCATGTATTAATAGGTCATATTTTTAATTTCTGAATAGGGCCCAAGTTGAGGCTATCACAGACGAAGTTGCATAATGCATGGAATAAGGATGTGTGGTGTGTCCTTAACAACGCACCGTACTTTGCACAGTTGTTTATTAACTTGGTTACCTCTTTAATATAAAAATTGGTAAAATCCCTTTACCCGGAACTTCCTTCGTTATGATTCTTTCTTTTTATTAGGAATAGTAAAGTGTGACCAATTGTTAGGCGCCATTTTGTTTCATCATATTACTTCCTACCATTATTTTAGCAGTTTCTTTCTACATATGCCACTTGGGCATAATTTAAAATAAATTGAATAAGTAGTGTTTACATTCACACACACATATTACCACATTTAATTTTTTTACAAAATTTAAAGTTAAAATTGGATAAGACTTTTTTACGATGATTTTTTAAAATTTTATTTGGCCGCCGCACAGTGGATCGAGGTATAAGAAAATCTGGACATTCGTTTTAAAATTCAATAACCTTTTTTGTTTTAAACTTTGATTGTTTCTTTTGGATTAGTAAAAAGGAAAAAGTCACGTTAAGATAAAATATTAGATTTTAATATAAATATAATACCAAGTTCTATTCACACGTGTAATAAAATGTTTAAATATTTTTATACAGGGTGATATAAAAATTAGTACTAAGTAGTAAAATATAAACAGTATATATTTGAAGAACAAATAAGCAAATCAAATTCATATTTTAAGCAATAATAAAGCTTTTAGAGGCGATTTTACTGATTTATAAAAACTAAAGATTCCAGGTTCTCACTAACAAATATTTACTTTTTGTTTTTTTTTGTTAAAACCAGCATTCTGTAAACAACATTTTTTAAATTACGTCTTTGTTTATTTATGGTTGTAACAACCACTTTTTACTAAAAACTACAACGAACCAAAAATTCAGCTGATTGATTATCAGTGAATGCTGTTAAGTTAGCCACGAAATCACAAAATTTGAATTTAATTGTATATTATACTATACAACAGGCGAACAAAAAGGAATATCTTGAAAATATTATTATCAAGTATTTTGAAGATATAAATTTCTAGAACGTTTAAATAAGAATTAATAACAAAACTATAATCTAGTATTTTTTTACAAACAAGAAACCAAATAACTTCATTTAACTTAAAATTTAAATTGAAAGCAAGGAAAGAACCTCTTCAGCCATTATGGTATCTTTTTTATTGTAACATTTCAGTCTTAAGGTAGAAATAAGGGGATCTGATAAGAGTAATAAATTGTGCAAAATGTCTTCGTTTGTGAATTTTCTGTTACATTTTCTTGAACGAAACTCTTTATAATGGCGAAAGTGTTTATTCCTTGCTTCTGCAGCTTCTTCAGAAAGAATTCCTACAGGAAATATAACACTTTTTATAATCTCGACTCCATGCGTGAGAATTTTGTGTATGGATGCCGGCATGTAATACCATCCATATAAATTTATAAATAATTTTGCTGTTTCTTTGGCAAACTGATAAAATTTTTGTGCGTTAATATTTTCTCCAGACGCCAAAACTCGCAGTATAACATAAAATCTTTTTATTAATGTTTCATCGATGCCAGTAATTTAAGATGACTTTCTATAATTTTCAAAAAATCTTCTCGCTGTGTTCCCGTCATTGGACGTACCCAGTCCTTGTTTTACAAAATCCACATGTAGGCCAATTTCTTCCTTAAATCTAAAACAGAATTCTTCAGAAATCGTTCAGAAATATTGGCATTTTTGACACCTTTTTTTAAAGAAAAAGTCATTATATCCTTGCATTTAGTTGATGCTAGGTAACGACAAATAACTGTAAGGAAATATAATTTCCTGACAGTCATTTCCTTACAGTTGACCAAAAATTTAAAATTTATACACAATAAATATTATATTGTTTTTTAAACAGTTTTCGATTTTCGGAAATATAGCATGTATACCTCATAGGAAAAATCACATTCCCGGACTGCGTTTTGCCAGTCTACTAGATATACAATAAACTATTATTGTATTAGAATTTAGAAAAATAATTATTAATAAATAAAGTTTATATAACGAGCAGAAAGCAATACTATACCTTTTTTGTATTTGGTTTTTCCTATATTCCTTTTGTTGTTTCTCTTGCGAACTTCTCGCGGACCATTTTTTAAAATCTGGTATATAGGATACATGGAGCATACATTCCAAAGCTCTGATCCAGGAGTAAAGAGTAGAGATTCCTAAAGAATATTGATTCTCATTTGGAATTTTCTTGTTTACGATCTACAAAATGTCAAAGTAATAACTTTAATATAATATATTGAATAAATGCCTAGCATAGATACCGTTTAAAAAATTTTCGAAAATTACCTCCATGTTGTTCATTTCAGTAGGTTTTGCTCCGAAAATATAGCAGACCATGGTTCCTCCTGCTAAACAGAAATAAATTTTACCATCAATCATAGTTAAACAAATTTCGTGTGTTATAGATAATCCACCAGGAAAAGTCGTTTTAGTAAGCAATTCTTTTTCGTCATTAAGGGACTGAAAACACTGTAGAATGATTTCCTTTGATTCTTTGACGAACTGAAAACTAATTGGTCTGCAATAAAACGTAGACGAAGACTTTGGATTTTGCCAAATAATCTTGGGAAAGTCGTTTGAATGAACTAATCTTAAAGGTACGTAAGCTGACATAAAAATGCTAGAATCATCCGAATGCACTGTTTCAAAAGTTTGCTTATATACACTTTGCCCTGATGCACCGTCAAAGCCAAATTTTCCAAAAATTGTTAGCTCGCTAACAGCCTCAATTTTATTCTTACAATCTTTTATATCTAAAATTCTTTTGGTATTGTCTAGTAAAGATTGCAAAGTTATTTATGTGTTACATATACTTATTTAATTTTGTGGAGGGTAACACTCTTGTTTGGCTTGCTGGATCTGATAGTAGGACATATAGATATTACAATGTTCATCTTGTGCTGATTTCCTCAAATTTATGTACTGCTGCTTTGACAAACCTAATGACACAAATAGAGCCAGAGCCTTGTCATTTGAATACGAATGAGAGTGATATTGATCAATATTTTGGCAAAAATTCTGAAATTGTTTGGAATTTCCGTGTAAAAAATTCAAAATTTTATTAATGCCTTGATTCTCCGGCCCTAAAAATTATTAACTATGTTTCCTGTACAAAACCATAGCTTGCTGAGAATAGCAAATTGACAACCGTAAATGTTTTTGAGGGGTATTTATTAAATGCGTTTAAATTTATACCAAGCCTAACAGGATAGTTACAGGTTTAAGATGACATATGTAAAAATTGTGTTAATATTAATAGATATGATAGTGACATAAGCAGAACCTAACTGGTGAATTAAGAGTTTTAACTTCGAAGGCAACTTGCAACTCTTAAACCTTTTTAGTGAACACGGGAATTATTTTTTTTATTTTCGACCTGTACCGTATGGTAAATATCCGATTATTTCGAACGGTCCCAAGTAGTCGCAGCTAATTCTTGTGGATACCATCTAAGCGATGTTTAACCTTATTACAGCACATACTCTTAGCCTGGCCATTTTTGTCCATTTTTTTGTAAGTCAAAAAGACCTTAAAAAGTAGAAAAAAAAATCATTTATAAAAAAATTAAGTTCCTCAAAATTTGGAAACAACTAAAAATAGATTTATACAGTTTTTGATTCTCAGAACATATGTTTTTATTATGTTACACAGCGATAATTGTAAATTTAATAATAATACATTTTCTGATTAACTAAAAATTGGTAAATATTTTGTCTGATTTAAGCAATGTTGATTATAACTTAAAAACCTATAATTTTTTCTACATATATAGGTAACCAAAAACATAATACGGTGTTTTCTATAAAGAACAATATGTTTGCAACATAAAAACATAAGATTGTTCAAACAAAACCATACCTTTGAATATTCGCCAATGTCCGGCCATTTACATTGACTCGTTCCAGTGTGCGCCGTTTCGGTTCGCCATCTTAAATTGGTACCAGTTTACTCTATGTCACTTCTAATGCTTGGGCAAAATTTGAAATTACTTTATTAATTTAGGGACGATAAACGTTAAGATATTTAAAACCAGATCAGGTGATTTTTTCATGCTTACAAACATTTTATTTCTCCGCCATTTTGTTCCACCATCTTGAACTAGGACCACAATTCGTTACGGCACACAATTTGAAATTAATCCATTAAGTAGTTTTTTAGGTTGAATTTTTAAACATTTTACCAGTTGATTCCAACATAATACTTAATTTTTGTGTAAAATTTGAGATAAACTAATATTAGAGATGCTAAAAACTGACTACTACTAATACTTACTTGATGCATGTTTTGAATACAACCTGACAGTACAAAGTCAATAAATAATAAATGTTGTTCTTGTATTCTTTTACTTCCCTCGTAAAAGGGAAGTATTGTAATCGTGAAAAATTCATTCTCCGAGATTTTTTCAAATCTTCCGAAAGACATGTTTTCTCAATTCCCTCGGTCTGTCTGTATCTGCCTTTTCGCGGCATAGATAAAAAACTACTTATGCGATTAACCTCAAAAATTAAGGGTCATATGGGGATAACCTGGTACCATTTTGGTGAAAATCCAATAGGAAAAAACAATATGGCGACCTAGGGAAATATTAAGAAAATTATTATTAAAAAACTCCTTATCCTATTTATCCCAAATTTTGTATAAAAACCAGGTATTATGAAGGAATCAACTGGTAAAATTTTGGTACGAATCCAAAATGGCAGAACAAAATGGCGGCTTAATAAAATATTTAAACATTTAGTCCGAAAACTACTTAATGAACTGATTTCAAATTGTGTGCCAAACTATCTGTAGTTTAGAGATAAACTAGTAAAACTGTGGTACTAATTCAAGATGGTGGAACAAAATGGCGGCCAAATAAAAAAATCGCCCTCTCAGGTATTACACATCTTCACGTTTTACTGTCCCTAGGTGCCAAAAAATATGTTTTATCAATTCCGTCGTTGGGTCTGTCGGTTCATCTATCTGACTGTCAGTTCGCGGCATAGCTTAAAAACTAATTATCCGATTGACTTCAAATTTGTATCAAAAATTAAGGGACATATGGGGATGTACCCGGTAATGTTTTGGCAAAAATCCAATATGTCTGAACAAGATAGCGATCTAGCGAAATGTTAAAAAATTATTACTAAAAAAAACTAATCAGTGTTATAGTATTTTTCAAGATATAAGAAAATTACTTGTCTCTGTCGATATATTGAGATGCCTAAAGGCCTTCAAGGACCATTCTGTCTTTCCTAAGTACCTGGCCGTGACAGGGTCGTATTCTCGGAAACAGACAGGTAAAAAGATTTTATCTACCTGTGTTTTATTGTAACATGTAATTGAACTGGTTTCAATACATTACTCTAAGGCAGGGGTGCTCAAACGGTCGATCGCGATCGACCAGTCGATCGCGAGTGCTTTTTGAGTAGATCTCGAGAAGAAAAAATTTTTTAATAAGTAGGTACTTAACTAAACTACAAAAATTTATTACATAATAAAACGAACGGAACACGCGGTACTTGTCAAAAAAAAGCCGCGTTTTTTATTCTTGCCGCTTTTCTAGAAACTTCGGTCGGCGCGTTTGACGAGAACATTCGAGACTTTCGTTCACGCCGATATAAATGTTGCGCCTTCAGGAATTGGACTCATTCTGAATTGCAACTTGAAGGCAATACTACGTCGATACAAAGTTTATTATTAAATAGTACAAAATGAGTCCAGCGAAGAAATCTAAAAGGTATCATTTTAATAACGATTGGGAGGAAGAATTTTTGTTTTGTATGGTAAAGTATAAGTGCATTTGTCTTATTTGTCGTGCGTCAGTTGCAATACCTAAGCGTGGTAACTTAGAGAGGCATCATAAAACGGTTCATAAAAACTATGAAAAGGATTTTCCGCCACAGAGTGAATTAAGAAAACGAAAGGTACGTGATTTGATGTCTTGTTTGAAAAAAGAACAAACCATGTTCACAAAACCAGCCAAACAATCAAAAGCTGCTACGATCGCGTCATTTAAAATATCTCATATATTGGCGAAATACAAGAAACCATTTGAAGATGGATCGGTTGTGAAGGAAGCATTTATTGAAGCGGGTGAGACTTTATTTGGAGATTTTAAAAATAAAACAGAAATAATGTTTGCTATTAGAGAACTTCAGTTATCTCGTCCGACTGTCACAAGGCGTATTGAAGTCATGAGTCAGGACATGGCAGATAAACTAAAAAATGATATCATGGAATGTACATACTTTTCTTTATAGTTCGACGAATCCACCGATATGACAGACACTGCCCAGCTGTGTATTTTTATTCGGATGGTATTCAATGACATGTTGGCTAAGGAAGAATTTTTGACAATCAAGGGAAGACCCGTGGCGAAGATATATATGACGTTTTCTTCAATTTTGTAAAAAAACTACAAGCTACTTATATATAAATTAGTGTGCATTACAACTGATGGAGCACCAGCAATGACTGGAAACAAAAACGGTTTTGTGGCATTGTGTCGAGCTAATGAAGATTTCCCTTAATTTTTTTCAATCCATTGCATTATACATCAACAAGTTTTGTGTTCAAAAGTTTTAAACACGGAGGAAATTATGGGCATTGCAACAAAAATTGTGAATTCTATCCTTGCACGTGGCTTGCAACGGCGGCTCTTTAAGTTGCAGTTGGAAGATAGGGAGTCAGCTGAACACACTGATTTAGTTCTTTACACGGACGTCAGGTTGTTGAGTCGCGGAAAATTCCTAGAAAGGTTTCAAGAATTATTGCCCGAAATAACAGCTTTTCTAGATGAAAGAGGTGATGACACTCAGATGTTGAAAAACGAAAAATGGCTAACTGATTTGGCATTTTTGACTGACATCACAATGCACTTAAACACCATTAACTTGGAGCTTCAAGGTAAAGGAAAAACTGTTATTGAGATGATTAGCGCAGTAAACGCATTCAAAAGTAAATTGCAACGTATGATAGATCAACTGAAAAGAAAGAATCTGAAACATTTTCCGTCTTTGAAAGCAAGGATTCCTCAGTTGAATTATGATACGTATGAGGCTGAATTATCAGTATTTTGGGACAATTCAAAATGCGTTTTCATGATTGTAGTAAATTGGCAAATGTAGCATTATTTATGAGTTATCTTTTTTCATGTAAAAACATTGAGGAATTAGCTACTGAAATAGCAAGTCAGTTTAATATGAACTCATGTTCTGATGAAAATTAGTTGGTGCAGATTATGTCAGATATACATCTCAAAGCTACAGCATCTGATACAAATTTCTAGTGTTTTATATCTGAAGATAAATATCCGAATCTAAGGCAAATCGCCCTTCAACTGACAGCAATGTTTGGGTCAACTTACTTGTGCGAGTCTGCATTTTCTGAAATGAAGATAATTAAGTCAAAATATCGCAATAGACTAACTGACGATCATATGTCATCATGCTTGCGATTAGCACTCAGTGGTTACATACCATCTTATGAAAAGTATGCTGAGGACTCAAAGTCACTCCTTAGTTAAGTTTAACACCATATGTAACTCTTTTGTTTTGTAACAACCAATAAACTCGCAATTTTGAATAACTATGAGTTTTTTCATTGACATTGTAGAGAAGAACCTAACTAAACATAACCCAAACCTTGACTAAAATAATGTATATTGTGCGGAAAGCTAATATCTATATATGCTACGGTACACCCTACCTAGGTAGGGTGTATGTATCGTGTATGTACGACAACTCTGCATCACACATACTTGCAACGACTCAGAGTCGATCGTAAGTAGTCTAAAAATATTGAGGTAGATCGCTAGCAGTTCAAGCTTGAGCACCCCTGCTCTAAGGAGTATAATTTCCATTTCGTCTCCAGCCTTAGAGTGAAATAGTGTGTTGCGTGTTTTCAAAAATTTGGTCTGTGATTTGGTACAGTAATATATACTAGTTACTTAAAATGACGGAAGTCCTTTGCCAAAGAAGACGCAAATGCTTGCCCGTTGAGGCAAAAATGGTAGTTAGGAGTGTTTATTCAAAACTAGTGGAGCGAGGCCACGAAAAGCACTTTTCATTGAAGGAGGCCTCAGTTTTAACAAGCATTCCTGAAGGTACAGTTTGGAAAATTGTTAACAAATCCTTAGACCCTAGAAAAAAACGAAGTGACGATGGTGTCCAGAAAAGTATTGATTTCTGTCAAAAAGACCTAATCAGCCGCAAAATTGCATGCAGACCAAAATGTCCCTACGTTATTGTCACTTTCACGCAAACTATCTGAAGATGGTTGTGATATTAGCTGCTCTACTATAACTTTGTGGCGTTCTCTACGTGGTTTAGGGTTTCTATTTAAACGACTTTGAATCGAATATCTGGAAAAAATAGAAGCAGCTAGATTGGAAAATCGGACAATAATCTACTTAGATGAGACTTGGTATGACACCCATGACACACCGTGCAAAGGATGGATTGATGCATCGAAAAAATGCTACACGAAGGCTCCCTCAAATAAGGGTAAACGAATAACGAATAACTATTCTACATCAGAAGAAGGCTTGACTCCAGAATGTTTATTTTTAGTAGCCAAGAATATTTCAAATTCCAGTTTGGACTGCCATTGTGATACTACTGCTGAAGTTTTTGAAGACTGGTTCAAAAATAAATTATTTCCAAATATACCACCTAACAGCAGTATTGTCATGGATAATGCATATTACCATAGCCGCCAACTGAACGGGGTACGAAATTCGATAAGTAAAAAAAGTAACATACAAGACTTTTTGTGTGAACGTGACATATATCTACATGAAAGTTATAATGTTAAACAATTGTTGGAAGTTTTAAAATGTTACAATTTTTCAAAGCAATATGTTTATGATAACATAGCAAAGGAAGCAGGTCACGAAATAATTCGGCTTCCACCATACTATTGTATCTTTGACGCGATCGAGTTGATTTGGCATAAAATAAAATCTAATATACCAGCTCACAATAATACCGCCACATTAAACAGTAGTGTGATTAAGTTAATAAAGACTGAAGTTAATAAGGTAAGTGTTGAAAATTGGAGAAACTGTATTTAACATGTTAAAAAAATTGAAAACTGGTATAAATGTAAATATTTAGAACCAAAACCACTTATAATTAATTTGCAAGATAGTAGTGATAGCGAAATTGAACTAGACAATTTGGATAATTATAGCTAATAATTATTATTAATAAACTTCTAAATATTTTATTATATTTTAACATATTTTTGACACATTATATATGTATTTATATATAAAAATAAAATTAAATTTTTTCATAACTGTTAATGTTTTTACCCAATAAGCATAATATACAATTAAGTAAGTGCGACCCTGCACAATGGTTTGCCATTAAGTTATTATGTTTATGATTTAGGTGGCTAAGTCACTTTCTTATATCTTGAAAAATACTATACATAGGAATGAATTGGTAATATTTTGGTATGAATATGATATAGCAAAACAAAATGGCGGCCTAATAAAATATTTAAAAAATCAGCCTGAAAAAACTACTTATTAGATTAATTTCAAGTTTTGTGCAAGCATTAAGTGTGGTATAAAGATAAACTGGTAAAGTTATGGTACAAATTCAAGATGTCGGAATAAAATGGCGGACAAATAATTAAAAAAAAATTGTATTCAACATGGCATTAAATTTTGCAGAAATACGTTCAAAATGACCTAACAATATGGGGGTGTGTATCATGTAAAAACTGCTTACTAAATTTATTTTAAATTATACCCAGAAATCAAGTGTGCCATAGGCAGAAAAATATTATTTATTTATGTGTTACTAAATAACGATGTACTGAACTAAATTGGGTCACACTTCACTCTTCGTAATAAAAGTAAGTGTAAAGGAAGTGTAGAGATTATTTGAACTGGTAATTATACATAATAATAATTTTATACCAGAGTCATAATATGTTTTTCCATTCGTCCTGTTGTTTAATGCTGTTTTGCCATTTATTTTTATAATTTATTCTATAAAATATTATTATAATAATGTTTGTGTATTTTTCTTCCAAATTGTTTCCATTACAAATAAGCAAATAACTAATTTTGTGTCTTGTTTCTGTTTTAAGTAATGACGCCATAAAATTACGTAAAATCTAATACGTTATAGGAAAAAACTTCAAATACAAATTTTTTAATAAAAACGAAAAAATGAACATCACAAAGCTGTCAAAGAGCAGTCAATTATACTTTTTAAGTATAACACCCTATTTATTTATTTATTTTTTTTAATAAGTTTTCGTATTTCTGATTTCATATATATACAGGCTGCTCACTTAAGGGCGTTCATTATCCTTATCTTGGAAGGCCTTCATGTTAGCGTATTGAACAAACAAATTTTGTAACAAAAGTAGCCAAGAGCAATTGGCTGTAAATATTTTTAGGTTTCTAAATTGATCCCAAGGGGACGCAAGTGTTAGGGTGAAAAATACATTTCTCAAAATTCTACAAAACCTCCCAGAACTAGATATAACGTTTATTACCTTATTAGAAAGTTTAATTTCCTATTACTTTGGTTCTATACTTATTGTTATATCACCCGGAACATTGACTTTTAAAGCCAATGCCCGTAATAGGGAATTCTGAATCCCTTATCTAAATTAAACGAGCTTAAGTTTATTTAAAAGGGAATTTCAAGCTGTTTTAGGATTCTGATTTAATGATACTCCCTGGTTTTTCACAAATTGGTTAGATAGAGCTGTTTGTAACATTTACAATTTTGGTCCAATTATCTCAAAATTTTTAAACGAAAGGTTATATTTCCCTTACGCTAGTACTAAAGAGTAATAAAATTAATAATAAGGATATCGGAGTGAAAACGTTAAAAATCGTCAAAGCAAACGTCTTCACCTCTGACCGATGAATACGTTTTACATCCCTTGCGTATTTTTGATTAAACTCTTTTGTTACAAGGGGCTCCAAAAGTGAAATGGACGCTGGAATGCGTAATAGCAAGGGGGCACTAACTTCTTGACCGTTTGGCGGCGGTCGCAGTAAAGCAACAATTCTCAACAATTGGGTGAATGTGATTATGCCTTAATATTTTGTTATTGTATTAACAAGCAAATATACACCCAAAAACTAATTTCGCCTAAAAAATATCAAGTATTAAGGCAATAAATTCTAAACTACAGGAATGCTTTTATATAAAAATATACAAATACGTGATGCACTGCTTTTAACCTGCTCTTGCAACTCCTATATATTTAAACTTTGTGTTAAAAAAAGTAATATATTTAAACTTTATGTTAAAAAAAGTAAGGCCGTAGGTGGCCTTCTTAACCTTTAACGGTCAACAATCAGTCTGAAAATACTTGTTAGAGTGATTTCAAGTTTTGTGAAAAAATTAGTGTGATATAGAGTTCAACTGGTAAAATTGTATTGAATAAAACTAGCCGTTAACTAAGCGAACGAAAACGTTTGTTTAAAATTTCCACTTACTTTATTTTACAAAGAATACAACAGATGACAATTGTTTCACCAACACTGTGACTCCACCAGATGTTAGATCTTAAAAAACAAATAAAATAATAATAATAGTAATAAAGACTGAACAGGCGGGCCTTTGCCAAAAAACTGCTACAGCCGAACCTATTACTGAGAATTTCATCAGAGCCGAATTTGTTGGAGACTGAAGTCAGCTTGCACATATACGGCCATGAAAATAATCATGCCAAACTTCGAGAAAATGCATTGAACTACCTACAACAAAACTGATCGGAACTTCACATATTTTCGTTATTTCACGACGACGACATGAAGGACTTCGACAACTATTATAAGTTCATGAGCAAAACCACTACATACGGAACGAGCCTAGAGATATTTGCTCTCTCGGAAACCCAGAATCATCTTCTAGATTTTCTCAAAACCAAGAATAACAAGAACAAAACAGATGTGCATCAAAGAGAGACCAACAATAATAGGCAAACAAACACATAATAAAATGATGTACCTTCTACATAACATGCTCAAAGAAAAAACATACAGATATATAGGTTTTCATCAAAGCCAAAATTTACCACACTCAATTAAAACAGAGCTTAAAGCGGAATTTAAAACCGTAATACTAAAAAGCTGTTAACACATTCGCCATACCTATTCTTACGTATTCGTTTGGTATCCGTAAACACAGACATAGAAAACATTCACAGTCTCATACCCTCTGATTTCACTAAACACAGGAAGTTACATCCAAACGCATGCAAGGAAAGACTCACCATCGAGAGAATAGAAGGAGGGAGGGGAATTATAGATATACAGTCGCTAAATAAAAAACAAATTTTCAAACTCAGAAAATTCTTTCACAACAAACAAACCTCCACAAGGCAATAGTGAAGGCAGACAAGAATTATACACCGCTCGACCTGTCTCAAACGAGCCACACAGCAGACGCACACAGTAGAAAAGATGAACACCTGGTCTGAAAAAACACTTCACGGAAGACACAGATACCACATACATAAAAAGCTTTAATATACGTGGTTACAAGAAGGGCAGCTGTTGCCCGAAACAGAAGGCTGCCTGCTTGCCATCCAGGACAAAGTCATAACAACCAGAAACTACCAAAAGCACATCACTAAGGACACAATCATTGAAGTCGACAGGTGCAGGAGATGTTACTAGGAGAGAGAAGAATGAATGGCCGGAACTGAATACACCGCGACACACAACTCAGCAGCGAAGGTCGTTTATCAAGCATTAGCTACAACATACAAACTAACGGAGAACCCAGACTCTTATTACCATTATACACCAACATCCATACTTGAAAACGAAGACCACATGCTCTACTGGGGCATTAACCTCTACACAGATAAAACAATCCCCGCAAACAGACCCGATATTACCTTTCAATCCAAAAAAAAAGATCACTTATTTAGTTGACATGGCTGTCCCCAACGACGAGATCAGTCCACCGACTTGGCAATGAAAATAAAAAGGCTGTGGAAACAGGAAAGAGTCATTATTGTTCCTCTCGTCATATCAGTAACAGGCCTCACCCTAACAACGTTTACGTCGCATTTGGCTCAATTAGGACTTAATACAGACATTCACAGGAACATCCAGAAATCGGTCATTTTGAAAACATGTAGCATCGTTAGATCATTTCTTAATACACAATAATTGTTTTTTCCCTTTCCTTTTTTTTGTTATTTTTTAGTACTGACTTACTGGTATCATCCCGTCGGTATAAGATACAACCACAGGAATACTATGAGACAACAAAAAAAAATATTAATAATAATAATAATTGGTACCCAAGTGTTACCAGTTTATTCCTATGTAACACCTGATTTTTGTCCAAAATTTGAGGTAAATCGGATGATCGGTCTTTTAGTAATATTATTTAATAATTAAATAAGCCTCCATTTTGTTTCGCCATATTGAATTTTTACCAAAATGCTACCGAATTATCCCAATTATGATCATTTTTGACCAAAATTTGAAGTCAATCGTGAAACTACCTTTTAAGCTATATCGAGAACTGACAGACCGACAAACAGACGAACCGACGGAACTGGAAAATATGTGTTTGGCTTTTAGGAACCGCCTTTTTTGAATTTAATGTCACAAGAAATATGCAAACAAATATAAGGTATTCCATTTAAAAACTAAACGCTAGTAGGCAAAATTCGGAAATTAAAAATATTCAATGGCTGTCCTAGTAAAAATAACTTACCTAACCAACTAAAATTTCATTTTAATATCTTGGCAAAGTTGAGCCACTTATTTGTGACATCCGATATTTTGCAACTAGTTATATAAATTGTTATTCATTGATGTTGTGTGTTGGCAGAATAATTAATTTACATCTTGGAATACTAATGTATATCAATTTTTTTTTCATTTTATATATATTTATATATTTTTGCTTCCCTCGTAAAAGGGAAGTATTGTAATCGTGAAAAAATCACCCTCCGATATTTTTTCAGATCTTTACGTTTCACCCTGAAACGTAAAGATAGCGAAACAAAATGGCGGCTTAATAAAATATTTAAAAATTCATCCTGAAATAATTGTGGTATAGAGATCAACTAGTAAAATTGTGGTACTAATTCAAGATAGCGGAAAAAATTGTCGGTGAAATAAAATATTTTCTCATCATGATAAAAATCACCCTTTCAGGTTTTATATATTTTCAGCTTTTAGCGTCCCTAGATCTCAAAAAATATTTTTATCAGTCAATCAAAGATGTCAACCCCGTACATTGAAGCTTGAATAAAAAGCCATATTTTTATAAAAAGGATCCGATCCGATTACGCGTATGCAAATAACTTATGACTGCGATACTTTCACAGAACTGAAGAGTTTGCTACCACTAGAAAAAACCCACTGTCTGTTTCTTACATCTAACGCAAAAACTCTCTTATCCCACCAACAATTTAACTGCAGTAGTAGTACTATCGTAAATATATAATAATTCAGATTTATCTCGATATATACAGCGGCATTCAAATATACAAAAGCCGGCGACTACATTTCATCTGTAGCATTTATATTTTATCACCAAATAGTTTTTTGTTTTTCGAAAAATTGCCGCTAAAATGAATTATATTTTAAATATAATTTTGTATTTGCTTCTTGCGGGAAAATGGTGTGCTTTAGCTAGTGATTGCAGTGATTGTGTCGCGCCGGCAGTGAAATGCAAGGAAGGAAAGTTGATTGGGAAAATGATGAAAACCCGGGAGGGAAGAGATATTTCTGGTTATTTGGGAATACCGTTTGCAAGGCCCCCTGTCGGGGAATTAAGATTTAAGGTGAGGAATCAAATAATGAATTTATAAAATACTAGTGAATTTTTAATATTATTGGTTGGGTTGAGAAAACCCAGCACCACCTCTATTTTGCACTCTAACAAATGAAGAGAAAATTATTAGGTGTATGTTGATTGTCAAAAACTGAACTAATTCGACAAAGAATAAAGGTTTTTAAGTTACTGCTAACTGAACAGAGTCTGTTGATTTAAAAACACACATCTTTCTGTCTTTTTTTGGAATAGGGAATACTACATTTTTGAGCAAAATTTAAAGTCAATTGAATAAAGAAATTTTTCTAGGCTGATTTTTTAAACATTTTATTTGCCCGCTATTTTGTTGCCATCTGCCATCTTGAATTCGTTCCAATTTACTTCTATATCATACATATTCCTTGCACAAAATTTGAAATTAATCGAATAAGTAGTTTTTCCAGAATGATATTTTAAACATTTTATTATTCGAATTTTGGATCGCCCTCCTGGATTCCTTCCAAAAAGATTCATTCGGGTAAGTCGTTTTAGCTATGTCGCGAACAGGCAAACAAACATCTAGACAAGTACAGACAGGCAAATTTACATACAGTCCAACGGAACATGTGAAAAAAAAACTTTACAAAACAAGGGTTAATTGCTTAATCACATTTTAAAATTATTTTGATAATTCAAAGATGACTAGAAAAACCATAGTTCCATCCAAGTCGATTCAACTTTTTATAAATAGTTTTCATTATTTAATATTTGTAGAATATTTTGCTGTGTAAATTTAGTTTTTGTCTTATTTTTCTTTTGTGTCGTCTAAATATACTTTCTTCTTTAATTTATTTGATAGCCCATTTTATGACAGAAAGTTTTTCTAATTATCTGGGTGTACCGTTTGCAAAACTTCCTGTCGGGCGGTTTAGATTAAAGGTAATAAATCAAATGTTGAATTTATAAAAACCTACTAAATTTTTAGTTTCATTGATTGTGTTGAAAAAATTACCTCTCGTTTGCACTCTAACAACAACTGAAGAGAAAATAGTGAGGTTTTGAAAAACACATTTTTATATTTTTTTTTTTTTGAACTAGGGAATATCACATATCAATTTTTGAGGAAAATTCAATAAAGATATTTTTTTAAGCTGATATTTGAAACATTTTATTAGCCCGCCATTTTGTTCTGCTATCTGGAATTAAAATTTTACCAATTTACCTCTAAATCACACTTAATTATCACGCAAAATTCGAAATGAATCTAAGGAGTAGTTTTTTCAGACTGATATTTGAAACATTTTCCTATAGCACACTTGATTTTTGTGCAAAATTTGAGGTAAATAGATAAGCAGTTTTTGAATAATAATGTTTTAAACATTTTACTAGATCCCCATTTTATTACGTAATATTCGATTTTTACCAAAGTGTAATCATATCATCTCCATATAACCCTTAACCTTTGACCAAAATTTAGAGACATTCGGGTGGTTTTCGGCTATGTCGCCGAACAGACAGACATATCTAGACAAAGAAAGTCTATAATTGAAGAAATATGTTTTTGGCATCTAGGGGCCCTAAAACTGGTATTTTAATTCACATTTTATTAATAATAGAAATAAAAACGTTAACACGTACATAATAATAATAATAATAATAATAATAAATGCCTTTATTTAGATTTTGTACATACAATTTTAAATAAATGGTATAATGTGGTGGCAAAATTTCATCTAACCACCCATTATATAGAAAATAGAACCAGAGTATCAAGTATAAACAAGAAATAAAAATTATAAACATAATTCTTATAAGAATTTAAAAGTGATATTTCAACAAAGACACCAATTAAATCAAGCTTGAGAGAATCCTGAAAACAAAACAAAACCAACAAAAGAAAGAGAAATTCAACATTTATTACCGCGATCCCTGTGCTCAGTACAGATACAAATTTTACAAATATTTATCAAACTCTTTAAGTTGTATATGGAACGATGATACGCTGACACACTGCTTCGCTGGAAAGGGTAGTGCATTACAAATTTTTGCGGCGTTATATGAGAATGAGCATTGGTATAGTGTAGTTTTATGTCTCGGAACAGTATACAAATAACCATAACGAGTTGACAGGGTATGTGTATCCCTTCCCCTCACCAACTTATCGTATAAGTATCGGGGCTGCTGATATTTGGTAATTTTAAATACCAAGTTATTCATATGAACCAAATACCGTTTTTCCAAATTTAGCCATCCTGAACGCGTGAAATACTCAGAAATAACGTATTTTCTAACATTATAACAAAATTTTAAACAATTATTCTGTAATTTCTGCAAACTGTCCCTATCCCTGCCCAGTAATGCTGGCCAATACAATGTATCGCAATATGACACCAAAGATAGAATTAGGGAATCGCACAATCTAAGTCTGATGTCATTACTGAGATAATCTTTATGTAAATACAGTGATTTTAATTTCCCCTAACTTTTTTGAAGTAGATGGTACATGGTGTCCCATTATGGGTACTTTTGAGGGGTATCTGCGTTATTCTTATAGATAGAAAGTTGCGAATTCCACAACAGTGTGCTATTTTTTCGTAAAACTAAAGATGCCGTTAACAAAATTATCATAGCCCTTTTAGTTTTTAAGATACAGGGTAAATCAAAAATGTTGCATTTTCAGGCACCCCTCGTATCTCAATTATCAGATAAGCTATCGAAAATGTGAAAACTGTTTCTTATATAAACTGCGGAACACGAAAGGAAACCGGGCGGAGTCAATCGGTTTAGGAAGGTTGGCAGAAATCTCTTTAAACCAGTGGTGTTCGTTCTTTAAATAATACGCACTCTTTTTTTGACAAATAATTAAAAAATGTAACTATGCTTAACGAACCTTTATCTATATTTGTCTGTTTTCTTTCGTGTACCGCACTTCTATATCTCTTTTGTGTTGCAAAAATGTTGAAATTTCGAATTTTAAAATGATTTAATTTTGATTTTTCTTGATCGATTTACCTATAAATATATTTCTTCTTGAGTTCTGTCATTAACGGTTCCCGGGCTACTGCCTACGTCCACTATTATTGGACCACCCAGTATAGTAATTGACACGATTTACAAGTCCAGATTTTACAAGGGCAGGCAGCATCAGATCCAGTGAACGAGATTTATCAAAATTTTAATTTTGCAGTTCGACGCTACTCGGGTATGCCAAAAGTGGCCGTCTGTCTCCGTTTGTCATATTACTTTATACAGGGGCCGTCATTGTGAACTACTATACAGGGCGTTTTCTAATTGCGTGCTGATGTTAAAGGGGGTGCTTTTTTATGTCCTAAAAGTCTTAACTTTTGAGATACAGGATGGTAAAGTTTAAAAAGGAAACATTTTTTTTCATCCAAATTCTGATGCTATTGTAGATAACTGCATGAAATTTGATACACGTCTTCTATGCATTAAGGAGCATTCGGATTTATCCAGGTTAATTACATATGCACGGATTTACTCAGGTTAATTACAAAAAAGACGTGTATCAAATTTTACACAGTTTTTTATCTATAATACCATTAGAATTAGGATTTAAAAAAAAATGTTATATAAATAACGTAAAATAAATCTTGTTCACACAATATCAAATATTCTTTGACACCCGTTATTGAACAGAAAATTAATTATTTTGAAGCAGTCTATTGACTACTTTGAGCTACTTTATGAACAATTTTACAAAATATATGAAAAAACCTAAGCCATTTTTGAGGTTGACGGCTGTGATTCTAATGGTTCGATTCCCTCTAAATCGTTGTCTTCCTCTGAAAATGATGATGTTTCGTCGTCACTACTTGAAGATCCCAGTGTGATAACTAAATCATCAATAACCTTTTCAATTTTGCCATCTACAGTATTTATCTTCAATAGAACGAACATGTTTAACATACAATTTCCAATTTTCAACCGATATTGAGTCAATCGCTTCTAATGTTATTTTATTTAAATCTTTAATTGAAAGTTTATCGGTGTTGCGCTCTCGAATATATTTTTTTATTCCTGCCCATGCAAGTTCAATAGGGTTGAGGTCGCACGTGTATGGAGGCAGCCTTAAAGGTGTATGACCGAGGTTACGTAAAAGACCGTCAATTTTATACTTTTTTCTCTAGGCTTGTTGACTGATATTACTTCATATAATTGATATTTTCTCCATGTTGGATCACATATAAGATTGTACTATTTAAGCCACGATATCATATGCACTTTTGTAGAGTATTTAGTTGGCACGTTATCTTCTACGTGAGAATGATAAGACTCATTATCCATTACCACGACTGATTTGGGAGGAATGTTAGGTAGAAGTTTCTCGAGCAACCACTTTTCAAAATTATCTCTATTCATCTGTCCATGATAGTCTCCAGTCGTTAGTTCCGAGCGAAAAACTAAAGCAGCAGCGCCTGGAACAAATCCGGCTTCTGAACCAGCATGAACTATAATAAAGCGACTGCTAGAGCGGATTCCCTGAACAACACCTGTGAAACTTTCACTTTGCCAGCATTTGTTCTCTGTCATATCATTATCTACCCAGGTTTCGTCTAGATACGCAATATTGCGTCCTTCTTGCCTATATTGACTTACAATTGATAGATATTTCACCCGCCAGTGAGAAATATTTGGTCTCTCAATGAGCAACTTTCGTTTATTTTGGCACTTGCGCCAAACAAAACCATTTGATCGTAAATGCCGATTTAAGGTTTTATACCCGAACGGAAAATCTATTTTGTTCTTTACAGCAGAAGTAGGGGTTTGCAAATCGGAACCTTCTTCAAGTTTATATAAAAATCCTCTGTTGTTCGTTGAATTACTTGAAAATCACCATCGTCAATTTTACCTTTGTATGATTTTCGGGTTCTTTTTTTACCAGGAGATTTTAAAAGTTAAGTAGAACATGAGCGATCATTAAGTTCTCTTTGAATTTTTCTTACACTACTTTCCGAAACACCAATGTAAAATGCAGCGCGTTCTGTTCGATTTTGAATTGGAATAGTCAGACTATTATTTTAGCTTCTCTAGTAGGCCTCTATAACGCTCGCAATAACTTCACGTGCACCGCGTCTAATTTATTTTCCTCTTTTGCTCGCCATCGTTACTTCGAAATAATAATTCAAATTCAACGCAACGCATTTATATAGAAATGAAAACAAATGCTTGAAATGTATAGGCGCCACTGGAAATAACTAGAACCTTCTAGCGGCAAGTGCATGGAGACTCTAGGCACATCCTAATTACAAGTCGCGAAATTTACTAAATCCTCGATTAATTTTCCGTACCGCTTAGCTGGCGCACTTTATAGGTGAAGCGGCAAACTATTAGAACAAATAAAATAACATAAAATTTATTTGCGTACACAAATTTTACTTTTCCGCTTGCTTAAGACTATGAACCTTGATTTTAAGGACCGTCCGGTTTTCTTTGGTGTCCCGCACTTTAACTTTTCCCGTAGAACTTAATTCCGCCTTCGGAATTAGTATACGGAGTCAGATCAAAAAGTTAACGGACCCTACTTTATATTTTTAAATGAAACATCCTGTATATGTATAGACTATAAAATTTTTCTTTTTTTTACCTTTTCAAAAATATATAATAGTATGCAGTTTTTCTCAGAAACACGCACATAAATGACAATTTTCTGAAATTAAATGCATAATTTAATAGTAGGCCATAAATAACAATAATAAACAATTGAAAGTTACATATTGCTAATGTAGAATTGGATTCCTTGCATATAGGTATCTTCTTATATAAAAATACATATAGAGTTTTTTAATAACAGTAAGTTTGTAACAACAGTTTTATAGCATCAAGTAACAATATAACAAATACAAAAAAATATCATTATTAAAACAAAGAAAAAACAAATTAATAAAAGTGATGTTTAAATTAACGACATATTGTGTTTTATATACTTCATTGTGTATTTATATACTTCATTTTGGTATATAGCACCATAAATCTAAAATTGAGAGATCTGGAGATCGTGGTGGTAGGTGGCCGTTACCTATTTATGTTTGAGGAAAGTTATTATCAAGAAATTCCCTTAAGAGCCTAGAGTTGCGACTTGGGGCACTATCATGCTGTAGGTAAACATCATTATATTGGGCTAATGGAATATTTTCGAGTAGTTCTGAAATAACTTCATCAAGAATTTCTAGGTATCTATGTGCTAAAAATTCCCGAATTTGAAAAAACAGAATTCGTCTGACCATATGACAAGTCTGTCAAATAAATCGTTAGCATCGATTTGTTGCAAATACCACTGGCAAAACAGTACCCGGCGCTCGGCATCGGCATCGCCACGATGCAAATGTTGCACTGTATTAAATTTGTATGGATGATACTTACAAACACACAAAACATACATACAAAAAAAAAAAAGAGAAAGGACATGTGCCCAGAAACAGGCATATTAATCACAATGGGCATAACATTTTGTGCCCAGGATAAAAAATAAATAGGAATAGCAATAACTGAGTATTTTCAATATTTTGAGAATAGCAGTAATTCGCTTTTTCAAACAAATAATCTTCTAAATAATTTAATGATAGTCGAAATAAAATGATTTATTCTTTTTTTAAATGTTCTAATATCTTGAATATGTCTTATTTCCAATGGCAAAATGTTAAACATCTTGATACCCAAATAATCAAGCGACTTCATAAATGTCGTATTGTTGGGTTTTGGTAGCACAATTTTTTGCACAATATTTCCTCGGGTTTGATATTGATGGTTTATTTTATTCCTAAATGAGATATTTTTTTTAATAAAATACAAAGTACTACGAACATAAAGTGTCTGAATATCTGATAAATGAGTATTTTCAAATAAATCAATTGTTGGATATAGTTTTGGCCTATTATACAATATTTTTAAGATTTTTTTTTTCGATTATAATTAACGGATATATATTACATTCATATGTTGCACCCCAAATTGGCATAGCATAAGTTATGATACTCTCAACCAGAGCAAAATAAACCGAGCGTTTTGTCTTTTCATTTAGGATATCTATGAGTTGATAAAACTTAAAAATTACTCTCCTTAGTTTTAAAACTATCATATCTATATGATATGAGTCCCACTTTAAAAACCTACCTATCTTAATTCCCAAATATTTTATTTCTTTAACTCTAGTAACACTGTCAGTGCAATTTATACATCTCCAAGCATTTTTACATTTATGTAGTGTAATGGTATTAAGGTTGGGGTAGAGAGCATTATTCAATGAGTATGTCATAAACTTGGTCTTATCAATGTTTAACGTTAATAAATTTGTATTTAGCCAATTAAAAACAGTGTTTAATCCTATTTCAGCATTAAATTTTGCTCCTTCCCATGTATACCCTGAGAATATTAGGACCGTATCGTCTACAAAAGTTATGACTTTACCGGGAATATTTAAGTTGAAAATGTTATTAATGTAGATTTGAAATAATGTTGGTCCCAATACTGTTCCTTGGGGTATTCCATAACCCAAGTTATTTTCATAGTTGCGATATGACTTTTGAATTGATGTTTTTTGGCGACGATTTTGTAAATAATCAGTAATAAGACCCTCTGCAATTGCTTCAATGTATCCTAAAACATCTATCGCTTTTGTTTCCCTGTTCACTTTGTTGTTTGTTTTAGGAGGCGGGTGAACAAATGATCCGTGCTTAACTAAATTTGCTTTTAAACCAGCAAATATCTCAAAAAACGGTTGCCTTTTTTCTGGACATCTAACAAACAAAAACTTATAATGATAATACAGATTTTCATAGCCATGATAACTTACTTACCTTTGGAAATATAATTCCAACGCTTCTTCAGAATTTTCATTATTCTGTATAAAACATACCAGCATATCATATTTTTTATAATTTTCATACACTGCCATTATTCGAAGAAATTGATAAATATCAATTAAATAAAAATATCAAAAGAACGTTTATAAACTGCCTTATAAACCAAAAGTCGATTCAAAAACCCATGAGATGAGACAAATATTTGACATTTATTTTTGTTTGTTGTCATTAACAATAGCTATAGCCTATTATTAAATTATGCATTTAATTTCAGAAAAGTGCCATTTATTTGCGTGGTGGGAAAAAACTATTATATTTTTTTGAAAAGGTAAAAAAAGACAAATTTTATAGTTTATAAATATACAGGGTGTTTCATTTAAAACAAGAAAATAGAGTCCGATAACTTTTTGACCCGACCCTGTATACTAATTCCGATGGTGGAATTGAGTTCTACGGGAAAAGTTATATAAGAAACAGTTTTCACGTTTTCGATAAGTTATCTGATAGTTGAGATACGAGGGGTGCCTGAAAATGCAACATTTTCAATTTAGCCCTGCATCTCAAACACTATAGGGGCTATGAAAATTTTGTTAACGGCATCTTTAGTTCTACGGAAAAGTAGCACACTGTCGCGACTACCTGAACTTTCTATCTATAAAAATAACGGATATACCCCGCAGAAGTACCCAAAATGGGACACCCTGTACACTTAAGGCTAAAAAATGGAACTAAACATATTTTAAAAGTTAAATTGAAAAATTTCAAAAAAAAGCTTAAAAAATAAGGATTAATTGTTTAATTACATTTCAAAAATCTTTTGATAATCTATTTATCTGTGTAAATTCAAAGTTGGACTAGAAAAACCGTAGGCCAGGGGCGTGCAGTCTATGGAAGCAAGGGAAGCAGTGCATCCCCAAAAAAAATTACAAAACATCTTCTGAAATGTAATTTTTGAAATAGGAAACCATTAATTTAGTTTATATTAAAAATGCTAAAATATTATCTTAATCATCAAGCCCATAATAAATACGGACTTGACTCCGACCCAGCCACAATAGAATATCGAATAGAACCTATGCGGGCCGCTAGCTTCTCTGCAGCCAAGTCTTGTATGCTTGATTTTCTGTAAATCGAGCCAGAGGTTATTGAACTTTCCACCGACTGTTTGCATTTCAATCGCGAGCTTTAAGTGGTGGCGGAAGCTATCGTTGGAGTAGGTTCTTTGTTTGAACGGCTATACGTGTGTTGTGTGATACGTACGTCGCGTCGTGCATGGTTCGATATGGAAGACAATAATACGGACGTGGATAAGCTTTAAATAATTTCCAAAGGAAGGGCAAAACCACCTATGAAAAATTTAACCACAAAAATGAAAAACTGTATTTGACATTTTTATCCGGAAAAACAATACGAACAATTTAAATGGCTAACAGGGTGTGAAAATATAAGTAAATTATTTTGTTGGCGATGTTTGCTTTTTGAAAATGAAAAATGTATCTGGAATAAAACTGGTTTTTCCGATTTAAACAATTTCCATAAAGCTGTAAAAAGACACATTATGTCCAAAGCGCATGCTTTTATGACAGGCCATCATAAAAGAAAAAGTCTTTGGCAAAACCAGAATTGAACACGCCCTTAATAAACAGTTGGAAATTAGTCATCGCCAACACAATGAACTAGTCGATAAAAATAGGCAAATATTGAGAAGACTTATCGATGTTTTTTGTTTTCTCGGACAACACGAATTGGGATTTAGAGGTCACGACGAAACAAAGGTTTCTTCAAATAGAGGAAATTTTCAAGATTTACTTTATTTAATAGCTAAATATGATGATTGCTTAAAAAATCATTTAGAGCAGTCTAGCGTTTTTCGCAGAACGTCGAATCGAATCCAGAATGATTTAATTTCCGCTGTTGCAATATATAGTAATATATTGCAACAATATAATAGAAAATAATGAAACGTGCGACTAGTTCGAAGGGGTTTTTGCACTGTTTGAAACGAGATTTAAATTTTAATTATTTGTTGAACATATTTTCAGAAATATTTCCATTCTCGGACAATGTTTATTGCTTTTTGCCTAAAAAAAGTGTATGATTTTAAGCCCATGTTAAGCCAAAAAAGAGATGACTTTGACTTATTTTGGGAGAAAACGATAACGTTAAATGTAGAGCCACAAGCCAAGCGTCTTCGAACAGAACGCCTCTTATGAAATAATCGATCAAATTCAGCAACAAATTAACTGTAGATTTAACGATTTAAATGATTTTAAATTCCTCGAGCTCTGCAATTTTGATGCATTTAAAGGAAAAACTTTTCCAGAAGATGCGTTTAAATCTCTTTTTCTTCATTATGGCCAGTTCTTCGACCGAGTGTTACTGCGATCTGAACTAGCAGTGATTTACGAAACTGATGACATTAGCGCAAAAAATAGCGCTAAGGAACTAATGCAATTTTTAAAACACAAGGAACTGGAAGATACCTACACCGAAGTGTCGAAATTGTGTGAATTAGTGTTGACAATACCTGCCACAAGTTTATCAGTAAAACGTAATTTTTCAACTCTTAAACGTATAAAAAATTTCGTGACAAATTCAGCGGGGCAGGAGAGACTTTTGCATACATCGCTGTTGTCCATTGAAAATAAACTTCTCCAAAATATGTCGGAGCATCAAAGTCAAAAGTCAAAAAAAAGCTTTATTGTCTAAATACAAAATCATTGACAAAGCTAACCAAACAAAGATAAATCAGAATAAAAATATAAAAAGGTATGAACTTCCTTGCCCTATTTATAGAACACATTATTACAGTATTTACAAAATTGAACTAAAAACTAGAAAATTATAATAAAACATTTTTTGATCATAATAAAAAACTTAAAAGTAAATGTATTATAAAAAACATGCGCTATGAAAAAAAAAACAATAATGGAATTGAGACAAACAAAACATTTAAACTAAAAAGTAAGCAAACACGTGATATATATACATATATATATATATATATATATATATATATATATATATATATATACATATACATATATTTATCCTACTATATTCCGAGCGCCCGTACATTGACGATTTACTATATTCCAAGCGTCCGGCTCCAACCGGGCGCCCGTATATGGACGCTCGGTTGTTTCGCCATGGATATCGTGTCTACGTGACTATAAAAGTCCACAGACCGAATTTCAAAAATTTTTTTTTGGACGCCCGGAAAATAGTAAAGCTGTTTTTCTTGCATATTACAGCATATTTTTAGTACAGCGAGGTGACCGACAGAGGCGGCATAAGCGTCACTTAAATATGCTCTTACCGCATATTCTACAGGCAGACTGACGATTTCCAAGCGTCCTTTACCGACTATCCACATGACAACGCTGGAAAGTAGATTTGCATACATGCGCTTTTTATTTATTCTTTAGTTGTAGTAGGTACGAGACGATCGATTTTCAGTAGCACTTTAGCGAGCGGCCAGGACGGCCGCATTTTAAAATCTTGCTTTTTAAAGGATGCCGATGCTAGTAGCGCCAAAGCCAAACGACAATTAGGAGATTGCATTATAATATAAAATTAAGTTGTTTTGTTCCTTATTCAATTCGGCGGCTAATTTTACGATATTCAATAGAAAGACAGATGATAAATTATTGTATGTAAATTAGGGGATAGGAATTAGGATTAGAATTAATTGTCTTTTTAACTGAAAAAGGAGGTTCTCAATCGTCTGCAATGTATTTTTTATGTATGTTCGCGGATTTCGCCGGAACGCCTTGACCGATTTTAACGTTCTAGGGCTCATTTTGTGCGGAAATTCTCCAAGTTGGTCCCATTTTTTGTTGTACTACGAAATTGTTAAAGGGTGAGGGTAAAAAATTGGAAATGTTTGGAAAACATTCAGTAAAATACAGTTTAATTATATCATCAAGGTCTTAGGTCAATCCGTATTTATTTTGTCACATGGGAGGGTTGCATCCCCCTTAAGTGTTGCATGTCATTGAGGTCAAATAATCCATTTTTCTGTATACAGGGTGATTATGATAGGGGGTAAAAAGGGCGATAGGGGATAAAAAATTGGAAATGTTCGAAAAATATGTAGTAAAATATAGTTTCTATATATTATCAAAATTTTAGGTCAATTGGTATATATTTTGTCACATGCAACCCTCACACTTAAGGGTAGCGAGAGGGCGGAGTAAAATATAATGTTGCATGTGATTTTATCACTTTTTGAGGTCAAATAATTCATTTTCGGCGATACAATGTGCGTATGTACCTTTGCTAGCTTTCTGTATACAGGGTGATAAAAAAATATGATAGGGGGTAAAAAGGGCGATAGGGGGTAAAAAATTGGAATTGTTTGGAATATATGTAGTAAAATACAGTTTCATTACATCATCAAGATTTTCGGTCAATCCGTATTTATTTCACATGCAACCCTTCGCATTAAGGGTAGCGGAAGGGGAAGGGGGTAGTAAAATATAAAATATAATGTTGCATTTTAAAAGTTTTTGAGGTCAAATAATTCATTTTCGGAGATACAATATACGTATATACCTTTGTTAGTTTTCTGTATACAGGGTGATTAAAAAATATTCACCCATTACAATATATTTATATACATACATTAAGCTCCCCAAAAAACACGTTCTGTACAAAGTTAGCGATATTCTGTCAAAGATATTTCTGGTTTTTATATCACAAAATTTACTATACTGGGTGATAGTAAAAAACAAAAAATCACTAAAAAGTTCAAAATAATTTTTTAATAAAAAATTAACCGCCTTAAAAAATAGATCTCAAAATAGATAAACTAAAAAGTAAAAAAAATAAATTAAACAAAAAATGTTATTTAGTGTGTTTCTATTAGGTATACCTAGTTATTGATGGAATTGGCGCCGACCTCAAAAATCGCATCAGGCGGCGGCCTGGCGGCGATGTATATAACCTACTGGTAATAAATATTGCATCAAGAATTTTTTTTTATCAAAGTTTAAAGACAGATATTTCAGTTTCAAAACGCAACATCGAGATGTGGTTTTCGGTATTCGTTTTATCGATCCGTTGGGTTTGCGCTTTTAGTATTGTACGGTCGCATATGCCCACCTCAAATAATACATACAGGGCGTAAAATAAAACACTTGTATGTTCTCAAAAGTTTGTTACCTCCTAAAATTCTCAAAAAGAAATTTAAATATTTTTGCTTCTCATCAAGGTAATCTCTGATAAAATAGAAAAAAAATATTTTTGGCATTTTTTTGACATTTTCGTTTCTTTGCAATATACAGGGTTTTTACGAAAATTTGGACAATTTTATACAAATGGAGCTTTATCTTAACAACCTGTACACAAAACAAAATTTTATTACCTGAGTTATGATCAGTAGTTATACCGTTAACGTTACCAATAATAGGTTTAGATACAGGGCGTATCAAAACTAGAACTAGCTAGAATTTACCTAACACTGATTTAATGTATTCTATAGATTTTTTTATTATTCGATTTTCAAATTATGTCAGACGGAAAACGATTACAATATACCTGTTATGCAACTTTTGTGACCTATAACCCTTTTTGCCGAAACGGTTTTTTCATATTTGCTCGAGCCATTTTATTAGTCTAGCTACAGGGGTATTGGCGTTTAGTTGAAAAAAGAGATATATCAATTCACCCTGAAAACCCAAAAATTCATTTAAGAAATGCAAGAAAAGACAATTTTATTTATTCGTAGTACCAGGAATTGATATAAAAAATCTTTAAGAAGAAATTGAATTTTACTGACTCTACAGGGTGTTACAAATTTGAGTGTATGCAATATGCATGGAGATCTGAAAAACCGTAAAAAATACAAAGTAGGTGAAAAGGTAAGCGAAGATGTGCAATATGGTGTTTAAAAATGTTCCGTTTACAGATTGATACAATTACTAACCACTTCGGAGATATTCGTATAAATACGATTTTTCCTGATTTCGTATTTATTTTTTTCCTGACTTTATTTCAATAGGCATTTAAAAATAAATTTTAATTATTGTAGCCACTTTATCTTCTCTACAAGACGGCATTAGCAAATTTTAAATGCGACGTTTCTTTTTCGGACCACCATCATCAAATTATTTTTTTAAAATACGGACCTGGAGTTTTTACTTAATTTTGTAGGATCTTTCAAGGGTTATTGATTATTAATCCGTATTTAAAAATAAATTTTGCCAATTTATGGCAAATTTTAACTCTACAAGATGGAATTATAACATTTTAAGACCGAAGTTTCGTATTCAGGCCACCCTCATCAACTTATTTTTTTTAACAGACTTGGATTTTCGATTAAATTTTTTTGAATAATATATCTATCTCACTATAGGTCCTTGTTATAAAAAAATGAAGTACAAATCCAGATGCGTATTTAAGAAAAATAATTTGCTGATGCTGGGTCGAAAAGGAATTTAAAATTTGATAATGCCGTCTTTTAGAGAAGATAAAGTGGCTACAATAATCTAAAATTTATTTTTAAATACCTATGAAAATACTGCCAGGAAAAAATAAATACGCAATCGGGAAAAATCGTATTTATCAGAATATCTCCGAAGTGGTTGGGAATTTTATCAATTTGTAAACAGATTGCGCATCTTCGCCTACCTTTTAACCTACCTTGTATCGCTTACGGTTTTCCAGATCTCCATGCATATTGCATACCCTCAAATTCGTAACACCCTGTATAGTCAATACAATGCAATTTCTTTTAAAGTTTTTTTGCACCAATTCCTGGTACAACCAATAAAAAAATTGTCTTTTCTTGATTTTCTTAACTGAAATTGTCAGTTTGGGATTTCAGGGTCCATTGATATATCCGTTTTTTCAACTAAAACGAATACCCCTGTATCTAGACTAATAAAATAGCTAGAGTAAAAATGAAAAAACCGTTTCGACAAAAAGGTCCATAGATAACAAAAGTTGTATAACAACAGGAATATTGCAATCGTCTTACGTCTGACATAATTTCAAAATCGAATAATAAAAAAAATCTATAGAATACATCAAATCAGTGTTAGGTAAATTCTAAAGTTTTGATACGCCGTGTATCTAAATCTATTATTGGTAATGTTAACGGTATAACTACTGATCATAACTCAGGTAATACAATTTTGTTTTGTCTACAGGTTGTTAAGATAAAGCTCCATTTGTTTGAAGATGTCCTAATTTTCGTAAAAACCCTGTATATTGCAGAGAAACAAAAATATCAAAAAATGCCAAAAATATTTTTTTTTGTATTTTATCAGAGATCATCTTGGTCAGTAATCGGTAACAAACTTTTGGGAAAATGCAAGAGTTTTATTTTACGCCCTGTATGTACTATTTGAGGTGCGCATATGCAGTCGTGCTATTAGAAGCGCAAACCCAACAGATCAACCAAACGAACACCGAAAACCGCATCTCGATATTGCGTTTTGAAACTGAAATATCTATCTTTAAACTTTTTGATAAAAAAATTCTTGATGCAATACTTATGGCCAGCAGTTTAGGTGAAATTTTGCAACAGCAAATATTTTTTGATTAATTTTTTTTCGACTTTCTAGTTTATCTATTTTTTTAAAGGCGTTTAATTTTTTATTAAAAAAATATTTAGATGTAAAACGAGATGTAAAATAAGGGCCAATTTTATATTGTCATTTTATTTTGACATTTGCTTCAGATTATTGATAGCGGAAAACTTTTCAAATTAGCAATATTTCAATGTTTATTATTAAAACTAGTCAGTCTTAATACCATTAATCAGATCAGATCAAAATTTCAAATATATGAAAATTTAATATCTTCCTTTGAGTAAAGTAAAGTTTATATGAACTTAAGTATTGAAAGAAATAATAGCTATATAAAGAAATAAAAAAATAAAATATTTAGAGTGATGATGAGATATTACATTTTCAAAATTGTAATTGATTTGATGCAGTGGTCCTGTGGGGGTTAGAGCTCCACCCGGAATTTGTAGCAAAACAGATAAAACCATACCTCGGTTCTCCCAGAAGACCCAATTTTGTAGTTTATACAATCAGAACGACCGTACAAAATCTAATTTAACGCCCCCCGAATTTTTTTTCGGGGATCACCTCTGATTTGAAAAAAATAGCTAGTCCTCTAAAATTACAACATATTCAATAAAAGTCTGAAATGGTCAATTTTAGTTTTTGCTATATTCTCTTCATTTACAATATGTGGTTTGTTTTTCATCTCACGTATTTGAATTGCTAGAATATATCGCATGAATGTTGTTGTGAACATTTCCTTAAAAAATAAACTTCACATATATTAGAGCCAAACAAGACGACCCCCCTCTATTAAAAATATAGACTAGACAAAAGTGAGGATCTTTTTCTTCATCGTCAAGAAAAATGATAATTACCCCTCCACTAAAAAATAAGTATCGACGCCCTGGCCCGTCCGCCGCTAGCCGCCAAACAAAAAATTAGGGCAGATATTATAATTTCCCGACGAGCACTAGAGTAGCAAGCGGGGAGGCAAGGGCAGTGCACCTTATGAAAGTGCCACTTATCGCCCTAGATTTAATTTTTTGAAAAATATAATCAAAGTATTTCCAAATTTAATGCTCATGATAAGTTAACTAGATAGAAAATTGCAATAATACATTATTGCAATTACTTTGAAGCAGCAGATATACCTAAGTGAAAACATTTCTGAATTGGGACTGCTCCTGTAAGCTAACGACTTTTAATTTTATTAGTTTTAATTAATAATCTGATTATCTTGTATCATCGCATATTACACGGGGTTCATGATAAAACGAGTTAAGTAAGAAATAACTGTTTTCTTGAACTTTGACATTTTTTCTTACTTCTCAGGATATTTTTAGCTATTCCTATATTTTTAATTAGTATTTTTAATGACTTTTTGAGCAAAAATTTTACTATTCATATGCTTGTATTCACCGAAGGTATAAAAATAAATTATGCTCATCAATAGGCGAAAATAAATTAGTGGCGTTTGCTCCTTCAAATAAAACGTTTTAAAGAAACGTAGACTTTGAGGAAATTATAAAGAAATTTGATTAAATCAAACAGGGAAAAATTACTTTTAAAATGGTTTAGGTTATACTAACAATAATTTTTATAGCGTACAATCCTACAAAATTTTTGTATTGCTATTTGCTGGCAATGATTACCGAGAACCCAGAAGAAAGTTATTTGTCAGCTCAACCAAAACTTATTCATATTTTGGTTTTCGAAACATTCCATATTTGCGTCCCTATGTTGGTGTAGAATATGAAGTATATTAACGAAACCCGAGATGAAACCTCATTCATTAATAAGCGCCATCCGTTTAGTCAAAATATTGCAAAGGAATTAAGCCTCCAAATATGAGATATGTAAATAGGAATTACATTTTTTAATAAACACAAACCAATTTTATTTGTATTAAAAAATACTGTTAAGATGCTTAGACGTAGAATGAAAATACATATTGTAGTAGTCCAATAGTGGTTTAATTAGATATTAGGTAGTTTTACTTTATAATTTATATGTGGGTATTATAGTTGTACTGGTAGCACAACAGAAGTAATGTAAAAGAGACGATATTTTATTTAGACTCGGGTTAAATTGTTTATATCAAGTGAATTAGAATGTTAATAATTAATCCCTAAAAAATCTCTCATTTAATATAGTTTAGGTATTTTAATAATTTTTGTATGAAAAGATTTTGTAAAATAAAAAATACCTGACTGTAAAGAAATGGCAAGCCGCTTTCATGCTCTATAGTGCAACTATCCACTAAACAATATGCAAAACGCATTTCAACTAAAAGTAGTCTTTTCTAATCCACTCAGTACAATTCGCGGACAACTCTTTGCAGCGCCAGTAAAAGCCACTGGGTACACCCTAAAAACCGATTGGCTGTCTCCAAGTCACGATATCCAAATCGATGTGAGAGGCAAGGGGAAGGTGATTCCGCTCGCGCTGGCGCCCGCCGTTTTTAGCTTCCTTTATTAACATAGCAGGCGTGCCGTATCGTTCTTGGTTCATGCGTGCGTTAACTTTACACCTAATTAGTGTTTTGTGATTTGTGAGTAGTTCAGTGTAAGTTATTGAGATCAGGTAAGTCATATACTTAATAAGAATTCACTTTGGTACTATTTCTGGGTTGTTTTCAAAGATAGATTTAACAATACCTACTCAATAAATTAAACAAAAGTAGGGTACCAGGTTTCTCGCGGCAAAAAAGAGCACAAGAAAGGAATGTCTGAGGGAGTTATTTAGAGACATATTCGAAAAAAAATCTTTTGTAAATCGGGTAAACAACTAGGTGAACTAGGTAAAATATCATCATCTATAACCAGATGCGAAAAAAAGTCATACCTATTTGTGATATCCTGGGATTTTTTTTTAAATCACAGATACCTAAAAAATACGATAACTTTTTACTATGATTGTTTAAAATTTGCTGGTTGAGGAGGCAGTTCAATTAAATTGTAAAATATATAGATATACCCGATGTTCGAATACATGCTTGAAAAGAGGACATGCCTGTTAAAAAGTGGGTGTGGTAACCCCACATTCAGAAAAACAGCATTATCCTTAACGTTCTTTTTAGGTAGGTACTACCTAGTAGGTAGGTTTAATAAAAATTTTGATCTTGCCTGTTTTATATTTCTTTCTATGTAAATTTTTAGCTTTTTATGGTTAAAAACTAGATATTCGGAAAGGTACTGGCGGTATTTCATGAGAAATAAGAGCAAGAGTTATTACAAACTACAAACATACGTTCTAAAATCGTTTGTTTCTATAAAAAGTTGTCAGTTAATGATATGAGTTTGCTTATACAGGGTGTCCCACTTAAGATAGACACAACTCAATATATCTCCGTCGTGTCTTTGCGGATTTTTTTCATTTTTGATACACGAGTGTAGGACTATGGCGTGCGCAGTTTTCTTAGGCTACGGGACTTCATAGGCGTACGTTTTAACGGGGGCTTGAATTTTCTTCTTTCAAGAGTACCTAATCTACTTTTAGAACCTGATTTAAATCAAATCTAATGCAACCTATCGAATAGTCATTATCTAAAATACTTACGTTCCAACCTAGTACTAGCATAGCACGTTTTTTAAATAGTCAGCAAATTAAAGTAGCGTACAAAACGAATAATGATTTAGGTTCAATTATTAATAATAACAAAGATAAAAGACTCTTATCTAAAATAAAACAAATACTCCACTTACGCTGAACATTTAAAAACAAAGAATCACATTTTTGATGACAATTTCAAAATTTTACATGTAGAACAAAAAAGTCAAACATTAAATTTGTTAGAAGCTTTAGAAATTAATAAATTTAAACGTTCTGAATGTATTTTTAATGACCAGTCAGATAAGAATAATTCCCCTCTTTTAAATTTGCTTAGTCTTAATAAAATTACTAATAATAATTCACATTTGTTATCAAAACACAGTAGTACGTCTAGGACAATTTATGTAACTCGTATATGTATATTATTACGTTCTGTATTTTCCCCTTTTTTATATTGTTCAACAGTTAGGGGTAAATAAGTTCATTACCAACCTGTATTGTTCGTCACAGACACTAGGCCATTATAAATACAATGTTATTTTTTTAAATCCTTACATTAATTTGAAAAAGTTGCTGTGTCAACGAAACATGTGTCATGTTTGACAATATACAAGTGAAAATCAAAAACGATTGTTCTTATTATAAACTATTTTAATGGATTTCCATCAAGTAAGAGCCGAAACCATCAAGACTTTTATTTAGTTTTTTTTACAGTCAAATTTCTGTACCATTTTTCGAGACTTTTTGATTTTGATTTGATGGTTTTAATTTGTTTTTATGTCCTAATAAGATTTAAATTAGCAGCGTAAGTTTTATTAAAATCAGCGAGAGGATGTATAAATATGAATGAAAAACCAATAAACAATAATACCAGTATTTTTTTAAAAAGCAACTTATGACCTTCAATAATTTCGTGGCCGAGGTCGTGGCATTTAAGATCACCCTACATATTAAAAAATCTCACACATTTTTTACATGAGTTCTTCTTTTTTAGATCAAAATTCCTGATATTTCATTTGAATCTACCAAATTAGCTGCACATCCCAAATCTTCAGCGTCTGTAGTTGAATTAGGACTTACAGAAGTAAAAAATGATCCTGACAAATTTGGAATTTACAAACAAAATGGCCAAATCCGCAGAGGAAAAAAGAAGATGGACTTCTGTTTTTACTGCGAGACGGCTGTTTTGAATTTTGCTAGACATGTGGCACGGAATCATTCATATGAAATCGACGTTCAGAGAATATTATCCAACCCTCCTCGTAGTGAAGAACGAAAAGGTCTATTGGACATTTTACGAAAAAAAGGAAACTTTATAAATAGTAACGTTGCCTGTAAACCTGTTCAAAGTTTGCGTTCAAGAAAAACTATTTTGGCTTGTGACAATTGCCTTGGTTTTTTTTCTTCAAAATTTTTATGGAAGCATAGAATTAAATGTACGAAGATATAAAGCAAAGATCACAAAGCAACTGCTCAAAATATATTATTAGCTAATTTGAAAATAGACCCAATGCTTAAAGATGCCGTTTTCCCTAGGATGAGGCCGGACGAAATTTCTCTAGTCGCAAAAAAAGACCCAATCATTTGTGCATTTGGGGCCAGGTATATTAAAATTCATAGAGATAAACATTTTGTTAACGTTGCTTCTAGAAAAATGAGGGAAATTTCTCGATTGCTAATGGAACTTAAAAAAATAGACCCTACTATTACTTGCCTATTTGATGCTTTGAAACCTAAACATTTTGACAATCTAGTAGTGGTCACAAAGATAGTTGCAAAATATAACGCAAAAAGGGATAAGTTTGACTCTCCAACCTACGCAATGAACATGGGAACCTATCTAAAGCAATGTGCTGAAATAGCCATTGTGTTTGCTCTAAAAAGAAAAGCAATCGCCGACACAATTGTATCTGCTGAAGCAGAGGCAGATTTAAGAACACTAATTAACGTTATAGAGTCACAATGGCAATATGAAATCTCAAGCCAGGCTGCCAATGACCTCAATTTAAAAAAATGGAACAAGGTTACGCTAGTGCCCCTTGCTAGTGACCTAAAATTATTTAAAGATTTTTTAATTTTAAATGCAAATTTAGCCGTTACAGCTCTTAAAAAGAATGATAATATAAACGACTATCAAAAGCTTTTGGAGACCATTTTTTGCCGTGTTATTTTATTAAACCGCAGACGCCCAGGTGAACTCCAAAGATTAAAACTGGACAACTATGAAATTTCAGAAAACAGCAGTTCTTCGTTAAATTATGAAGAATTCTCGGAAGTGGTGTCACCAACCGAAAAGATTCTTCTTAAAAGGTTCAAAAGGATTGTCATAAGGGGCAAAAGAGGACGTGGCGTTCCGGTCCTTTTTAGCCCCGATATTCAAGAGCACATAAAAATTTTATTAAGTTACCGAAAAAAATTTGTCAGTGAAAAAAACTTATTCCTATTTGGAAATCCACGATCAACTGAACCTATATGTGGTTACAAAATTTTACAAAAATATTCAAAATCATGTGGAGCAAAAAACCCGTTAGCAATCACGGCAACCAGACTAAGAAAGCACTTGGCCACTCTTACACAAATAATTGATATGTCTGAAAATGATTTAGAGCAGTTGGCTAACTTCATGGGACACACCATTGGGGTGCACAGGGAAAGCTACCGTTTACCGAATGATATATATCAAACCGCTAAAATATCCAAGCTCCTACTGCTTATGGAGAAGGGACAAGCTGGTCAGTTCAAGGGAAAAACGCTTAACGATATTAACCTCAATCTCGAAGAAGATTTGTTAATAGACAATGTTCCAGAAGTACGTAATAAATCGCCATTACCGGAAATATTAGAACCTTCAACTTCTGAAACTCCCAAGAAGAAAGAAAAATATCTTTTAAGCAAGCCAAAAAGAGTGCTTATTAAGTGGACCAATGAACAAAGAAATATTGTTACTGAATTTTTCTCGCAGCATATAAGAGACAAAAAGGCTCCAAAGAGATACGAGTGCGAAGAACTTAAACGTCTTCATCCCGAAGCGCTTCAAAATAAAGACTGGCTTAAAATTAAAGTTTTTGTTCAAAACGAAGGTAAAAAAAGCAAATGTTCGGAATTTAAAAATTAAATATATTTTATTCAAGAAAATTTAATAGGTGTTAGAACTTGCAAAATTGCAACTAAATGTTGGCATTACTATGTTCTAAATCTTTGTTTTGGGAACATTATGTTAATTTTAAATATTGCATTAAAACATTCTGCTTACAGTGCTTACTGCTCTAAATCGACGAGCCAATTTTAAAAAACAATTGTTTCTAAAAAACTTATTTTTTAAAATTTAAACTCCATATATCCCCAAAAACGAACCTTGAAATATATAAATTTATTTTGTAAGGGGTTGAAAGTTCCCATATAAATTAGGCCAATATATTTTTTGCAACTTTTCGGTGGTTAAACAACCTAAAAGAACACAAACTTAGTTTAGATGGATGTGTCAAATAGGGAGAGTAAATCAGTCAGTTTGGTGGGTAACCAAGAGATAAAATTTCGTATTCCTTTAATAAATAAAAAACATTTGTTTTTTTTATAGTTCATAAAAAGCTAATTAGCAAACAGACCACAAAACTATTAGATATTATTAATGTAAACATTTTTATTGCTAATCTTGTGTAAGCAAGATTATAGATTAGTGTTTATCGGTAATAAGAACACATATTCGAGTTTTAAACCAGCTATGAACATTTTCCCAACATGCTGTGCTGTGCATATCTGGATTAAAATTCTTGCAAAGTTATTATCTAAATTAATGATGTATTATTAAAGTAGTGCACACCTCACAATCTGTGTAAATGTACGGGTGGTGCTCGTAAGATAACTAACTAACTTATCTGGAAAATTATAGAAGTTAGGAAAAATATATGTACAGTGTGTCCCAGGATAGGTGCACAAGAAGGTTTAAACCACCAAAAATTGTGTAGCTAATATTTGACACTTTGTAGCCTAGGCCTGCTTGATTAGCAGCGAATATTTTCGGTCATACTTTTATTTTTGAAAAGTCAAGTATGCCTTGATAGGAGCGATTTTTTTATTTTATGTGCAGGTAAAGTATATTTTTTGTAAAAGGTATAGACATATTTTAGAAAAAGTGGTTTAGAATGAAATATTAGGCCTACATGTCGAATTTTAAAGATATCCCACGACTTTAATAATTTCGCATTTTGGATTAAACAGCGAAATTGTAATATTATTAAAGTCGTCCGATATCTTAAAAATTCGACATATAGGTCTAATATTCCATTCCAAAAAAGTTTTCCTAATGTGTTTTTTTTATATCTTGTTCAAAAAATGTACTTCATCTACACAGAAAATAAAAAAAAATGTTTCTATCAAGTCATACTTGACTTTTCAAAAATAAAAGTATGACTGAAAATAATCGCTAATCAAGCAGGCAAAATATTTGGTTATTTACACCTCTTTATTCACCTATCCTGGGATACACTGTATATAAAAGTTTATTGATGTAAAGCGAAGTTCTATTATAATATTTTTGTTTGTATAGTATACTCGTATATAGAGTGAATCGTTTCCCGTGGATCACTATCAGCTTCATCATATTAAATAGTACACGCTATATATCTTAACATTTTTAAATTCAATACAATGAATTCTAATAATTACATTGCCATGTCATGTACTATTCCTAAATTCATTTGTTTTCGTCATATTAATATTTCAAATTTGCTATTTTGGACATAGAATATAAATGGTTTGATTCATAATAAACCGGTTAACACTTTCCTGTTTTTCTTTCTTAATCTCCTTAAACTGGCATCAACTTTCGTTTAAAATGGGAAGCTAAAATTTATGTCCGGAAGTTGATATAAATTTATAGATATGTATAACTAAGATAGAACGTGCAAATCGTTTTATTATATGAAACCATTTTAGAGCTAGTTAAAGTGTCCAAAATGTCAGATTTTATGTCAAGAAAAAAAAAATAGAATTTGGGTTAGGCATAGGACAGGTTACATGAAATGTAATTAAAATTCATTCTAGAATTTAAAAATGTAAAAATATAGATGATGTCCCATTTAAAATATCGAAATTAATAGTAACCCAACTAAAACGATTCACTTTGTCTATATAAAAATATAAAATAACTATAAACTTTTATATTAGTTTATAATAAAACCACTCGTTTTCGATTTTCTTTTGTATATTGTCAAACATGACATATGTTTCGTTGACACAGCAACTTTTTCAAATGTAAGGATTTTAAAAAATAACATTGTATTTATAATGGTCTAGTGTCTGTGACGAACAATACAGGTACCTGGTAATGAACTTATTTACCCCTAACTGTTGAGGAATATAAAAAAAGTGTGAAATACAGAACGTAATAAATATAAATATGGGAATTTTGCGGGTAATAGAAAAAAGATGTGAACTTAATAGTCTATACAATTTACATATATTATCCTAGGCATACTACTGTGTTTTGATAACAAAAGTGAATTATTATTAGTAATTTTATTAAGACTAAACAGAATTATACAAATTTAAAAGAGGGGAATTATTAATATCTAACTGGTCATTTAAAATACATTCAGAACGTTTAAATTTATTAATTTCTAAAGCTTCTAACAAATTTAATTTTTGACTTTTTTGTTCTACATGTAAAATTTGGAAATTGTCGTCAAAAATGTGATTCTCTGTTTTTAAAATGTTCAGCGTAAGTGGAGTATTTGTTTTGTTCGTCACAGACACTAGACCATTATAACTTCAATGTTATTTTTTAAAATCCTTCCATTTGAAAAAGTTGCTGTGTCAACATGTCATGTTTGACAATATACAAGTGAAAATCGAAAACGAGTGTTTTTATTATAAACTATTATAATGGATTTTCATCAAGTAAGAGCCGAAACCATCAAGATAAACTTTTATATATTATTTAACTTTTTCCGTAATTTCTAGTTTTCCAGAGAAGGTATAGTGGGTTATCTTACGTGCATCACACTGTTGACTGTATATGTAAAATTTCAATAATTTTGAATTAAGTTTTTTATAACCGACGCCTATCAAAGATGTCAGCTTTTGTATGTTTTTAATAAAAAAAAATTATTGATAAGGGAGATTGTTTTATTGTTGCCGTTTTTAAATAGTTCTGAATACACATTAAAACTGTTACGTCTGGCCTGGGGCATTGAAATGGCTTCGAAACAAATCATTTTGTCTAACATAATATGGTAATCTCTGCAAAAAGTCAAGTCGCTCAGTTCAAGTTTAACCTCAAATGGTGGAATATACATAGCGCAATTATATACTGGACGTTTCGCCAAATATGTGTATCATCTGCAGTTAATGGAAATTGGGTGTAACTCTGATTCATTTACAATGGAAATGTGTTCTGGAGATTTCAAGAATTTTCGCTAGATTTACAAAGACTGACCCAAAAGTAAAACTTTTATTCAAATCGAACACCAAAAAAACTAAATACATGAAATACAAAAATAAAATTAAATACATAGGTTTTTTTTTTTAATTTTAATCAGGAAAATTTAATAGGGTCAAACTGGAAAAAATATATCTAAATATTCATATTATGTTTTAAGGCTTAATTAATTAATAGTTAAATTTAACTATTAATATAAACTATGCTCTTACTATACAAGACAGAGTTTAGGAAAAAATCGTTTTTAAAAAAGTTGAAAACTATTTTTTTACCTAAATACTGTTTCCCCAAAAACGAAGCTTCACATACGTTTTTTAAAAATAATATTTTTGCAAGTTCGATTGTCTTGTTATTAATAATTAAAAATCGAAACACCTTTATCGATTTATACATTAAAAATCAAGCATTTTTAATTAAATTTCTATTCATTTGCGGTGATATTAACATTTTCAATAGGCAGGACGCCAATAAGCATGGGGGGTAATAGGGATATTTACCCCTACCAAGATTGCGGCCTGTCTGTTTATATCTTCAAAAAAACAAATAGAATGAAAGTGAAGAACTTTTTTCTAGTCAAGAACAAAAATTAGGAACAGACTTTGCCAACGCCCGCGGTGCATTCAATTTTCGCATAGTCCGTGTGATACGAGCGCGAGAGATATATATTCTTGGGGCTGAAATTAATTTTTTACAATGTTTATTCCTAAATGTACCTATGATGTTTAAGTAGTGGTTCATTAAGGTGATTATTAAACAATAATGAATATTCGGATAAGTGCAGATGAAGGGCATATGGTAAACCTGACACCAAAAATCATGTTCGCGATATTACTGCTAATTTTAGGTATGGTCCTGTTCTATAAAAAGGTGGCATACTCTTAATCTAGATGGACATACCTATAACTTTGCTATTTTTATTTTGGGAGAAAAAGTCATTAGTTATAAAAAAATTTCGTCGCTTAAAATTATAAAAACCTAATCCCATTTTTATAGCGTTAAAAATATAAAAAAGGTGATTTAGAGGACTAGGTTTTTTTTATATACCTTTTGTTTAGACCAGCGTGTATTAAATCGTGATAGTCAAAAAAAATCCTCCCAAGAAACTTGCCTAGCTTGAAAAATATCAAAATTTCATAAGTTAACCTAAATTATTTATATAGACCTAGTATTAGAACTCTCTATTTCTTTTGAAATGATCTTTATAAAATGTTTCAAAAACTCTATCAGGGCAACCAAGAAGACAACCTGTAAAACTAATTTACATTCCAATATATATATTGCCTTTAAGTTTCTAGGCAGCAAAACATTTGATGTAAAATATGCGTTTCTCTTAAAATGAAATATATAACGTTTACAGGCATAATACGTGCATCCAGGGACTCTGTATATTTACCTCTTTTAGACAAAACGAGAATCTCTTAAGAAAACTTATGTCAGTAGACATCGTATTTTATTATGTTTTTCTTCTTGTCAAAAACTTATAAATGGCATGCAACTTTATATTTTACTCCCACCCTCCACTAATCTTAAGGCGGAGGGTTGCATCTGAGGGATTGACATAAAATCTTGAAGTAATGAAACTATTTTACTGTATATTTACCTCTTTTAGACAAAATGAGAATCTCTTAAGAAAACTTATGTCAGTAGACATCGTCATTGAAAATGAATTAATTAATTTCAAAAACTTATAAAATGGCATGCAACTTTAT